>JAYEVH010000401.1:0-117509 GCA_036346255.1 Ampelocalamus luodianensis | reverse complement strand
AATGGGGCTAGGGTTTGGTCCCCTCCTCCCTTGCCTTCTAATGGGCTGTCGGCCCACTCATGGGCCTTGGGCCACTATGGTGGCTCCTCTTCTCGAATATGGGTTGGCGATCCATACTTCTCCTAAAATTCTAAATTTTAACTTATTTCCTCTCTAATCTTTACAGCATTCGATATCGAATAATCGGGTATTACAATTTGCCTCTTCTTCTAAGAAAGGGTTAACCGAACTGTATTGTAAAGTCTCGTAGGTGGTGTTTTGGCATCTAGATAGTGGTGGTCTAGTAGATGGTTTGGTGAACCCTTAGGTGTTAGGTTGTGTGAGAGGCGTGGAGTAATAAATCGATTTATTAGAATAATCCTTGGAGAGGATTTGAGTTAAAAAGAATATTTGTATTTGGAGCTAATAGATTTCTTTGTCGCAACTAGTAGGACCTATAGCGAGATGTAGTCCAAGATTTGGTGTTACAGTTGGTATCAATTTATTAGAGTATCGCAATTTGGTAGTATTGCGAGGCTATGAAAGTTATTCTTGATGATGTGGTTTAATGAGAGTGGGATTACAAAGTAATCGAATCGCCATGTCAATTAATGGGATAATGGAAAATGTTGAGTAACGTCAAGAGTGATTTGGATTTAAATGAGTAACCTTCTGAGAGTTATAATCTTTGTAAAGGTAAACTGGTCAGGAAAACATTTTCATGATGATGTTAATGAGTGAGTATGTTGGAATTATGGGATTTTACGGATTTATTCTGAGGATTTCCCTATCTTTTATATGAGAAGTTCGTTGTAGGAGTCTTGGAGTTTAATTTGGGTTTTGCATTTTTATGCTAGGACTTGGGGCACCCAATGATTATGTGTAGAGGAAGTAGATTAAGTGTGGGTTTCGAACAGTGAGATGATCATTAATAGCACCCTTTTAGAGAAAGTATATGAATGTGAGAGATGTGAATTCTAAGTTGTTTATTTCTAAAAGATTGAGGTGATGTGATTGCGTGTGTGATCTATTTTGAGATGCATTGGAAGTCATCTGTCAAATTAATCATGTCGATAGAGGAGTTGTTGAGAGGAAGTTTTGGTGGCGTCGATAGAGCCTTTATACGGAGTTGTGGATGATGTATTTCTACTTGAGTGTAACGTTGAGATTGTCAAGTTAAGAGAGATGAGTTAGTGTGTTTTGCGATGAACTGAAACTCCAAAGTTGAGAGAGATTTGATTCCTAAAGAGATCTTGAGAAATTGATACTTCCTCAAAGGAGTTAATTGTTTCCTCGATTCTCGCTTGAGTGTTGTCTTTGTTGACCAATGTCTTTCGTAAGTTGAGTTTGACTCGATTTTGGTATGTATAGTTCTTATCGGTTCAGGAAGAATAAAGGAAGTTTTTGATTTGGACATTTAAAATGATTCCTCATTTGGTTTTCGTGATGTTTATTCGCAAACTGGCACTTGGAAGGTGGAAGGGTTTTCGTGATGAAATTCTGATTTTTGGATTTGACTCTTTAGCACCGCGCTGGTAACGCTTAGTTGCGATATGAATCCTTCTTTTTCAGATGGGTTTTGTTGGTCAAAGAGTTTGCTTAAAGAGAGTTTTGTCGTATGTTTCTGGTTAAAGGAGGTGGTCCTTGCTTTAGTGAGGAGTTTATTTGAGAAGGTGGAACACGAGTTCTGTGTTCTATGTGCATGTCGTGTGGTTCGGTATCTTTGGGAAGGTTAACCCAAGATACATTGGGTTGTTCTCGCTAGTTGGCGTATCGCCAGGACTGTCTCGAGTCCGTGTGCGGAGTACGTAACGTCTTGTATATTCTGGTGTTGAGTGAGTACCTGGGAGATCCAGAGTTTGAAGCTTCGGTTGCGCCGTTGACCATCGAGTGAGATCTTACCTTCGAGTCTTGTCCGGAGAGTGTACCTGGAATGTTGGGTCGAGTGATAGATCAAACGTCGTATCACGTCCTTGTGTTGTGGTCCTCAGTCCAAGAGAGAGGCCACTTGGGAAGTGGAGTTTTGCGTGCGTCAGCTTTAGCCGGTGTTGTTCACAACGGGTATGTAATTCTGATTGTTCGTTCACGTGGTGGTCGTTCACGCTTAAGCATGTTTAGATTTGGGGTCGAATCCTGTTAAGGGGGGTAGAATGTAATACCCCGAAAGTGTGACAAGCAATAGTCGGGAGAGGTTAAGTGTTCGGGAGAGAAATAAATGAAATTTCGGGAAGGGCCAAGTAGAAAATGTGCAAATTAACGATCGAGAGGGGAAATTGCTGTCTCACCACAACTTGGGCTTGGGCCCTTGGCCCATGAGTGTGGCCGGCCAAGTGAAGGAGGGGGGGCACCACCTCCCCAAACCCTAGCCGAAATCCCCCTCTCCCCTCCTTCCCCCACTCCCCCTTTCGGTCGCCCCCTCCCCATCTCCACCCTTGCGCCCAAACCTCTTCCCCTTCCCCCTGATTGCTTTCCCCTTGCGCCCCTTGTCCTTCCCCTCCCCTATCCCTTGCTTCCGGTCAAGAAGTGGAGGGGAAGACCTCCATTTGTGCGGCCGGCAAAGAGAAGAAGAGGAGGGAAGAAAAGGAGGGAAGAATAGGAGGAAGGAGTTGGTCTTCATGTGGTGGGTTCTTCTTCTCGCCGTGTCTCTACAAGGGTAACGTCGCTTGGTCCTCGCTGGTTTGGTACCGTAGTTGCATTCGCGTCCGTTTTGGTAGATCGATTTTCGTCTCCTGCTAGGCGGCGTTCTGTCCAGAAGGTTGGGGGTCGTTTTTCGTGAGGTTAGATGCAGAATCTAGGATTCTGATCTCCTAGGAAAAGTTGGTTTATGGTCTTATATTTCAGTGGCCGCCAAGATCACCCAAATCCGATTAACGGTTAGTGAGTTATGATTTTTTTTAAGATTGATGTTCTGCTGATCTGTCAGCATTTAGGCAGTTTGTAGAAAACCGATTAAAACTGATGGTTAAAGTGGAAATCTGAGAACCCCAGTATAACGAAAGTTGTAGATAATTGTCGTAGCTTTCAGGGAAGTACAAGAACGCGAAATTTGGATAAACGAGCTGAAAGTTATGATAGTTTTAGTGCTCTGTCCAGAAAGTCTGACGTGAAATCGATTTCTTGTTAATCGGCTTAAAAGTGATTTTAGATGACCGAATCAGGGGAGCTCACCAACTAGGTTTAGTTGGGAAATTGGATAAACTTTCAATGAAGTCCAAGAACACCTAATTTGGACCACTGTACAGAAAGTTATGAATTTTAGAACTTGACTGTGTTCAGAGGGCAATGCAGCACTTAAGAATTTGGGGTCGAGATTGCGTTGCAATCTGCTACTTGTTGTGCTAGTATATTCAATTCATGTTTTTCGTTACTGTTGTCTTAGTTATATTCTTAATGTTTAGGTGGGGGATTGGTACCGGGGGCAGAACCGTCTTCACGTTCTCCAGTTTCACACGGTTAAGGCAAGTGCATTGTTTGTTAAATGGGTGTGATTGATTGGCTATGTTTGTGTGTTTTTGATATATGGTTGCATAGCAAGATGGCTTACTTGATGGTTGTTTAAGTATGGTGATTGCTCAAATTATACTTATGCTTTACTGTGGTACAATGTTGTTGTCTTTTGGTAAGATTGATGATAAATAAGAGATGAGCATATGCATATTGAGAACATGTTGAGGCTTGATCGCGCGGTGACCAAGCATGTTTCCCTTTGAGATCCCCGTCATGAATGTGATGGGCCCGAGATCCCCTCACTCGTGGAGTGTGGGCTTGAGGTCCCCGTTACTTGCGGAGTAACGGGCAAATGGTCCATGTGCGTGCGCGCACAGGCATGGGTATGCGGCGACGGTTGCTTACTCTGCATTACCGGTGTAATGCACACAGAAAGTTAAAGATAAAGGATCCTTGAGCATTGCATTTGCATATGAGATATTCTAATATTGATCTCCTTTACATGGATGCTGCTGTTATAGTTTCTTTATGTACTTGCTGAGTCTATGGACTCACTCTTGCTTTTATTGTTGTTTTAGGTACCCGAGCCAAGAACGACATGCATGGGGGAAAGTAGACTACTAGTCACAAACATGCCACATGAACTAAATAAAGTTGAATGATCTTCATAACGTGATTGATTTTAGTAAATGCAAAGATTATTATGTTTTGTCTCATGCGATGGATTAAATGTAATAATGATGAGTAGTGGAACTTCATATCTCTCTAGTTATGTTAGATACTTAGCATGTCTTTGATTATCTTTTGATGTCTTTGGATGAAAGTTTTAGTTAATATTTGATTAATCTGTGTGTTGGAACCTTCGTGTAATTAACTTTACAAGGGAGGTTCTGCCGAAATTTATTAAGATTGTCTAGTTTAGAATTATTAGAGTTTGTTTAGTAGCATTCCAGGCTTATGTCGGGCCGGGGTTTTACAAATGTAATACTCCGAATTATTCTAAGGAAGGAAATCACTTAAAAGAGAAAATTAGAAGGAGAAAAAGGAGGTTTTCGCAGTTGTGTGAAAACCTAGGCCTTGGACCTTTGATCCACGAAGCCCAAGAGGGGGAGATGGGGCAAACCCTAGTATTTACTGTAGCATGCGCTGTAGCACCACACTGTAGCACGTATGACACTGTAGTGTCACACTGTAGCACCACCACCCCTCCTTGCCGTCGGCCAAGATCAAGAAAGTAGGGAAGAAGAGAGAAGAGAAGGGAAGTAAAAAGGAGGAAAAGAGGAAGGACCAAGGAACACGTTTTCTTCTTTGGATGATTTTCCAGGGTAACAATCTGGAAGTGTTTGACAAGCCCTAGTTTAATTTTGATTCGATTGGTAGATCGTTTAGACGTAAATTCTTGTATTTTAGCAATGTCGATATTAGATCGGTTTAGGGCAGTCTGTAGTGCCCGACTATTTTGAGGATGTTAACTATAAAATTTGATCTGGCCATTTCCTAGAGATTTGTAGGTCACGTCTCTAGCTTTCAGTAGAGTATTAGATCACGTCGTTTGGACCAGCGGTTTAGGAGTTATGAATTTTGTAGCACTGCTGTTCTATAGTTCTGTCACAATTCTGATAGTTTTTAGTAATTAGCCTTAAGCGGATAGGTAAAAATTTCTGGTAGGTCTCTCTATAATGAAAGATGTAGATAATTAGCTTAGCTTTCAAGAAAGCTAAAGAACACGAAATTTGGATAAATTTACTGAAAGTTATGGTGGTTTTAAGGTCGCTGTCCAAAAACCCTGACGTGAAATAGTTGCTCTGTTAATCTGTTTGGTAAGGGTATTAGATTGCCGAATCAAGAAGGCTCACCAAATAGGTTTAGGTGGGGAATTTGATAAGCTTTCCAGAAAGTCTAAGAATGCATCATTTGGATCTTGGATCAAAAAGTTATGGATTTTATAGTGTGACTGTTTGCTAAGGGGACAAACAGCAGTTTAAGATTTTGGTAGTTGGGTTTGCGCTATTGAACGTAGTGTTTTCGTAATTACTTCTAGTTTTGTTTTATCTAGTATTATTGTCTTAGCATGCTTTAATTAAATTGAGGTGGGGGATTGGTCCCGGGGGCAGCGCCCTCTTCACGTCATCCGTTCTCGCACAGTTGAGGCAAGTACATTCATTGATACATTAGTTGTGAATGCTTCATCAAGATTGCATGTATTTGATACATGATAGCGATATATGGTTGCTGGCATGATTTGTGTACTAATAATAGTGAATGCTCAAAGTATGACTAAGTTCTATTCATGTATGATGTTATCGCTTTTGGCATGTTGATGATGAATAGAGAACTATGCATGTACATATTGAGATCATGTTGAGGCTTGGTCATGTGGTGACCAAGCATGCATATCTTTGAGGTCCCCGTCATGTATATGACGGGTTTGAGGTCCCCACACTTCTGGAGTGTGGGATTGAGGTCCCATTTACTTGCGGAGTATTGTGCAATTGGTCCCTGCGCTACGCTTGCGAGCACAAGCATAGGTATGCAGCGACGGTGGCATATCTTACATTACCGGTAAAATGCAAAAGAGAGAGAAAAAAAGTGTATTTGAGGATCTTGCATAGCATGAACATATAACATGTTTATTATAGAGATTTGTGAATGGTTGTTAATGAATTCAGTTGTTTATGCTATTGTTGCCATTTATTGTACTACTGAGTCTTTGGACTTACTCTTGTTGTTGTTGTTGTGTTTTTAGGTACCCTTACAAGAACGACATGCATAGGAGGGAATAAAACTTAAGAGTGGTTGCACAATGGCACGAACTACTCACATTTGGTTTGATAGAATGATTCTTTAGTAGTTGATTATATTACTTAATAAATTCTTAATGATTTCTTCCTTGCTTGGAATAAAATTGTAATAGAATTGATTAGTGGATTATAGATGCTCCTAGATTATACTTTAGTTGTTTACCATGATATGGATGATATAGTGATGATAAGCATGCTAGAGTGATGATAAGCGTAATTTTGGATGTCTTTTGATTATGCTGGATGATCTATTGATTAAGTATGTTATAAATGATTGTTGGGATCTCCGATATAGTTAACTATACAAAGGAGGTTCTGCCGAAATTCAGTAAGATGTCTTTATTATAAATGGATACGATGTTAGTTAGTAGCATTCTAGACTCATGTTGGGCTGGGGTGTTACATAAAATTAAAAGAGAAATTCAAAAATTAAGAGAGGAACGAGCCTCGAGCCCATACTCAAGCGGGGAAACCAACCTTAGTGGCCCATGGCTCATAGAGGAATCAGCCACCAAAACCCTAGCCCCACCTCCTCCCCTTTTCCCCTGTCCAACCGCTCCCCTACTGTCCTTTCCTTCCCAGGTACCACCTCCTTTCGTTGTTTCTGCCTGCGCCAGTGCATTGCTACTAGATAAATTGCTGCATGAGTTGTATGGATGCATGCAAGATTCAATAGTTGCTGTGACTAGATAAGTTTGCTGCATGCAAGGTCCGCAGAGAGAGATAAAGAAGGAAAAAGGTAAGGCTGCATGCACGGTCTACCGAGAGAGAAAGAAAAGATAGTTTTGTTGTGCATGTGCTTACACTACAAGAAGAATATGCATACAACAACGCATAACTCCCAATGGAAAGCACATGCGTTACAGGACCAACGTATTCACCATGCATAAAGCCTGCTAAGCCCACCATCTCCTACATCTAAATAAAACTGCTGGGTTGCTCCCATTTAAACCCATCTTCCTTCCTCCCTTCTCCCAAATCGGCGCCGCTCCCCACTCGTTGCCACCGCGCCGCGCTCGCCCTCGCCCGCTGCTGACCCACCATCATCCTCGCTCGCATCCCTCGCCTCTCGTCCCGTCCCTTTCCCCAAATCCACACCGCTCCCCACTCGTTGCCACCGCACCTCCCTCGCCCATCGCCGCAACGCCCTCACCTGCCGCCAACACACCCTCATCCTCGCTCACATCGCTCGCCTCTCGCCCAATCCCTTCTCCCAAATTGGCACCACTCCCCACTCGTTGTGTAACACCCTGGCTATTCGGAAGCCAAGATGTCACCTAAAACATCTAACATACATCCATAATGCAGAAGAATTTGAACTAAGTATTTCAACTAAAGACAGCATTAAATTAAACAGGACATGGTGAAGGTATCCTTCCTTCACCTTCTAAGTTATTTAATACTGATCATCAATAAAGAAGGTTCACACGCAGTAATAAATCAACATCCATGTGGAGAAGGTATTCTTCCTTCATCAATTATAATTTAATTATTACAGTTCATCATTAACGAATGTAAGATAGAACTAAATTTAATCTTGAACATGAATAGGATGATGTGAACGAGTAGTGCGTGTCTACTCCCTCCCAAGTGAGCCAACATCAGGGGTTACCTAAAATAAACAAACAACGCAAGAGTGAGTCATGACTCAGCAAGTACAGTGAAATAAAAAAAACACATATACAAACACGACATCACCATTTAAGAATGCGAACCTTGCATCGAGTGAACACTTATGAAAACATGAAATGAATGAATGTAATCAAGGATGGACTGCACACATGCATATACCGGTATAGTGAGTGACACACCCGTCGGTGTTCACTTAAGCCCGCACCTTAACAAAAGTGCGAGGATCCAAGTCCTATATGAAGAACGTTTCATATAGGTGTCCAAAGCTGCCCATACTGGAATTGATGGGTCTTACGTGCCCATACTGGAATTGATGGGTCTTTCAATCCACTCCCGTGGACGGGACATGACAATGTCCAAATTTGCCCACATTGGAATGGTGGGACTTACAATCCACTCCCGTGGACATAACATGAATAAAAGGATACATGATATGAACATGAACAGTGATAATACCATCTCTCAAGATATACTCCACATAATGAAAGAACATAACCAATTCCGCATCTCGGGTAACACAATACGTCACACTATATTCATGAAAACATTCACAATCACAAGACTCAAAAGCAACAAAGTACATGCCTTCACAGCGACGCGTGCGTTAGCGTGCAACGATGGCGCCCCAAACCCGTAGCCTCGTGGCCTAAACAATTAAGTAACCGAAATAAGAACAACATAGAATCCAACCCGAATTAATAGTCTACAATACCCCCTTGAACTCCCAAGGAATCGCCATAAAACCTAATCTGAAAAACAGGCTGCAACCCAAAACGTGTCGGGACAGCAGCACGAAAATGACAGTAGTTAATGACGTGGGACTCGAAATGAGATGAGTCCAGATCCTACCTCATCTTAACGAACATATCTATAACATTCAAGTTGATGAGATTTCCCAATTCGGCCAATAAACTTCTCTAATAAAGAAAACAAAACAGCAGCACAGCTTCTGTCTGAACAAACAGGACAGCAATACTAAAACAACCATAACTTTTAATCTACAACTCTGAATTGAGCGTTCTTTAACAATCTGAAAAGGTTATGAATTTACCTACAATAAACTAGTTGGCACGACATTCAAATTTTGCCTTTAACAAAAAGTGGCACACGGGTCAAAACTAAAGATAGAAACTGACATACAATCTGGACAGACTGATCTACAATCTGGACAGTCACAAAGAAAAGTGCATAACTTTTATCTATAAATCCAAATGAGGTGTTCTTTATCAATCCTGAAAGCTAGTGATATCACCTTCAAAATTTGTTATGGCAAGACCTCTGAATCACCCTCTAACTAGGCCATATATCAACCTAAACAGAGACTGCTAATTCTCGTCAGGATTCTGGACAGCAGATATTAAATCTATCATAACTTTTGACTCGAAAGTCGGAATTAGGTGATCTTGGCGGCCACCGAAAGCTAAGAACAAGACCTACATATCTCTAGGAGATGGGAAACTCAGATTCGGCCTCTAACATCACGAAAAAGTCCACGCAACAATCTGGACAGAATCGAATTTCTACCCGCAGCAAATCGATCTAATCAAAATTGAACCAAAACACATCTACCACTAATCAAACGATGAGGATCGGCACTCGTTACCCTTGTAGCAACCAGGACGTAGGTGGGAGAACCTTGGAGAAGATGATCTTCCTCCTCCTTTCTCCCCTCATCCTTCTTCTTCTTGGCCGATCCACAAACCGGGCGTCCTCCCTTCTTCCTCCACTAGACCGGCAGCGGGGAACGGTGTCCTTGGCCTGCAGCAGGGGAGAGCACCAAGGGGGAAGGTGCAGGGAGCAGGGGGAGGCGGCCAAGGTGGAGAGGGGACAAGGAGGTGGCGGCCACAAGTGGGGAGGAGGGGAAAAGGGTGGGCGGCTAGGGTTTGGGGGAGGGGATGGCGCCTCCCCCCCTATGGCCGGCCAGCCCCACATGGGCTTAGGCCCAAGCCCAAGTTGCCCCCTAAACGCGGAAAACCCCCTCTCATTTCCTGATTTGATGATTTTCTAAAAGAACCCTTCTCCCGATTTATTTAATTTCTCCCGACTAATCCTTTCGAATATATTTTAGGGTATCACATTCTACCCCCCTTAACAGGATTCGACCCCGAATCTAAACACACTTAAGCGAAAGAACAACCACGACTGAGAACGAACAACGGTAACCACGTACTGTTGTGATCCACACCGGCTAAGGTTCACGCACACGAAACTCGAAGGCAAGATCTCACTCGACACGAGAACATACAAGACGTTACGTACTCCGCGCACGGACTCGAGACAGACCTGGCGATATGCCAACTAGCGAAAACAACCCAATGTATCTTGGGTTAACCTTCCCAAAGATACCGAACCACACGACACGCACAAAGAACACGGAACTCTTATTCCACCTCTTAATTGAACTCTTCATCAAAACAAGGATCACCTCCTTTAACCGAAACACACGATCGAAATCTCTTTAAGCAAACTCTTTTACCGGCAAAACACCTCTGAATAAGAAAGCTTCACGTCGCAACTATACGTTACCAACTGGGTACTGAAGAGCAAAATCCAGAAATCAGAATTTCATCAAGAAAACCTTTCCACTTTCCAAGTGGCAATTTGCGAATAAACGTCACGAAAACCAAAGGGGAAAAGCACTTGAATGCCCAAATCAAAAACTTCCTTTATTCTTCCTGAACCGATAAGAACCACACATGCCAACATAAACGTCGTGCTCAACTTGCGAAAGACATTCGCCCAAAAACAAAGCTCAAACAAGAATCAAAGAAACGTGTCACTTCTTTGAGGAAGTACCAATTTTCTCAGTTCCTCTTTTAGGAATAAAATTTCTCTCAAACTTTGGAATCCAATTCATCGCATACCGTACGGTCTCAAACCTCTTAATTTAACATCCTCAAATTAGGCTTAAACCGAAATACATCATCCACACCTTTGTAGAGAGACTCTATTGATTCCACTGAACACTCTAGACAACTCATTCAACTGATGACATTAATTTGATAGAAGGCACCAAAGCACCTCAAAAACACATGCAATCTCATCACCTCCAACTTTCGAGAATAACACATCGAATCCTCGCACACCCGCTCATGAACTACATCAGAAGGGTTCTATTGACAATCATTCCACTACTCAGGATACTCCAATGTTCTATCTCCTCTACACACAAATCTTTGGGCGACCAAAAGTCTAGCATGACAATGGAAAGCCCAGACTTAACCTCCAAGACCTCTACAACGAATTCCTCTTATAACAAATAATGAAATCATCGGCTTAAATCTCTAAGATCCCCACAATTCCGACATACTCACTTATTGACCTCATCAGGAATCACTCATACAACATCGCGATACTTTCAATAGTGTTACTCTATAAATTTGATTACAGTTTCCATACATTTGATAATCCCCAACATTTCAACATGAACCAAGGTTCTGGAACTACACTATACCATAGGTCCTACTTAGTCGAACAATATACAATTTTACTTCGAAACCATACATTCCATCTGAATCAACTTCCCTCCAAGAGGTTCAGGTCAAAACCAACTCATCTTCTATTACTCCTCCAATAGTGGGTAGCAAAATCTCACCCCTACAATCACTTAACCACCACCAAACAATTAACAACTCACGATTTGTAAAACTTTATAGCACAAACGGTTGATCCTTTCTCAAAAGAAAGAGGCGAACAAGAACAACTTTCACCACACAGAAAATGTTGCTGCTCACAAGAGCACGAGACCAAAAGAAATAACTGTAATAAAGATCGGGAAAACGAAAGTTGATTTCACAGCGGAGGGCACGCATCACCTCGAAATGGAAATAGCAAATAACAACCAATAAGAAAATGACATTGCGATTGGAACTCGACAACTCTTGAGTGAAAAGAGCAAAAAGTTTATGAACAATTCAAATAACCACGAGTTACAAAACTTGACTCAAATTCTCAAATATTCCTACTACACTCTTTCCTTTAACACTGAAATTAATTCTTTGACTAACATCGCTTTGCCACAATGAACAAGATAAGGTCTTTAGTCCAAACCACACGGACTAAATAAGAACCAATGAAATTCCTCAATACGTCCTATTTGTTCAGAAAAAAATTCAACTACACACGAACACATGAGATCCAAATAATCTCAGCCACCAAACTCGAAACATTTCCAATTACGGGATTTCATGAAAAGCAAGCAGATTATTCTCCTCTTAAAGGAACCAACATAACTTCTTTGATTGCAACCTCATGTTGCCCACTTAGACTAAAAAGTCTTTAAAATTAAGTCACACAAAACTCTTAAGAAGCAACAAGACAATTCAATACCTTAGTTTATTTAAAATAATTTCAGCTATCGATGATTCAAGAACCCAAAGAAAATATCACAAAGCTAAACTTGAAATATTCTCATCTAAACGATATTAACTTCAATTCTCACAACAACAATTTGAAAACACTTCGTAAGACCCACGTGAAAAGAATGGGTTGATTCTTTCTCAAAAGAATAGACAAATGGAAACGACTTTCACCAACTAGAAAAACTCATCTACCACTCGCTCTGAACACGGGACCAAGGGAGAAACCAATTAGGCAATGAACTTATAGAACATAAGTGAAGTCCACGCTTGAAAGCATAAGCCTCACAAGAAGAGAATATCGAATCTTAACAGATAAGAACAAATAAGTATTCAAAATCAAGCACTTGCATCATCAAGAACCATTATAACTTTGCAACATAACGTGACTCGATAAACTTCATTTACTACATAAAAGCTGAACCCTCAAAAGATCATGAACATAAAACTTGAAATTTGACCATTTAGAGAATTTCACCATAGGTGATCAAATTACTACGAGAATTAACCTCATTTTCTAACATTTAGACGAGTTAATAACATCGACAACATACACTAGTATCGAGAATCATCAAACTTTATTACTCCATCCTAAAACTTCCCAAAGGGAACATAAACCACAAAGTTGAAACAAATTTATTATAACCAGATTATGCTAAGCAATAACAATATCACAATGCACGCTATCAAAGCCTACTTACGAAATTCATCTACTCAATCACAGGTGTTGCTCAACACCTTCTTCAAAGATTCATTAACAATTGATGATTGTACTAATCATGTGTGTACATATGGTACTAATTTCATTTGCAATCACATAACCACATTTAAACATAGATTCACATTTCACCTTTGTTCGAAATCATTTCAAAACATGATTAAAGATTCACTAACATAATTTTCTATAAACAAGGTTTCATGAATCGATACACCAAAGACCCATCCGTACTTTATACAAGTTTCAACAATTTTAGCATACCGAAATAGATAAATCTAGCTCTTATGTAAGATCTATAGGTTCGAATGGATATGGACAGTCTTCATTTAACCTACACCATGTATCAAATACAAGGACATTTCAAATTAATCAATTTCACTTTCATGGATGGTAGTTAAGAATAATTGATTTGCACCATGCTAATAACCCAACTTGGTAACTCATATCGTAACAATTTATTCGTTTAGTTATAACTTCTCATTTTAAGCATGGCAAGACGTCACAAAGGATTCTAACACCTTACTACAAAGAAAAGAGAGACTTCAAACCTCAACGCTCAAGTAATCCAAAAGAAACGCATAAAGCCAAAGCTTTCCCATGCAAACGAACTTACAAATGGAAAACTCTCACTAACCAAGTCACAAACGAGTAAATGAGTCATTCTTTTTCAATGAGAAAGAATGAGCAACCATGAAAACATCAATCTTGCCAATTGACAACGACCACAAGTGGTAAAAGCAACTCAACAGTTGAAAAACAATATTTGTTTCGAGAGACCAAGAGGGATCTATTGAAAACCATAAACTATCATGAACCACAAACCTGTGAGAAATTCATCAACCACCATAGGACAAGAATTTGCAAATTCGAAATCAAGAAAGAGAATAACTTTCTAAAGCAACTCACGCTAACACCGAAACTATGGTACTCTGGTAACTACTCCTCTAACCACGTCTCGCGAACGATGGTGTAACCCGTGAATCCTGAGTAACAACCACGACCTCCACTTCGATCATTCGCTTACAACACGCTTCACCAAAATACTCAATTATGAATATACAGATCATCTCATGACAATCATAGAATTAGTTCATATATATTGAATATCATAGCAGATCATATATTACCAACAAGGATGATAGTATGTAGCAATTCAACAATTGCTCAACAAAACGAAACATAATAACAGATATTGCGGAAGCAATGGTAATTTTCAACCCCACCCATCGTACGGGTGTGTCATTTTAATAACTTAATTACCACGGACCTAAAGCCCGCTCGATACCAACCAGTAACACCTGGCTATTCGAAGCCAAGATGTCACCTAAAACATCTAACATACATCCATAATGCGTAAGAATTTGAACTAAGTATTTCAACTAAAGACAACATTAAATTAAACAGACATGGTGAAGGTATCCTTCCTTCACCTTCTAAGTTATTTAATATCGATCATCAATAAAGAAGGTTCACACGCAGTAATAAATCAACATCCATGTGGAGAAGGTATTCTTCCTTCACCAATTATAATTTAATTATTACAGTTCATCATTAACGAATGTAAGATAGAACTAAATTTAATCTTGAACATGAATAGGATGATGTGAACGAGTAGTGCGTGTCTACTCCCTCCCAAGTGAGCCAACATCGGGGTTACCTAAAATAAACAAACAACGCAAGAGTGAGTCCATGACTCAAATAAGTACAATGAAAGAAAAAACACATATACAAACAGACATCACCATTTAAGAATGCGAACCTTGCATCGAGTGAACACTTATGAAAACATGAAATGAATGAATGTAATCAAGGATGGACTGCACACATGCATATACAGGTATAGTGAGTGACACACCCGTCGGTGTTCATTTAAGCCCGCACCTTAACAAAAGTGCGGGATCCAAGTCCTATATGAAGAACGTTTCATATAGGTGTCCAAAGCTGCCCATACTTGGAATTGATGGGTCTTACGTGCCCATACCGGAATTGATGGGTCTTTCAATCCACTCGTGGGACGGGACATGACAATGTCCAAATTTGCCCACATTGGAATGGTGGGACTTACAATCCACTCCCGTGGACATAACATGAATAAAAGGATGCATGATATGAACATGAACAGTGATAATACCATCTCTCAAGATATACTCCACATAATGAAAGAACATAACCAATTCCGCATCTCGGGTAACACAATATGTCACACTATATTCATGAAAACATTCACAATCACAAGACTCAAAAGCAACAAAGTACTTGCCTTCCACGTTATGACGCGTTAGCGAACAACGATGGCGCTCCCAAGCCCGTAGCCTCGTGGCCTAAACAATTAAGTAACCGAAATAAGAACAACATAGAATCCAACCCGAATTAATAGTCTACAATACCCCTTGAACTCCCAAGGAATCGCCATAAAACCTAATCTGAAAAACAGGCTGCAACCCAAAACGTGTCGGGACAGCAGCACGAAAATGACAGTAGTTAATGACGTGAGACTCGAAATGAGATGAGTCCAGATCCTACCTCATCTTAACGAACATATCTATAACATTCAAGTTGATGAGATTTTCCAATTCGGCCAATAAACTTCTCTAATAAAGAAAACAAAACAGCAGCACAGCTTCTGTCTGAACAAACAGGACAGCAATACTAAAACAACCATAACTTTTAATCTACAACTCCGAATTGAGCGTTCTTTAACAATCTGAAAAGGTTATGAATTTACCTACAATAAACTAGTTGGCACAATATTCAAATTTTGCCTTTAACAAAAAGTGGCACACGGGTCAAAACTAAAGATAGAAACTGACATACAATCTGGACAGACTGATCTACAATCTGGACAGTCACAAAGAAAAGTGCATAACTTTTGATCTATAAATCCAAATGAGGTGTTCTCTATCAATCCTGAAAGCTAGTGATATCACCTTCAAAATTTGTTATGGGCAAGACCTCTGAATCACCCTCTAACTAGGCCATATATCAACCTAAACAGAGACTGCTAATTCTCGTCAGGATTCTGGACAGCAGATATTAAATCTATCATAACTTTTGACTCGAAAGTCGGAATTAGGTGATCTTGGCGGCCACCGAAAGCTAAGAACAAGACCTACATATCTATAGGAGATGGGAAACTCAGATTCGGCCTCTAACATCACGAAAAAGTCCACGCAACAATCTGGACAGAATCGAATTTCTACCGCAGCAAATCGATCTAATCAAAATTGAACCAAAACACATCTACCACTAATCAAACGATGAGGATCGGCACTCGTTACCCTTGTAGCAACCAGGACGTAGGTGGGAGAACCTTGGAGAAGATGATCTTCCTCCTCCTTTCTCCCCTCATCCTTCTTCTTCTTGGCCGATCCACAAACCGAGCGTCCTCCCTTCTTCCTCCACTAGACCGGCAGCGGGGAACGGTGTCCTTGGCCTGCAGCAGGGGAGAGCACCAAGGGGAAGGTGCAGGAGCAGGGGGAGGCGGCCAAGGTGGAGAGGGGACAAGGAGGTGGCGGCCACAAGTGGGGAGGAGGGGAAAAGGGGTGGGGCGGCTAGGGTTTGGGGGAGGGGATGGCGCCTCCCCCCCTATGGCCGGCCAGCCCCACATGGGCTTAGGCCCAAGCCCAAGTTGCCCCCTAAACGCGGAAAACCCCCTCTCATTTCCTGATTTGATGATTTTCTAAAAGAACCCTTCTCCCGATTTATTTAATTTCTCCCGACTAATCCTTTCGAATATATTTTAGGGTATCACACGTTGCCACCACGCCGCCCTCACCCATCGTCGCAACGCCCTCGCTCGCCGCCAACCCACCCTCGTCCTCGCCCTCATTCCTCACCTCGTGCCCCGTCACTTCCCCCAAATCCACGTTGCTCCCCACTCATTGCCACCGCACCGCCCTCGCCCATCGCCACAACGCCCTCGCCCGCCACCGATTTGCTATGGTGTTACAACCAGATAGGTATCTTCATGCTAAAGCCAATGGTAATGAGTAGATCAGTACTTCTAGCAATTCATCATATCAATTTCAAAGTTGAAATTTTACAGATATCTCTAGTTCTTTTTACATTGTCTTCACATAGAGGTGCAATAACAGGTTGACTATCAGCTATGCTGCTTTTAGTTTGGTCTTGCTTTGTGTTCTGCTTTCCCATTTTGCAAACTAGATAGTATGACTTGCTCTTGGATTGTGTAATATTTCTAGCTTCGCAGCTTCCATTACTAGAAGCATGATTTAGTTTCAGATGTACTATAGTGAGTTTATTTTAGCATTTCTGAACAATGATTGCGGAATAGTTGAACGTTTCACAACTTGTGCGAGGAACAAGACACAGATCAACTCGCAAAAGAAAAAAAAGAACAAGACACGGGTCTACATACAGCTGGTTTAATCGGGAAACTACCTGTTTAGTCTTTTTTAGCGAAAGTACCTCTTTAGAATGTACCATTTGATGTATTATGTGTCTATATGTTTTAGATAATGGAAGAGAAAACCTCTCCCGGCCTCTGCATCAAAGATGCACATAGCCTAATTTATTTTTAAGTTTAAAGCACCGTAGTAGTCAAACTGTTTAACAAAACAATAAACCTTACAATTAAAAGATGACTGAAATTTAAACTCAATCAATACCAATCCTGTGACTAAACCACCACCCATGAGCACTTAAAATTTGCTTTGCCACAACCTCCAGACGGTCGCTGCCAGCCAACATGGACTCCTTCTGGTTGGGTTTATGCAGATTTGCCCAAGCCCTCACCCAATGTCCGATCAAAAAGATAACTTGCAATGGATTAGTAACCATCTTTTTATTAAAAACAACATCATTTCGGCATAACCAGATAGACCAACATAAGGCACTAGCTCCCACCAAGAGTTGTGACTTTAAATGTAATACCCTAAAATATATTCGAAAGGATGTAACCGGGAGAGAATGAAATACTCCGAAAGCGAGAGAAGCAATTAATCGGGATTGAATAATTTAATCGGTAGAGATTAATTTAATCGGGGGGAAGATTTCTTTAAGAAAAGCATCAAAGCAAGAAAAGAGAGGGGGTTTTCCACATTTAGTTGGCAACCTGGGCTTGGGCCTAGGCCCATGTAGGGCTGGCCGGCCATAGGGGGGAGGCGCCACCCCCTCCCCCAAACCCTAGCCTTCCCCCCACCTTTCCTCTCCCACCCCCCAACCGGCCGCCACCCCCCTCTCCCCTCTCCACCTCCCCTCCACCCTCCCTTGCACCCCTCTCCACTCCCCCACCACCTCCATTGCTGCTGGCCAAGGAGGAGAAGGAGCTCCATTGCAGCCGGCCAAGGAGGAAGAAGAAGGAGAAAGGAAGAGAAGGAAGAAGAAGGAGAGGGAGAAGAGAAGAGAAGAAGAGGGAGAAGAAGGGATCCGCAGCGGAAGCGTGGTGGTCATCATCCCCGCTGTGTACTCTCTTCGTTTCGGCAAGGGTAACCTGTGGTTCTTTGCTTTAGGTCATTTTCTAGTTGTCTAATTTTCGGATGTCAGTTCGTCGATATTCAGCAGCGGTGAAGTTTGTCGGTTTTGATTAGGTTAGATGCAGATTTGGGTCTGGGTGTCTCCTAGAAAGTTGTAGCTATCGTAGTTACCTTTCATTGCCGACAAGAATCAAGTCATTCGGACTTCGGTAGCCAAAGTTATGAATTTATTAGTACTTCTGTGTTTCTGGAGAGAAGCAGATTTGCTAGTGTTAGTTAACCTGATAGAAGCGCTTATTTAGAGGGGTTTCAGAGGGTCTCACCATAACGAAAATGAGGTTAATCCTCTTAGCTTTCAGGAAAGCTAAAGATCACTGAATTTGGACGAACGTAGAGAAAGTTATGATAGTTTCTTTGTCGCTGTCCAGAAACCCGACGTGAAATGTTTGCTCTGATTAAATAGATTGGTAGGTCTGGTAGATGGCCGAATCAGAGGGTCTCCCCAACTAAGTTTATTTATACATTTCAATTACCTTTTCAGATTGTCCAAGATCATCCTATTTGGACTCCTGAGCAGAAAGTTATGAATTTTTGAAGTCTGCTGTCCGCAGTGACCGATCGCTAGAAATTAGAAAAGCTAGACGTGATAAGAAGATTAGCGATTTCGATTGTAATGTGATGTATGATTTTGGTCCAGTATGCTATTCTTAGTTTGGGGTTATCTACTTGTCCAGGTGGCAGCGAGATCCCAAGGGCAGCACCCACTTCGCATCCGCCGTTCTCGCGCGGTTGAGGCAAGTATTCGGGTTTATGTGTAGTATTGGTTGCATGTCATGATTGAGTGGTGTATTGTTCATCATTGCCATGTGAATGTGTTGTGGAGATGATTCTAGTTGTGTTGATGCTTGCGAGTTATGTTTAAGGTTCCTTCATGATGCTATTGTTTACATACCCTGACTACATATTGAGTTATGATATTGGAAATATGATGTTGTAGTTCTTATGCATGTTGGAGCATTTTGAGACTTGGTCACGTGGTGACCAAGAGTACAATGTTGAGGTCCCCGTCATATGTAATGACAGAGCTTGAGGTCCCGCATTCATGGAATGTGGGCAATGGATCTGAGGTCCCCGTCATTGTGATGACGGGCAAAGGTCCCTATACATGTGATGTATAGGCTCTTGGTCCCTGTGCCAGAGGGCACAGGTATGGGTATTCATTGACGGATGAATACCCCGCATTACCGGTAAAATGCGAAACGAGTTAAAGATCAAAGAGTGCATAGCATTATCATCATTTAAATATTTGAAATGTCTTAATGGTGTTGAATAAAGTTGTTTTTAGATGTTATATCTATATGAATGTTGCAACCTTGTTGATACTTGCTGAGTCGTATGGCTCACCCTTGCTTTGTCTTGTTATAGGTACTTCTGGCAAGAACGTCATGCATGGGAGGGAGTAGGCATTGGAAAGCACGCACTACCTCACAACATTTATGCAATTGCTATTTGGTTTCATTTAGGAATAAATAACTGTGTGGAGACTATCTAGGGATGTTTTATGATGTTGGTTGTTGGATTATTCATGGTTATGAGAATGATGTTAATTGTTTACAATCGAACGATTATTTTATATGCATGAAAGACTTGGATTATAGAAATAATAAAAAATGCCATGATCATCTGTTGATACCTCGATTTTGTTGTTCATACAAAGGAAGTTCTGTCGAAAAATTTATAGAATGTTCTAGTTAGTTTAATTCTTGTAGCATTCTACGCTCATGTGGAGCTGGGGTGTTACATTAATTTTTTTGGAATTCCAGCTAACCAATACCCAAACATGTTTGATATACTCACAGGGGGTGATAGATTAAACGCACAACAAACAACCCACCAAATGAGACGCGCAAGTGGACAATCAATAAAAAGATGTTGAATTGTTTCTTTAATACAGAAACAACACTGCTTGCTTGTAATGACCCAAAAGTTCGAGAGGTTCGAGAAAGAGTTTCGGGAGGGACTTCTCAGTATTAGTAAAAGGATCAAAAGGAAATAGTTGATTTTCGCAGCTAGCGGGGTGAAAGCGCGCTTACGCCAACTGGCTGGGCTCCGCCCATCAGCCTTAGGTGGCCGGCCAAGGGAGGCACCACTTTCCCAAACCCTAGCCGAGCCCCCACTCCCTTTGGCCGCCCCATCTCCTCTCCTCCCCATGCGCACCACCTCCTTGGCAGCCACCTCCTGGTTCCTCTCCCTTGCGCCCCAACCTCCTCGAAGAGCCCTCCATTGCTGCCGGCCTTGAGGAGAAGAAGCCCTCCTTGCAGCCGGCCATAGAGGAAGAAAGGAGGGAAGAAAGGAGGAGAAGAGAAGGAAGAAGAGGAAGAGGAGGGATCGCCATCCGGGTTCGCATTCGGCAGCGTCGTCAAGGGTAACATGCTGTTCTTGAAGGATAATTAGTCTTGGGAGAGATTTTGGTTAGTCTTTGTTTAGATGGTAGTCGGCCTGCTGTAATGCAATTTTCGTCCAGTGGCTTGCGGGGTAAATTTCGTGTGGTTAGAGGATGAATCTGGAGTTTTGGTCTCCTAGAGAGTTTTAGGTTATTGTCTTAGCTTTCAGTGGCCGCCAAGTTCACTCAAATCCGATTAACGGTTAGAGAGTTATGATTTTTCTAAGTCTGCTGTTCCACTGCTCTGTCAGTATTTAGACAGATTGTAGAAAACCAATTAAAAGTGATGGATAAAGTGGAAATCTGAGAACCCCAGTATAACGAAAGTTGTAGATAATCCTTCTAGCTTTCAGGAAAACTAAAGATCATGAAATTCGGACGAACGTAGAGAAAGTTATGATAGTTTCATTGTTGCTGTCCAGAAACCCGACGTGAAAATTGATACTCTGTTGTTTAGATTGGTAGGGCTAGTAAATGGCCGAATCAGAGAACCTCACCAACTAGGTTTAGAGGGGGAATTCAATAACCTTTTAAGAATGTCCAAGATCACTCCATTTGGATTTCCTTACATTTAGTTATGATTTTTCGAAGGGGGCTGTTCTCTGGAAAAGAAATCTGACAGCCGCTTTAACGTTGGGGGTTGCGTTTAGTGGACGATGTACTCATGTTGTGTTTATGATTTTGTTATTAGACCCTTATGGTAGCCTTAGTTTGTCTCAATTGTTGTCCAGGTGGGTTTGGCTCGGGAGCACTACCTCATTCCGACATCCACCTTCGCACGGTTGAGGCAAGTGCATTGTTGTTTGAATGATTGTCTAAATTGTGTGTTATTTGCTGTATGGATGTATTGCAAGATGGTATACTTAATGAATGCTTAAGTATGGTTATTGCTCAAATGATGCTCATGCTTTGCTATGATTAAGTGATGTTGTACTTTGGTAATTTGATGATGATTACATGATAAGCATTTGCATAGAGATATCATGTTGAGGCTTGGTCACGTAGTGTCCAAGTATGTTTCCTTGAAATCCCGTCATGAATGTGACGGGCCGAGATCCTCACCGTGGAGTGTGGGCTTGAGGTCCCGTTACTTGCGGAGTAACGGCAATTGGTCCTCGTGCGCGCGCCAAGATGTGCATGGGCATGCGGCGGCGTCGCATACTCGCATTGAGTGTAATGTACACGAAAGTTAAAGATAAAAGTCCTTGAGCATTGCATTTGCATACACGATGTTCTAATGTTAATCTCCTTTACATGTGTGTTATTGCCATGGTTTCTTAATGTACTTGCTGAGTCTATGGACTCACTCTTGCTTTATTGTTGTTTAGGTACCGAGACAGAATGACATGCATGGGGAAAGTAGATGCTAGACACACACATACCACATGAACTAAATAAGGATGAATGATCTTCAGAGAATGATTGATCTTTGAATATTATGATTTGTTTTATGCTATGGATTAAATGTAATAATGAGGAGTAGTGGAATTTTATACCTCTCTAGTTATGATGGATTCTTAGCATGTTTCTGATTATCCTTTGATGTCTTGGAATGGAAGTTTAATTAATATTTGATTATCCTGTGTTGGAACCTTCATGTAAATAACTTTACAAGGGAGGTTCTGCCAAAATTTATTAGAATTGTCTTCCTTAGAGTTTTTTTTAGAGTTTGTTTAGTAGCATTCCAGGTTCATGACGGACTGGGGTGTTACAGTTGGTATCAGAGCGGGCTGTAGGTCCGTGGAATATGAAAGGTTAAATTTGACACACTATGCACAGTAGGTGGGAATGGGTTAATGCATTGCATTATGCTGCTTTTGAGATTTTTTATTTCTCTTGTGTGATAGCTGCTAGATAGACTACTCTTGTGGTCCTAGATGATGAAATTGCTTATTGTTTGATTGTTTTGCTGTGATGATTAGATATGGCAAGGGGTGGAGGTCGAGGTCGTGGTCGAGGCCGGCAGGAGCCGGGCGAGGCAAGGCATCGCCCCCGCCAGAAGTTCGGAATTCCGTAGTGGGAGAAGCTAGCCTGCGAGTCGAGGAAGAGGTTGCTTGCAGACAGAGAACCGTGCCCGCCACCGCGCTGTTGTCGCTCCTGTGGTGGCCCCTGCAGTGGCACCTGCGGCGTATGCCATGGGATTACATCAATGGAACGCTTTGAGGCTGGACACCTTCGACGGGTCAGCACGCCTGTCGACGCAGCTAATTGGCTGCGACACATGGAGAGGCACTGAGCTCGGGATGACATCGAAATGAGGGCTCGGTTCGTGGCCTTCCAATTGAAGGGGCAAAGTGATATCCGTGGGAAGGAGTTCGATGGCCGTGACAAGAGCTCATGGACCGATTACACGGGAGTATTTTGTTGAGCACTTCAGAAGAGGTTTTATCCACTTCATATGTGGAGCGAATGGAAGTCTCCTGCGAACTTCAGCGGGGAAGATGACAAGTGATGAGTATGAAGCAGTTTTAACAACTGGTTCGTTTTGTTCCACTGTGGCCACAAATGATGAGGAAAAAGCCAAGAGGTTTCACGGGGCTCGTGCAAGAGTTCCGCAGTATTGGGAGCATTGGAGTTGCGGGATTTCAGCTCCTCTGTCGAACAAGCAGGGGCATGGAACGGAGATGCAGCTTGGTGAGGAGCTGTGAGGACCGAATATTTAACTAGTAACACTTAACCTCCAAATGGTTCTAGCATTACTAATTAAACATTCTAAGCCTCGATGGACATATGTTTCCGAATTGCAACATATGCACATCATCACAAAATTACACATCATTTCCATACAACATAGATCACTAAGTTCAACAACGACAAAAAGTAAAGTTATTACAAAAGAGAGCCGACCGCCAAATAGATCAATATACAAGAATGACAATGAAGCAAAAGCGCCATAAGATGGCTAGAACAAAAGTCGACCGTTAGCCGCACACCCACAAGGCAACCGACCGGGCCGCTAAGCTAGTCGCCCATAAGCTACCACAACACAGACTCACAAAAGTGAGGCCCTTCTGCTCACCTTCTTCCTCTGCAACAAAACAATTAAGCATAGCATCCGAGTACAAAGATTGTCTTTGTACCCAAAGATCGACGTGTGGAATAGCGCACCTATTCATAACTACATGCAAGCTTATTTAGGTGGAGGTTGTATGTCTCATTTTTGCATGAAGCCAACTTTATTTGCAATAATGTAATACATTTCAAAAGCAAGTTTGCAAATCTGTTTAGTTATCAAAGTAACAGTAAGTACAGATACATACAAGTAACCACCTGGAAGTGACTATCCCAATAGCCACCACAACATAGCACGAATCCCCGATTCGTACCACCCATCAAGTTTTAATTTAAAAGGTTGTAGTCTAACTCTTGAAAGACCTTGCCAAGCGTGTCCATAACCTAGGGCGAGGCTATTCGAATAGTTTTAACCTCGCAGGTGTACCAATGTACCCACACTTGCATCGCCTTTAAGCCAAAAGCACACTTCCGTAGGTATGCCGGCACGGCTAAGTCCTACGAGACGCTTTCCAATATTGTGTATTAACTACGAGCCGCTCGTATGGGTAGAAACACCATACGCTTACATTGCAAGCCGAAAGACAACAAATCCCATCCCGGTGAAGTCTTTCGGACACTACAATGCTCCCAACACCATCCCTCCTGCGACCTCCTGCGACCCGGAGCCAATACACGCCAAAGTACTAAGTCAAGAGAGGTCCCATACCCTCTAGTGTGGTTAGCACGCTAAAATGCTTGGTTTAGTGTAACAAGATGTTCGGTCCTTGTTGACTTAGGCACCATTCCAGTCACACCCGAAAATCACACCATCATACCATTGTGCCCAAGTCTAAATCATTTTGTTTTCAGTTTTAGTTTTCATAAGTAGACATGGCACAAGATGGAAATCATAATACATAATAAGTTTGTGTGATCAAGGTTATCGACAAGTCGATAACCGCCCATTTCTACCGAAGCTAAGCATGGCTAAGCAATTAATTCGCAACTACTAAGTGACAAGAGCCCCTCCACGAACTCTCAATCACAGCAAGTAACCTAGGCTCATGGTAGTAGAGGATAATCATTTGCTAAGGAAATGCATATACTAGGCCAACTATTAAAACAAAGTAGCAATGCATACATAGAATTTGTAATCAACATAAATACTTAAAATACTGGGATTAACATGATCAAACTGCTTGCCTTCTTGCTGTTGCTCAATATGTTGCGGAGGATCGCTCTCGGGATTACCGCAAATGTCGAATCCTAAGCGAAAGGCCAAAAAGAACCAAGAACAACCAATAAGACGAGCAACACTTAAACCAAAGAGCAAGCAAAAATTATCCAAATGCGACGAAACTTATACACAAGGTGAAATACGAATATACCTAGACATAGGAACTGGAAAAACCTAATTTGGATTTGTGGTGCAAAAGATATTACCTAAAAACCCATTTTCGGCCATAATTAGCACTGTAGCAAAAATATTTTCTAGAAAGATTTTGAAGCTGAAATTTTTATGGTAGCTACCTACTGGTATAGAGGTAACCCATATAAAATTTCAGGTCATTTGGAGTTAAAGTGATTTAGTTATGATTTTTCTAAGATGCAAAATTAGCATAATGCACTTTCCAGGAACAAAGATATGTTCAAAACTAATTTTACATTGAAGTATACCAACAGAGGGGTTTTCTAGAATTTATCATATACATTTTGCAGTTACAGAGAATTACTTGTGCATTTTATAAGTCTTCCAGGATTTTCTAAATGCTGAAAATAGGTACTAAATCATTAATCAAGGTTTCTGTTACAATCTTGGACCTACCATCATTTTTACATTAACATTGGGTTGATACAAATTTATCAAAGTTGGAATCATTCATTTTGGATATACACAGAGCAAGATATGCATTTTCTAACGTTTTATCCATTTTCTGGAATATTCAAAATGACAGAAACCAAGTTATTCCTAGTTACACAATTTTCTGTTACTGGAACATGCTTAAATCCATTTTTATAATAAGCTAAAGTGATAACATGATTTATTACAGTTGGGATTAACTAAAAAGCAGTTAAAATGAATTAGTTATGAGTTTCTAAAGTTTTTACATCATTTTCAGTTGATAAACAATTGCTTACCGAAATACAGAACAATCCAATAAAAAGGAAATGACGTGGACAACCCCACAACCCTTGATCTAACATCCTACGGCTTACGCGCGCCGAAAATAGCGCACGCGCGCGAAACCCAAATGAAACCCACCGTTGGATCAAGATCCAACGGCTCGCACGAGTGTATGCAACCGGACGGTGCGGTTGCTGGGCCAATCCCACCGCAGATCGGCGGATGGACGCCCGTAACGCACTAACAACCGGATTGTCCGATTGCACACACGATCTCACCATTGATCGCAAGATCGACGCCCGTGGCGGCGAGGAACCGGATGGTCCGAATGCATGCAAGATCCGGGCCGCATCACAAAATGGACGGCTATAGATCAAGTTCAAAAAGAGGTACCGACGAGTGGGACCGCATGTCGGTGACTACGAGTCACGATCGCAACGATTTAACCCACGCACACGCGCACCGCCCACAAGTCACGACCGCAGAAGGTTTCCGACAGATTAAGTGCGACATTTTTATTAATCAATGATTAAGCATTAATGATGTCGGAATAAAGGCGAGTGAAGCAGATTGATTTAAGGAGATTGGGCCCACCGGTCGTGGCCCAATAATAATGATTAAGACATAATTAACAGCTAATGATTGGTAATTAATGTGTCCTAATGATCCGACGAAACGGAGCTTCTCGGTGACAAAACCCGAGTGGCTTTGCGGTGGTCGCCGGCGACTCCATGCGGCGGTGCCTAAACTATCAAAATGGGTTCGCAATAGTGTTGCGGACCCAACGCGGTGACCTTGCCGGCGGTGGAGGTTCGAACGCCGCGAGCCGAAACAAAGATGAAGGCCGACACGGCAAAACACGAAAATAGCAAAATGCTCTGCTGCACCCAAGGAAGCGAGTGCCATGACTTCTAGGGACTACATAGGAGCTACCTTAACCGAGAGGAGCTCCAAAGATGGCGGGAAGACTTGAACACGATGAAGTCCACCTGAGCCGAAGAAGATGAAGTGGAAATGAGGTTCGAGCAAAATGAGTGGAACCACATCATTACCACACTTCATTATAGCTCAAAGAGGCTCCAAAAGCAAGTAATTGCAAAAGAATCACTTACCTGAGCTGGAGAAGAAAGGGGTGAAACCAACAAAATCTCCAAACTTAAAATTGAGTGATTCTGTGAATGCAACCCAAAATCAAGTTAGGGAAATATAAAGGAGGTTGAGGAGTTCAAAAGGGTGCAAGAAATGTTGGGGATGAACCACTGGACACCAAGGCCGCCATTGGAGCTCTACGCCAACAATGGTGGTTTGAGGTGAGAGGTGTTCTTGAGCTCAACACAGAGAATAGCTAGGTGTGGTGCAAAAGAACACCGGGAGGACCTAGGGAGCCAATTTATAGGAAGGGGATTAGGGTTTTCGAGCAAGAACATGAGCCCATGGTGAGCTCGGTTCATGCTCGGTTGTAGACCACGAAATGATGGGAGCAAGTGAGCATGGTGACAATGGAGGAGAAAAGCCCGAGCGCATTTAATGCTCCACAGAGACGTTGACGAAAGCAACTTGAGGTGACACCACAACGCCACCCACTCAACCTCTCTTTCTCGCCATTGCACCGTGCGCTCAAGAAGCGAGAGGAGGAAGAAGAACAAAGACGAACGGTGACCGCCGGATCGAAAATGGACGGTCACGATTAAACAAGTTCGCCGGACAATCCGATTGCTCTCAAGGATCCGGACGGTTGATTGAAATCCAACGGTCCCTATTGACCAATGCAACCGAGGGTCCGAATGCTTACGAACATGGGCGCGATTTGAATCCAACGGCCGATATCGCGCGTTTTAAAACGCGGCTCGGTGCAGTTAGGTGGTTCAACCAAGTCAAGTGGCTCGGACTCGAGCCCGACCCGAACCCAATGAATAGTGAATTTGGTTTTTTTTTAGGTTTTTAATTAAGCTGAGACCTTTGAGGATTTATTTGGGGTAGCAAAATAACTCCAAAAATTCTGAAATTTTTACAGGAGCTTGCTGACTGAGACATTGACCTTGTGTAAAATTTTCAGAGAGTTTTATGCATTGCATTTTTCTCCAAAAATTCTACAAGGTACTGGTTTTAGGTTTGACCAGATTTTGAATTGGTTTGACTGACCTCCAAAAATATCCAAACAATTTCTAAAAATCGTGAAATTTTTCAGAGGGGTCACATACCATCCCAAGAACTTAGGAAAAATATTCCCAGAGGATGATCAAAACATTTGACCAGAATGTTATAGAAGAGATAAGATTTGGTTCAAAAGACTTGTGACTTTGCATTTCCATAAGTCTTGTACAATACTTGTGCAATACAAACCGGAAACACATGATGTAAGAAAAAGTTTTAATTTCTACTGATTTTCTTACATTTGAAACACAAGCCCAAAATTGGGATGTTACAAGCTGCCAGGAGGAGAAGGCGCGTGGTATCCGAGGGAGCGGTGGCGGCGTAAGAGGGGTTTTGGCGGTGGGGTGGGACCTTCCGAGGCCTACTTCCAAGAGGTTCAAAGGTCCGCAGAAATCATTCAAGACCAAGTTCACGGGGGCACGCTCTTCTTCCACCTCTCGAAGGCTCTGCACTGCACCTAGGTTACGTCCGGTCCCAGGCAAGGCATGAAGTGTTTCAAGTGCGGCGATGAGCATAGAGCTCGAGTGCAAATGGTTCGGTCTTGTCGCCATTGTGGTCGAGGGCCATAAGGCATTGGTTTGTCGGCGGAATCCCGCCAAGATCATCAAGTGGGAACTGTGCGATGTCGGTGCAGCGCAGGCAGCTTCTCGAGGGTCGGTTCGGATGTTAGCGGCTACTCCTACTCCAACTTGGGCACCGCCACGCCCTTACTTCCTGCTCGGAGGAGCTCCACCGCGTGGTATTTTTGGCCGCCTCCGTGGCTCCATTTCGAGAGTAGCACCTTCACACCTCCCGCAGCCTCCCGCACCACCGCACCAGGCGTTGGAGCCTACCGCCCCAGCCAGCCAGCCTCCTACGCTATGCCGATGGCGAGCCTGGTGAGTCGCCCCGATGTGGTGACAGTACACTCTTGGTGGATTCAGAGAGGCACTTGTTCTATTTGATTCGGGGCTACCTTTTCTTTTGTATCACTAGATTTTGTTAGTAAGGCGAGTTTGAGTCTCAGCCAATAGCTCGATCAGTTCTAGTTAATTCTCCCGGGGAATTCTCTCTAGCTCTGATTTGTCCCGGTTGTGTGATTTCGTTAGATGGAGAAGAGTTTATTGCTAATCGATGGTTATGAGGATGGAGCCGCTTGATGTCATCTTGGGGATGGACTGGTTGCATAATTACCGTGTTTGTCATTTCCTGTTTTTGAAGACAATAACCACGCAAGTCTGTGCAGGCGTGAGATAGTATTCCAATGTAGCGCCCATCTCACTCACTTTTTGTGATGGCTAGTCTTTTCCGGTGGCGTGCGGCGAAGAATGGGTTTCTTTGTCTCTAGTGGAGAAGCCGAGTTCATCTCAGAGTGAGAAGAAATTTTGGTCGTTCGGGAGTTCTGGATGTTTTCAGCAAGAACTACCAGGATGCCACCACCTCGTCCCGTAGAGTTCGAATTGATTTGGTACCAGTGCGCCGACTGTCTCTATGACCTCACCGGTTGGGTCTCCGTCTCTCCAGAGGAACTAAAGAAGCAGTTGGATGATTTAAAAGCAAAAGATCTCATTCGTCCCAGTGTGTCTCCATGGGGAGCCCCTGTTCTTTTTACCAAGAAGAAAGATGGTAGTTGGCGCATGTGTATTGATTATCGTGCTCTTAACCAGTTA
Source organism: Ampelocalamus luodianensis (assembly GCA_036346255.1). Lineage (NCBI taxonomy): Eukaryota > Viridiplantae > Streptophyta > Magnoliopsida > Poales > Poaceae > Ampelocalamus > Ampelocalamus luodianensis. The sequence continues at coordinate 87,774 of JAYEVH010000401.1, read as the reverse complement.
ACCATCAAGAATAAGTATCCTCTGCCTCGTATAGAAGATCTATTTGATCAGTTGAGAGGGGCCAAGATATTCTCAAAGATTGATCTTCAATCAGGTTATAATCAAATCCCTGTCCGAAAGGAGGATATTGAGAAGACGGCATTCTCTACAAGGTATGGGCATTTTGAATTTAAAGTTATGTCTTTTGGACTAACGAACGCCCCTGCTGCTTTCATGGAGACTATGAACAGGATGTTGCACGAATACCTGGATGATTTTGTGGTAGTCTTTATAGATGATATCTTGATATATTCAAAGACCGGCGAACATGAGCGACACTGAGGCTTGTGTTGGAAACACTAAGGAGCATAAGTTTTATGCCAAACTAAAAAGTGCGAGTTTTGGACATATGAAGTGGGATTTCTGGGCATGTCATCAATGATAAGGAATCACAGCTTGATCCAAGTAAGATTTCTACAGTGGTAGAATGGAAGACGCCAACCAATGTCAAAGAAGTGAGAAGCTTTCTCGGCATGGCGGGATACTATCGGCGTTTTGTGCAGGATTTCTCCATTATTGCTAAACCCTTATCCAGACTCACACAGAAGGATGTGAAGTTCGTGGGATGATGATCGTGAGCGTAGTTTCCAAACCCTTAAGGAAAGTCGTGACCGCCCTCGTCCTTACACTTCCGAGCCCGGGAAGCGATTACGATGTACTCGATGCGTCTCGATTGGGATGGGTTGTGTCCTTATGCAGGAAGGGAAGGTGATAGCTTATGCGTCAAGGCAGCTGAAGAAGCATGAACAGAATTACCCAACTCATGATTTAGAGTTGGCAGCTGTAGTGTTTGCCCTGAAACTTTGGAGGCATTATCTGTATGGTGAGGGTTGTGATGTTTTTACAGATCACAAGAGTCTTAAGTATATTTTCACTCAGAAAGATCTGAATTTAAGGCAGCGCAGGTGGCTGGAGCTAATTAAGGATTATGATCTATCTATTCAATACCATCCTGGAAAGGCAAATGTGGTGGCTGATGCTCTTAGTCGCAAGGCGACGCCCGCTACATTGGATTATCTCATTGCTGACTTTGACCGTATGGGAATATCATTTTGCTATGCGGGGACTGCACGTGTTGAAACACGGCTGATCTTGGAGTCGGCCATTCGCAGCGGTGCGAGAGGCACAACAGGAAGATCAATTATTGCAAAGGGTTCGAAAGCGGTTGGATTTGGGCAAGGACGGAGATTTCAGTTTGGATGGGTGTGGTGCGTTGCGGTTTAAGGGCCGCCTTTGCGTACCACAGAAAGCGAAGGTCAAGGATGATATTCTGAAAGAGGCACATCGTACTCGCATAATCGCTCATCCGGTGAAACGAAGATGTATCGTGATCTAAGCGCAATTTCGTGGAAAAGGATGAAAGTGGACATAGCTAATTATGTGGCCTCATGTGGTGTTTGTCAACAGTGAAGGCGGAACACAAGCGTCCCCGCAGGTTGTTGCAACCTTTAGAGATTCCGCAATGGCCGTGGGACGATATTTCTATGGATTTTGTAGTTGCGTTACCCGGTCACCAAGGGTAAGGATGCGGTGTGGGTGGTAGTGGATCGTCTCGAAGAATCGCACACTTTATACCAATTCGCACTACTAACTCAAAGAAGTGATTTAGCTCCCATCTATGTGCGGGAGATTGTGAGATTACATGGGGTGCCAAAGACCATCATTTCCGGCAGAGATGCCAAGTTTGTCTCCAAGTTTTGGGAAAGTTTACAGAGTGCCTTGGGCACACAAATTGTCTGAGTACAAGATTCCATCCACGCATGACGGGCGCACGGAACGCACCATCCGCACTCGGAGGACATGTTGCGGACTTGTGTTTTGTCTTGGAAGGGTAGTGGGAGGATCAATTGCCTTTAGCAGAATTTGCTTATAACAACAGCTATCATTCAAGCATAAAAGCCGCTCCGTTCGAGGTTTTGTATGGGCGTAAGTGCAGTCACCACTTTGCTGGAAGCCGTGGGTGAGAAGGCGCTTTAGGTCCGGATTGGGTACAAAAGATCAGAGCGAGTGGCTCGTGAGACAGAACCTATTAGCTCAGAGCGCATGCAAAAGTTATGCAGACGTGAGAAGAAGAGACTTGGAATTTGAAGTGGGGATCAGTGCTCTTGAAAGTGTCCCCACTAAAGGTGTGGTGAGGTTCTGCACTGGAGGAAGCTTAGCCCAAGGTACATAGGACCATTCACGATCTTGGCTCGAATCGGAAGTTGGCTTATCGCTTAGACTCGCCGAGTCTATGCGTGGAGTGCACAATGTTTTTCATGTATCCATGCTGAGGAAGTACTTATAGATCCGGAGCATCATGTACCGCTAGAGCCTCTACTCATAGAGCAAGATTTGACCTTTGAGTCAAAGCCGGTCACGGATCTTGGAGAAATCGAGAGAAGGTTTTGAGAAACAAAACGCCAAGTATGTTAAAGTTCTTTGGTCGCAGCATCCGAGAAAGAAGCCACTGGAGTTGGAGGCCCGCATGCGCGAGCAATATCCGAATTATTCTCTACAAAGCGTGTTGTGCTTTAAGTCTTTTCGTATCCGTCCCTTGGCGTGGTGGGTTAGAATTCGAGGACGAATTCGTGTAAGGGGGTAGAATGTAATGACCCAAAGTTCGAGAGGTTCGAGAAAGAGTTTCGGAGGGACTTCTCGATAGTAAAAGGATCAAAAGGAAATAGTTGATTTTCGCAGCTAGCGGGGGTGAAAGCGCGTTTACGCCAACACAGGCTCTGGCTCGCCCATCGGCCTTAGGTGGCCGGCCAGGGGAGGCACCACTTCCCCAAACCCTAGCCGAGCCCCCACTCCCTTTGGCCGCCCCATCTCCTCTCCTCCCCATGCGCACCACCTCCTTGGCAGCCACCTCCTGGTTCCTCTCCCCTTGCGCCCAACCTCCTCCAAGAGCCCTCCATTGCCGCCGGCCTTGAGGAGAAGAAGCCCTCCTGCACCGGCCATAGAGGAAGAAAGGAGGAAGAAAGGAGGAGAAGAGAAGGAAGAAGAGGAAGAGGAGGATCGCCATCCGGGTTCGCATTCGGCAGCGTCACAAGGGTAACATGCTGTTCTTGAAGGATAATTAGTCTTGGGAGAGATTTTGGTTAGTCTTTGTTTAGATGGTAGTCGGCCATTGTAATGCAATTTTCATTCCAATGGCTTATGGGTAAATTTCGTGTGGTTAGAGGATGAATCTGGAGTTTTGGTCTCCTAGAGAGTTTTAGGTTATTGTCTTAGCTTTCAAACCGATTAACGGTTAGAGAGTTATGATTTTCTAAGTCTGCTGTTCCACTGCTCTGTCAGATATTTAGACAGATTGTGAAAACCAATTAAAAGTGATGGATAAAGTGGAAATCTGAGAACCCCAGTATAACGAAAGTTGTAGATAATCCTTCTAGCTTTCAGGAAAACTAAAGATCATGAAATTCGGACGAACGTAGAGAAAGTTATGATAGTTTCATTGTTGCTGTCCAGAAACCCGACGTGAAAATTGATACTCTGTTGTTTAGATTGGTAGGGCTAGTAAATGGCCGAATCAGAGAACCTCACCAACTAGGTTTAGAGGGGGAATTCAATAACCTTTTCAGAATGTCCAAGATCACTCCATTTGGATTTCCTTACATTTAGTTATGATTTTTGAAGGGGCTGTTCTCTGGAAAAGAAATCTGACAGCCGCTTTAACGTTGGGGTTGCGTTTAGTGGACGATGTACTCATGTTGTGTTTATGATTTTGTTATTAGACCCTTATGGTAGCCTTAGTTTGTCTCAATTGTTGTCCAGGTGTGGGTTTGGCTCCGGAGCACTACCTCATTCCCGACATCCACCTTCGCACGTTGAGGCAAGTGCATTGTTGTTTGAATGATTGTCTAAATTGTGTGTTATTTGGTTGTATGGATGTATTGCAAGATGGTATACTTAATGAATGCTTAAGTATGGTTATTGCTCAAATGATGCTCATGCTTTGCTATGATTAAGTGATGTTGTACTTTGGTAATTTGATGATGATTACATGATAAGCATTTGCATAGAGATATCATGTTGAGGCTTGGTCACGTGAGTGTCCAAGTATGTTTCCTTTGGAGATCCCGTCATGAATGTGACGGGCCGAGATCCTCACTCGTGGAGTGTGGGCTTGAGGTCCCCGTTACTTGCGGAGTAACGGCAATTGGTCCTCGTGCGTGCGCAAGATGCATGGGCATCTTGGCGCGGTCGCATACTACGCATTACAGTGTAATGTACACGAAAGTTAAAGATAAAAGTCCTTGAGCATTGCATTTGCATACACGATGTTCTAATGTTAATCTCCTTTACATGTGTGTTATTGCCATGGTTTCTTAATGTACTTGCTGAGTCTATGGACTCACTCTTGCTTTATTGTTGTTTAGGTACCGAGACAGAATGACATGCATGGGGGAAAGTAGACTGCTAGACACACACATACCACATGAACTAAATAAGGATGAATGATCTTCAGAGAATGATTGATCTTTGAATATTATGATTTGTTTTATGCTATGGATTAAATGTAATAATGAGGAGTAGTGGAATTTATACCTCTCTAGTTATGATGGATTCTTAGCATGTTTCGATTATCCTTTGATGTCTTGGAATGGAAGTTTAATTAATATTTGATTATCTCATGTGTTGGAACCTTCATGTAAATAACTTTACAAGGGAGGTTCTGCCAAAATTTATTAGAATTGTCTTCCTTAGAGTTTTTTTAGAGTTTGTTTAGTAGCATTCCAGGTTCATGACGGACTGGGGTGTTACATTGCTTCCCCTCCAATTTCTTTTATGCAAGTTATCTTTAGTTAAAACTACCCCTCTTTTGAGATACCAAAGGAAAATCTGTACCTTTAAGGGGATTTTGATTAGCCAGAATAAATTCCTAATAGGGACTCGACAATTACGAATTAGAGCCCCATAGAAAGATTTGACCGTAAACATACCAGCTTTATTTACATTCCATTTAAAGATATCCTTTTGAGAGCTTAACTGTAAATTAGCAATTCTCAAAATTAACTCATTCCATGCCTGTAACTTGGGTCCAATAATAGGTCTTCGAAAGGAAATATTTAAGGGTGACGACCTCATAATTTTTGCCACAGTATCCTCCTTCCTCCTTACCACATTATAAAGAATAGGATATTAACTTTTTAACGGAGAATTACCTAACCAGATATCTCCCCAAAACCTAGTTTGCATGCCATTTTGAATATGGAAAGACCCGAAACGAAGAAATTGATCTTTAATGTTCATAAGACCCGACCAAAAATGAGAAGTCCCAGGTTTTTTAACCACCTCAGAGAGGCTTTTTCCACCCAAATACTTCTTTGTTAGCAATGATTGCCAAACACCTTCTTCACTCAGCAGTTTAAATAACCATTTCCCAAGTAAACTTTTATTTTTCGCGTCTAAGTTTGAAATGCCTAAACCGCCATGTTCTTTAGGCGAACAAGCTACACTCCATTTAACAAGCCTATATTTACGTTTGTGATTATCACTCTACCAATAGGATCTAGATCGATAAAAGTCTAGTCGCTTTAGGACTTGTCTAGGAACTTCAAAAAAAGAAAACATAAACATAGGTAGACTGCTTAGTACCGAGTTAATAAGTACCAACCGTCCCCCCACCGACATATTCTTTCCTTTACAACTACTAAGTTACTTCTCAAATCTGTCCTCTACCCCTTTCCAATCACTATTCCTTAACTTTTTAAAGTGGATAGGAAAGCCCAAGTACCTGAAAGGAAAAGCACCCACTTGACACCCAAATAAATGTGTAAACTGTGATTCAACGGCTTTGGCAAACCCAAAACAAAAGATCTCACTCTTATGAAAATTAATCTTCAAACCCGATAAAAGTTCGAATACACAAAGAATAAGTTTCAAATTTTTTGCTTGTTCCAAATCATTATTCAAAAAGAGGATCGTGTCATCAGCATATTGCAAAATTAACAAACCATCCTCAATCAAGTGAGGAACTATGCCTGATAAAAGGCCTGCTTATTTAGCGCGAGAGATGAAAATGGCAAGCATATCCCCTACAATGTTAAAAAGAATAGGAGACATGGGATCACCTTGCCTAAGACCTTTCTGAGTTTGGAAAAAGGAGCCAAGCTCATCATTAACTTTTATTTCAACACTCCCTCCCTTTACTATACTTTTCACCCAAGAGCACCACTTAGCAGAAAAGTCCTTCATCCTTAAAGTTTGAATTAAAAAAGGCCATTTAACCTTGTCATAAGCTTTCTCAAAATCTATCTTGAAAACTATTCCATCCAAATTCTTTTTATGTAATTCATGAATAGTTTTGTGGAGAATAACCACCTCATCAAGAATAAATCTCCCCTGCAAAAAACCGACTGGGAAGGTCTAACCACCTTTTGTGCAACCCCATAAGTCTATTAGTAACAGCTTTTGTAAAGATTTTGAAACTAACATTTAAAAGACAAATCGGTATGTACTATTGTATTTGTTTAGCGTCCGCTTTTTTGGGAAGCAAAGTAATGATCCCAAAATTCAAGCTATTGAGAGGAAGCGAACACTTATGAAAATCCTAGAACATAGCTAACAAATCAAATTTAATGATATCCCAAAACACCTGATAGAACTCGGCCGGGAAATCATCTGGCCCAGGTGCTTTGTTATGGTCCATTTGAAAAATAGCTTCCTTTACCTCTTTTTCAGTGAAACATTCTGTAAGGAACTCATTTTCGTCCTCAGAAACTTGAGGTATATCATTCACCACAGAATCAACCATAGAAAGGTGATTAATTTCGGAAGGTCCAAATAAAACTTTGTAGTAATTAGTGATATACTCTTTTAATTGTACATCACCTCGAATTAATCCTTCGTCTTGTTCGAGCTAGAAAATTCTGTGATGTCTATGCTTCCCATTTGCAATCAAATGATAATATCGCGTATTTCTATCCCCTTCTAACAGAAATTTCGCTTTAGATCTCTGGTACCACTTGATCTCTTCTTCTCTCAGAAGCAAAGCTAATCTCTCATTGGCAACCCTTTTAAGATTAATGTCATGGTCAGACAATCTCACAACCTCAGCTTTTTTATCAAGCTTATCAATCAATAAATTAAGCTCATTTTTTCTTTTTATACGTTCCACTGATATTTTTAGCCCAATCACGAGGAAAACTTCTGAGAGATCTAATCTTATGCTGCCAAGTTTGCAAGGCGGAAAGACCCCTAACATCTTTTTGACACACATTAGCTACCAACTCTCTAAATCCCTCCCTACCCGACCACCCTAATTCAAATTTAAATAACGGTTGTCGTCCGCTAAAAGAAGCCGCTTGCGTGGTCAAAAGCAACGGCGTGTGATCAGATAAGGATCTTTCAAGCGCATGAACCGTGACCAACGGAAATTTAGTCTCCCAATCTATATTCATTAAAACTCTATCCAACTTTTCAAATGTTGGATTATCTAAAGAATTGGCCCAGGTATATTGCCTACGTGATAAAGCAATTTCTCTTAAATCCAAGTTATCAATCACCGCATTAAACAAGAAAGGCCACCTAAACTGAAAGTTATCTCTATTTTTTCATCTGAATGCCTGATGATATTAAAATCCCCTCCAATTAAAATTGGAAGCGATTCTTTCCTACAGGCCTGAACAAGTTCAGTAAGAAACTTTTCCTCGAATTGAGTTTGAGTACCACCAGCAAATGTGACTACAAGAACCCATTGGAAATCATCCTCTTTGTTCTTTAAATGAAACTTAACATAAAAATCACCAGCATCGATAGAACCAACATCAAACACCCGCGGATTCACCCCTAAAAGGATGCCGACCAACCTTGTGGGGGAGAGAAATGCCACAAAAAATTCTGCCCACCACAAAGCCGGTTAAGACTAGCTACAGAAAAGTTTTTTTTTGCCAGTTTCTAAAATGGCCACGAAATCTAAATGGTGTTCCTTAACTACTTCACAAATGTAATGATGTTTAGCCAAGTCTCCCAGACCTCTGCTATTCCAAAAAAGACCTTTCATTTTAACTTTAGTTTAATTGGCCTATCAAAGAAAGTTTTCTTTTTTGACTTCTTTTTATATGACACTAATGTGAAATTAGATTGGTCATCCTCCAAATTACCATCTAAATCATTGCAACAGAGAATAAAGGCAGATGTATCATTGCAATCTAGAGCATCATCTGCTATGCCGTCTACTTCGACATTTTCCTTATTTTTTAATCTTACTAATTCCATAGAACTACCAATCTCAGAATTATCGACTCCTAATGAGATGCTGATATTAGCCATTTTTTTAACTATTTGCTCATCGAAAAAAGACACAAAAGAAATATTATCATCATACTTACTTGGATTGTTTGAATCAAATTCGAGGTTGCGCAATTTTGCACGCTGCATGGCCTTATGGATCGAGTCAATATCACCGGACTGCTGCTTCTTAATACGCTCACTTTGCCGAGGCTCCACCGTGTCTTCCTTGTGAAACAAAGCTGGCCGAGTAACCCCAACAATAGATGAACAACTAAGGTCCAGTTTGCTATTTTTGCCATACCCAGATTCTTGTGCAGAGAAGCTTTTCTGCCGGTCTTTGCCGAGCTCCACCTCAAACCTTGCACCCTTAACCCTGCTATGTGTATGCATGGCCGGATTGCTGACCAAAGGGACTGCCTTGAGTGGCGCATCACTCGGGTCCTCCTGAACAGCAGAGGAACCAACTAATTGATCAGTGGCTGCAGTTGACACCGCCAAGCCATGCACCTCAGAGATTTGAGTATCCAGGCCGGCTTCTACATCACCTGCATTTGGGGCAGCATTCTGCTCAGCACCAGGGACCACCGGCGCTGCAAACACCTCAAACCCACCCGGACTACAACCACCCGACGTAACAACAACTTCCACCACATGATCTGAAAAATGTTGTCTTCTTTGCCTGAGACCTCACTCTTTCCCTGCACATTGAAACTGGACTCTCCAACCTTTCTAGCACCAATCTCGTCCACCTTGTTAATCGCCTTCGGTGTAACCCAGATCTTATCCGCACCCAACAGCCCCAAAGCATTCCCCTGAAAGGAAGACGAAGACTGACCCTTACTGCTCTCAGGGACAAGTTTATTGTTATCCAAATTATTCTTCGATCTCTTAGTCTCTCTATCTGCCATCTCAACATCTTTGCCCCTATCTGAATTGTCGTCCTCCTCCCGATCAGCGTCCGGCTGGATGTCTTCGTCAACCATGCCCACCTCAGCATCTTCAATTTTAAAAAAGATATCGTATACAAAGTCTCCAACCACAATCTCTACACTAGCAGGTATGGCGTCTACATCCAGAACACCTACCAACATACGAACCATATCCTTCGTACGCACTTGCTCCATGTCCACCCTCAAAGCCAAGCCAATGATCGAGCCTACGGCACAAAGACTCAAGAAATCCCGAATCTCCTTGGGCACTCCTAAGACCTGAACCCAAACTTTCTGTAATTGGTATTTAGGTGCAGGTTTCGCATTCCATTCCTCCAATTGAAGCACCACCTTATGCTCTTTCATATGAACATCTCCAATAGCCACCATACGAAGCAATTCAGGCCTAGATGTAAAATGAACCAAAAATTCCTTTTCCCCCTGAATCTCCACCTATGGTTGCCAATTCACAGGAATTAGCCTTCTCAGTTCAGCAATCAGCTGGTCTTTGGACATCGGCTCACCAATTATCCGAACAAGCCCGGTCTTATTGTTTTCTTTTCTCCACTTCTTCGTCCGAGATACAGGGATATGATAAAACCCCAATCCATCCGCCCCAAAACCATATAAATTGGCAATAGGTCTTGGTTTCAGCGTCAACAAACACTTATTTGCCAAATGGTCAGTGCTCTCACAAATATCACATAATAAAATAGTTTTGCAATTAGCAATTCCATGCCCCTTCCCTTTACAGTGAAAACAAACTATATGAGAAGCATCACCTGCATACTCTTTGCTAACCGGCATATTGCCCATCTTGTCACGACCCCGGCTTATGTTACCATCGCCGGCCTTTCCACGGCCACTAGAAGGAGCTTGATTTTGAAGCTGATTTTGGTGAGAAGTACTGCCACCAAAAACCACGATCGGGAAACCTCCATGCCCACCATTAGCACCACCAGGTCCCGCATCCTGACCGATAGTACCACCATTGACAGATAATTGAATGGATGCACCTGCTCCCTGGACTTGCCCGCTACTCAAATCAACAGCAGCAAAGCCATGCGAATTCCTGCCTCCAACTCCAACCGCTCCAATGTTCTGGGTTTGTCCACCACCGTCACCGACAGAAGCAAGACCCAACGTCCTGCCCCTGACCAACTGACCACCCTCCAATCCACTACCTGGGATTTGACCAGTGCCACCGATCCCCAGCTGCTTCTCACCAACAAACCTGCGTGCGCCACCCGGTCCAACACCCTGACCGAAGGCTGAAAACCGGCCACCGCTGCCCCGAGCTTGCCCCCGGCCAAACATAACGCCAGACGGTCAAGCCTGCGCCGCCGGGATTGCCACTCACGGAAAAGAACTCGGCGATCGCCCGGTAATCGCGAGACTTTTCGAGATCGACCAAAACCCTACGTAGCCAAGGTAGCCCTTTTCTGCGTGTTGGTTTGGAGTTTGTCAACACCACGTTAGGCCCTCAAGTTCTCGGTCCACCAGCCTCAGCATCAGGCAATTGTTTACCATCCGAAAATACCAGTACAGCAGCCGCATCCAACAAAATCGGCATCGCATCATTCAAAACTTGAAATCCCACCATTTCAGGTGCCAAGTTTGGTAGTGACACCGACTCACGCGAGATTTGCTCGGTCATCTGATTCAGCGAATCAACCAATTCTTGCGAGACCAGATCGGCTTCCACGGCTGGCGACGTTGTATCTTCGCGGCTGTGCCACTGCTTGAACGGAGGAACTCGGCTAGCCTTTGCACGGCTGCACCTTGACCTGAAAGGAGGAACTCGGCGAGCTTTTGCAATGGCGTAGCCAATCGTCACAAAAGGCGAACGGTGAGGCGGCGGCAAAGGCCCCTTCCAGGGTCGCCCTCCACCCCGGCCCTTCTTGCTCCCACCTGGCGAAAAACCCACGTCAAGAAGCTCCTTTGGCAAATTCCCCTCTGCAACTGCATCTTCAAGAACCTGGGCACTCTTCGATGACAACTCAAGGCCAACCCTCCCCTTAACTCCAACCTGCAAATAACTGCAACAACTAGATGTGTTAGTCGGATTATTACCTCGATGTGAAAGGTCTGAGGACCGCTTGCCCGCCTTTGCTTCAGCCTCCACTTCTTTCAAGATAATCTCTTCTTCCTCGGACGAACCATCCTCTTGCAACCGCCAAAATCTTGATCCAATCGCTGCACTAACAACACGATGGACTTTTGAAAACGGGACAGCGATCTCACCGGTCTCGGTATCTTGCCAAGGTTGTTTGTTTGACGCACTATTCATCATCCAGCCCTGAGCTCTTCGTCGACGGCTTCTTCAGGCTTCATGCAGCCCGAGTTGTCGCTTCCTCCTGAAATGCAGATCAAATGCAGATCAAATGATCACTTTATCTTTTGGTCTATATGTCAAGGACAAGGCCAATCCAGGCATCCATTTTATGATTTGTATACTCTTGTGGGAACAGGTGCAGAGAACCTAATACCAATTGAATTGGCCATAAAGATTGCAAGAAAGATTAAGGCAAGGGAACGATTTGCAGCTTACATTGTTATACCAATGTGGCCCGAAGGCAATCCGACAACTGCTGCTATGCAAGAGATCCTCTTTTGGTAGGTTTATTTCCATTTTGTGGAAAACTCTATTGTACTGGCCAGTAAATGACTGCAATAAGCAATGATATCTTGTGTATAGGTATATGTATTGAAGTAGACTATGGGAATATATTATTTGCTACCATTCATTTTCATAATTGTCACATGAAGTTCTTGTTCTTTTAATTATTTGGTTCGCTTTATGGTTAAAAGAGAAATATTATTTCTGTAAGGTTTGGATTCTGTTACAATACACGAGCACTTAACTAGTACACTACTATGGTGTTACAACCAGACAGGTATCTTCATGCTAAAGCTAATGGTAATGAGTAGATTAGTACTTCTAGCAATTCATCACATCAATTTCAAGGTTGAAATTTTACAGATATCTCTAGCTCTTTTTAGATTATCTCTAAACTATCTTCAGAATAATTGGTTTTTGTCACCGTAGGAAATATAAAGCATATGCTACTTTGAAGACTTGGGATTCTTTATCTTATTAATTATTAGATTTTTTTCGTAGATAGACTAAGCTAAATTGTGCCATTATATATCATTCATGCTCTGTGATATGTACCAACCGTTTCTGATTGGATACATATCATAGACGGTTAGTAAAAAGAACCGTCTGTGATATTTGACATATCACAGACGGTTGTTGGTGGTAGCCGTCTGTGATAGTAGGCCTTTACAGACGGTTTATACCACAAAACCGTCTGTGATAGTTGTCCTTCACATATGACTTCGACCAAAAACCGTCAGTGATGTGACTTATCACAAATAGCTCAAAAACCGTTTATGATAACCGCCTGTTATCATAAACACATAAATTTAGATGGTTTAGAAACCGTCTGTAATAACCTTTTTGTAGTAGTGAGGAGGAGGAAGCATACGGTGTGGCTTTGTTGCATGCATCCATGTACGGGAAAAAGAACATGGTCGCGGCTGCATAAGCATGTGCTCGCAGAAATGAACGAAGTATAGGTAGGGGTTATGTGGGAGGAAAACCAGATAAATATAAATAGGGTATTGATTGGGCTAGGGTTTAGGCAAAAAGCCTACTTTAGTTCGGACTCTAAGTTGGATTAGGCTCCAACTAAGATTTAATTATATCTACTCTTGGCCCAAGAGGCCCAATTAACATAATGTAATTAACTATTCTTATTTTTTAGTTATTAATTTCACACAAAGAATTTGGAGATGTTACAAGCATGGGTATGAGTGAGCACTACCCGCACCCGCCGCGTCCAATTGCCATCCCTAGCAACATCGCTTTCCTCTGTAGGGCTGGAAAAATAGCTCGAGGCTCGTGGCTCGACTCGGACTCGTCAAGGCTCGACTCGGCTCGGGCTCGGCTTGTGAATTTTCGAGCCGAGCCGAGCCCACTTTTTGGCTCGGTGAGAATTCGAGCCGAGCTCGAGCCGCTCGCGAGCCAAACGAGCCAATCATTCTGGCGAGCCAAAACGAGCTGCTCCAGCCGGCCTTATCCCCTTCCGCCCTTTTCCCTTCCCCTCAATCCCCATAGCCTCTTCCCCCGGCCTTCCCGCTCCCCCGGTCCCCACAAACTCCGTCGCCGCCTCCTCGGCCTCCATGATCTGCGCCGACCGGCCAGCCCTCCTCCCCACGCTCGCGCCTCCTCCTCCTCCCCGCGCCGGCCGGCTGGCCCCTCCTCCCCACGCTCGCGCCTCTCCTCCTCCCCACGCGCGCCTCTCCTCCTCCCCGTGCGCGACCGGCTGGCCCCTCCTCCCACGCTCCACGCCTCTCCTCCTCCCGTGCCACCGCCGCCTCTCCTCCCCGCAGACCTCCTCCCCATCTTCCTCCCAGTGCGTCCCTCGGCCATGGGCCCTCCCCTCCCCATCTCCACCCGCGGCGGCTCTCCCCATCTCCACCCGTAGCCCAGCTCGCCTCGTCCTCCTCACCGGCTACCTGGTCCATCCGCCGCCGCCTCCTCCTCACCGGCCAGCTGCTCCATCCGCCACCTCCTCCTCCTCACCCGAGCCACCGCCACTTGCTCCATCCGCCACCCCGTCCTCCCCTAGTCCCCTGGCCGCGTTCTCTTCTCCCTCTGTGCTCCTACCTCCTCCCCCCAGTGCTCCCCCGGCGGCCCGGCCCGTGCTCCACCCGGTTGCAGCTCGCCGAGTCTGCTGTTCTTGCTAAGTTGCTTGTTGGATGTACTGGATCTCTTCTCCTTTCTTCTTTGGATGAACTGAATCACTGATGCTTATTTGATGTGCTTGAGGTGGATGAACTGATAGAATTTTTTGTAATGCTTGTTGGATGTACTGGATCTGGATGAACTGATAGAAATGTTTGTAATGTTTGTTGGATGTATTGGATTGGAACGAACTGAATCAATTGAGATTGAACTGATGCATCAGCTCCTTCTTGGCTCGCGAGCCGTTCGAGCCAGCTCGAGCCTAGCTTCGAGCCGGGCCGAGCCACCTTTACGGCTCGTGCCGAATCGAGCCAAGCCGAGCGAGCCAAGCGCCTGGCGAGCCTATTCGAGCGGCCGAGCACGGCTTGGCTCGGCTGCGTTCGACCCTAGTCCTCTGCCATGAATCTGCCCTCCACCGCAAAGCTATCCTCCGCAGCGCGGAGATGTGAGCCACCATGAATCCCATCCTCCTCGGCTACTCGGTGGTGACGGCACCGGTGCAGGGATAGGGACCATCATCGACCACGTTGCTAGGAGAGGGGCGGCCATGGCTCAATTGAAAGCTCAAGCCAGGCTGAGGTTAGAAGTTTTCCCCAATTTTTCTAGGTCTTTGAGATGAAATTTCTTTGAAAATTGAAAGCTTTTTTTAGTTATTGAATTTGAAAGTTTGACCTTAGTTGAAAGGCCAAATTTGAATTTTTTTTACTCAGTTGAAAGGTCGAATCTGAAAGTTGTTAGCTCAATTGAGAGGCCGAAATTTTGAAAGTTTGATTTCTAACTTTGAAAAGCTTCAAAAACCACGAGTCGAAAGCTTTTTTTAGTAGAGATGAAAGTTTGTTTTTTTTTGTTGTTGAGGCTGGCGGCGAGGTGTTGGAGTCGGAGCCAGATGAAGGGTAGAAGCTAGGTGGAGGGGGTCAGCGGGTTGGAGCATCAGGGGGCGCGTGCTCCCTTGATGGCGGCGGCGCGTGCACAACGCCAGTTTTGTTCCAACCAAGGAACTGTTGGAACGCAGCGACGCATTGCAAATTAGCTATTCACTCATTCCCAGGGATTTCATAATTTGCCATTATAAGATAGATGAATTTCAGGATTTACCCTCCTATATGTCTATGATATGTGAGCCTTGTCCCCATATGTCTATAACATATGAGTCTAGAGCCCACATGTCATAGATACATAGAGGACAAATTCTGAAATCTACCTCAAATTATGAAATTTCCGTTCCAAAATGGCCTAGCAGAGGATCCGATACGAGGAGTCCTCTGCATTGTATATATAATTCAACTTTTGTATAGTGTAGACTTGGCTTCCCAAAGAATGAAGCTATTGAAAAAATTACACAATGCGTGGTGGTGTCTACAGTTACGGCACTGAGGTCCATGTACCCTGAGTGAAACAATTAGACAAACTTAAAAAGTTAAAGGACAAAGTTCGTCAACTTTAGAGCCATAACATGACACGTGCCGTTCCTTTTTGCCTTTCTGTTACCTATTGGACGGGCCAAACTAACACGGTGGGAGTGGGATATCAGGTGCACGTGCCAGTCAGTTACAAAATCAATTTTTAATGAACTTAGAAGTTTCAAAAAAAAAAAAGAATACTAAATGTAGTAGAGGTTATGTAAATGTTGTAAGTTTTTTTTTGGAAAATTTCAATATCAAACTCAATCATATTCGAGAGATACGAAAAGAAACAAAAACTTGCTAAAATAGTATTTCCACTGTTTGGGCACTATTGGAGGAAGTATTTTGTGAGAGCACCCGGAGTATTTAGCTCATAATACTGAACCATCCATTGGTCCTAGCATTATAAATCAAATATCCCGACTCTCGAGATAATATGTACCTCCCGGAATAGCGGTACACATACCACTTCAAAAAACATAGCATTAATTCCATACACAAGTCATTACAGTACCGATTACGACAAGGTACAATATCCGAAAGACATACACAATATGGAGTTATTACAAAAGGGACCACCTAAATGACAAAATAAACACTAAAGTAGTAGCGGAAACAAAGGCCATAAGATGGCGAGAAACAAAAACCAACCGGTTTGCCCTTACCCAAAAGGCAACCGATGGGGCCACCAAGCTAGTCGCCCTGCTGAAAGTTGGTCTCACAAAAGTCGATCCATTGGGGATCAACCTCCTCTGCAACAATTAAGCAATACAACTGAGTACAAAAATGTACTCATAAGACTTAGGAATAACAAGCCTATACATAGCTACATGCAAGCCGAAATAAAGGAGATGGTCATATAGTTCATTGGACGCACAAAGCAATTTTTATTTGCAATATTGTAATAGATTGAAGACAATTTGACAAATCTATTTTTATTTGTTTAAATAATAGCGAGACAACAATTATAAGCATAAATAACAACTTAGAGGTGATTTCCCAACAGCCACCACAAAATAGCACGAAGTACCCTTTCGTACCACCCGATTTCAAGTTTTATCGAAAATATTGTAGTCTAACTCTCGAAAAACCTCCCCAAACGTGTCCATAACCAAGGACTTAGTTATTCGAATAGATTAAACCCTACAGGGGTGTAAACTGTACCCACACGCCAGACTGCCTTTTCGCCGCATGATATAGCACACTTCCTTGGGTATGCCGGCAAGGCTAAGTCCTACGAGACGTTTTCCAATATAATGCATTAGCTACGAGTCGCCCGTATGGATAGAAACTCATACGTTGCATTAGAGTCATTGTAAAGCCAGGAGTCAACTACCCATATAGGGTAAAGCAATTGGACAACTACAATGCCCCTCGGTATGGAGAACCTAGAAAGGATTCCACTCCCGTGCACCCAACACATAAATATATTTCCTTTTTCACACAACACACACACCCTTCTCCTACGACTTGGAGTCAACACACGCCAAAGTACTAAGTCAAGAGGGGTTCCCAATACCCTCATGTGGAATGCACGCAATAATGATTGGTTTAGTGTAACAAGATGTTCAGTCCTTGTTGACTCAGGCACCGAGCACACACCCCACAATCACACCATCTTACCGATGTGCCCAAGTCTAAAACTTTTTATTTTCAGTTTTAGTTTTCCAAATACAATGCATACATGGGTACCTGGACTCGTGAGGGAGATTAATTTCTTAGCACAATCGATTTGTCCCAAGTGTTGGGACAGTCAATCCATGACAAGTATCACATCCAAACTCGTTGAATTGAGGAGAATAAGATTTGCCAAAAATCTCACTCCTTCGATCTCAATAGATACGTCCCGACACTCATTTTTAGCTCTCATTTTCGACCCCGGTGAGTGCATAACCAAAGGAGCATGCAAAGGAACAATTTGAAGATCACCAAGTGTAGCAAAGGATTGCGATATAAAAGAATGAGACAATCCAAAATCGAATAAAATAGTAGCAAGACCAGAGTTGATGAGAAGTGTACCCAACACAACATTGGGTGCCTCCTGCGCTTCCTCGGTCAAGATATGGTTGACTTGACCGCTTGCAACCTTCTGAAATTGTTGGGCCACTTTTGAGCTGGGAGATGACCATGTCTTTACCCTTGCACTTGCCCCGGATTAGGGCGAGGGACTGCTCCAGTCTTCTTAGGGCAAGAATTAGCACAGTGGCTCTTGTTGTTGTAGAAAAAGCAAGTGACATCAACAGCGAGATTGCAGAGACCACCTTGCTTTCCTGCAGGTACATGTGGTTGAAACACGGCTTGCGGAGGGCGAGATACAAGTGCTAGCGGTCTCAGCAGTGGTGGAGCTTGGGGACGGGGGAGGTTGGCCCTTGCTGTTTTCTAGGCCTCCCACTTACGCTTGCGAGAGTCGCTCAGTGCTCTTCTCTTATGCTCAGTGTAACATCTCAAAGTGTTGTTACCAAAATAAAATAAATAAAATTATTATTTTGCTGGTTTTTCTAAAATTTGCCCGAGTTTAATTGCTTTATTTGAATTTCTGGAGTTTCAAAAGTCAAAAGTAAAATTTGTTTGAGGTTCTTGAAGTTTTATCTGGCTTGATTTGAAAAATAAAAATGTAATTAATTTCTGGGATTTTCTGAGTTTTTAAAAGCTTTTTTCAAAATTATTTCAAAGCCAAAATAATTTACTTGCAAAAAATATAGCCAACTTTAAGTTGGAACTATTTTAATTAAGTCCAAAATGGATCTAGGAATTTCTGTGAATTTTTCTAGAATTTTTGCATTTAATTTGCTATTTTCTAAAGCCCTTTTTAATTATCTGGATTAAATCAATTAAGAACATCATTTTAAAAACCCAAATCGCTTTTGGGCCGAAACCTTAGTCCGGCCCATTCCCTTTCTCCCGTGCCGCGGCCCGCTCGGCCCGCTCCTCCCGCCGCTCCCTTTCTCTCACCCCCTTACCGTCCGATTTGCATCGGACGGCATCCAAGCTCCCACGTCACCCTCTTCCGCTGCACCATCGGATCAAGATCCGACGGCTCGCGCCTTTCTTCCTCCCCCGTGTCTTCCTCCTCCAGCCGCCGCCATTGCCGCGCGCTCGGAGCCCTGTAACTCCGTGCTTCTCTCCCTATTCTCCCCGGAATCCCGCGCATTGAAACCCTCGTATCTCACCGCCCCATTCCCGGCCATCTTCCCTCCATCCCCAGCCCCGAATCCCCTTGATTGCATCGGTGACCTCGCGCGAGCTTCGTACGCTCCACGGCGACTCAGCCCCGCTCGCACCCTATAAGTAGCGCCCCGGGTGCGCCGTGAGGCTCTCATCCCACCGCCACCACCCACTCCTCCTCTCCCCTCTCGGTTTCGCCGGAATCCGAGTTTGAAGAACCCCGCCGAGCACACTTTCTTCCCCAATTCCGGTGCCGACGCCGCCTCCTCGCCATCGTCGACTACACCATCGACACCGCCGCCTCCTCGCCGTCCCCGTGCGCCCCCTCTCTCAGCCCGAAGACCCCCGGAGCCCCAACTTCATCGGAGGCCGAACTTCATCACCGCCAAAGCTCGCCGTCGGCGGTCAAAACCCCGCGTTTCGCTATTGTTTTGGTGAGCACCGTACTCCCCGTCACTCCCTCTCTCTACCGGTATCATTCACTCCCGTCGCCGTGCCGCCGTTCGCCGGTGAGCTCACGGCCGACAAGCACCGCCGGCCTCGTTGACGTGGCGCCGCCACGTATGCGCCATCTCAGCTCCCACGCCGATGTGGCAGGGACGTGGCTGCCAACGCGGCGACCACCTCAGCATCAGCGCCGGCGCATCAACCCCCGTGCACTGTTTCGTAGACCACGTCCACCGTGGACGTTGACTGCACCGTGGACCTAGTCCATTGACCGCGGCCCACATGTCAGAGAAAGAAAATATTTTTCTTTAGGAAAATAATTCGGCCGGGAAAAGAAATTCTCTCGCTGACGTCATCTTGCACAATAATTAGAATTTATTTTAGAAAAATAATTCGGGAAATTCAATAAAATCTGAAAATTAGGGTTTTCTTTAGAATTCAAACTTCTAGAGCTCATATCTTTTGCATCCGAACTCCGATTTGGGTGATTCAAGTTGCAAAATTTATCTAAATTCAAGATCTAGCTAACTAAACCAAAATTATTTAATTTGGAGTTCATTTGAATTGCTATTTGGATTTTATTTGAATTTGGCTTATTTTCACGATTAGATTTCGACGACTTCGGAGAGTCAGATTTCCACGCAGTTGGAAGAGCTCTATAAGAGGATTGATTTTAACTGTATGATCATCGTGATCGTACACTTGGACTACTTGAAGAGAGTACTTATGAATACTAGGTGACCTGTTAAGAAAAACAACGTCACCTCAACACCAGACGTTCTGTTAAGGTGATCTGTTCGGAAAAACAACATCACCTCATCAAGCAAGGCAAGTTATACCCTTGATCATATTGATCCCATTATTTCAAATTATTTATATTTTGTTTTTAAATTATTACTGCATGCTTATTTATATTCATTAATTTAAATCCCTGTTTTTAAATTCATACTTATTGTAACATCCCAGCCAGACATGAGTCTGGAATGCTACTAAACTAACCTTAGACAAACCTAACCAAGGTAATTTTAGTCAATTTTGTGAGAACCTCCCTTGTAGAGTTAACTACATGGAGGTTCCAACACCTGAATAAGTATTAATTAACTACACCACCATCCCGAGACATCAATAAGTATTCATAGCATATTAAGTAATGGCAAAACCAAGGAGGTATGAAGTACCACTACTCATCATTATTACACTTAACATGTCGCATGATATAACATAACAAAACCTTTAAGTGACTTGCTCAATTATTAAATTACTGATCAAGTTCATTCAACTTTATTTGATTCAGGTGAGGTGTGTGTGAATATCAATCTACTCCCTCCCATGCATGATGTTCTGGATCGGTACCTAAAACAACAATAAAACAAGAGTGAGCCCACAGACTCGGCAAGTACAAAACAACGATTATAGCATCAGTATCCAAAGCAAGAAACACATCAATAAGACATCTCACATGCAAATGCAATGCTCAAGGATCCTTTCTCTTTATCTTTCTTTGTGCATTACACGGTAATGCAAAGTATGCAACCGCCGCATACCCATGCACATGCGGCGCGCACGCAGAGGACCAATTGCCCATTACTCCGCAAGTAATGGGGACCTCATGCCCACACTCCACGAGTGTGGGGATCTCGAGCCCGTCACATTCATGACGGGGATCTCAAGGAAAACATACTTGGTCACCACGTGACTAAGCCTCAATATGATCTCAATATGCACATGCTCATCATTTAATCATCATCAAATTACCACAAGACAATAACATCATATGACAATAGAGCATGGACATAATTGAAACATCCACCAATCTTAACCAACATCATGCTAACAATCTCACTATGCCACCACATATCGAAAAAGCACACAAACATAACCAATCAATCACAACCACGAATCAAACAATGCACTTGCCTTAACGCGAGAGAACGTGGGACGTGAAGACGGTGATGCCCCAGTACCACTCTCCCACCTAAATCAATTAGGAACATAAACTAAGACCATAGTAATGAACCACAAGAATTATACAAGTAATCACATTAGCCATAACTTGCAACGCCATCCGACTCCCAATTTCTAATTACTGATCTGTATCCTCTGTGAACAGTCATGATGTAAAATTCATATCTTTCCGTACAGTAGTCCAAATTAGGTGTTATAGGACTTCATTGAAAGGTAATTAAATTATCTAAATAAACTTAGTTGGGGAGCCGTTTTGATTCTACCATCTACTGCCCTAGCAAACCAATCTATCAGACATCAGAATTCACGTCGGGTTCTCTGGACAGTACACTAAAACCTCCATAACTTTTGCTACGAGAATCTAAATCTTGTGTTCTTTATCTCTATGAAAAGGTACATAAATTACCCACCTTTTTTGTTATATTGAGGTCCCCTGATTCTCCATTTAATTAGCAGTTCTAACCAGTTTTCTACAGACTGTCCAGAATCTGACAGAACAACAGGACAGCAATACTAGAAAATTCATAACTCCCAGACCGTTAATCGGATTTGGGTGATCTTGGCGGCCAACGAAAGCTAAGAACATAACCTACAATTCTCTAGGAGACCAAAACCTATGATTCGGCCTCTAACCACATGAAATTAACCCCGCAAGCTTCTGGACGAATCTGCACGAACAGCAGGCAGATTGCAACCTAGCCAAAAACTACCCGATTACTCTTCTATGACTAATTACCCAACAACAACAACGCATTACCCTTGATGCCGCTGAAGGTCGCGAACCATGGATGGAGATCCCTCTTCCTTCTCTTCTCCCTTCTCTTCTTCTTCCTTTCTTCTTCTTCCTTTCTTTCCTTCTTTTCTCCTCTTTGCATAGAAGGGAGGGAGGACATCAATGGAGCGCAAGGGGAGGAGGTGTTGGACCAAGGCGTCAATGGAGAGGGAGAGTGGCGGCTCTAGGGGGGAAGGAGGGGCAAGGGGAGGGGCTCTAGGGTTTCAGCCGTCCTCCACTCTATCCCACTTGGCCGGCCTCACATGGGCCTCTGGGCTAAAGGCCGAGGCCCAGTTCTCCTACTTTATTTCTGTGCAGCGAACACTCTGAGGTCGTAACTTTCTCTCCCAAACTCGTAATGGAGTGATTTTTGTCTTCAAATTTAGATAACTCATAGCACTTCAACTTTCTATTTGTGGAGTTTTTCTTAAAATGCCGTCTTCATTGCGAAATTTGCCTTGAAGTTGACTCAGTTATGGACCTTGATTCTCTGTACGACCTGCCTTGCGGGCCCCATATCTCAAACCTTAGAACTCCAAATTAGGTAAATGAGGACTCTAAATTGTACTATAGAAAATGATCTACAACTTTGTAGTTATGAGGTTTTCCATTCAAGTCGTTCCAGTCGTGAAAATTACGTTGCAAGATGATTACAGATTCTGTCATGTTTCGTGCGAGGCAAATAAGGGATATCTCAATCTCCTTATATTCTCTGTACCTAAGCGGGATATTACATTCTACCCCTTAAACAGAATTCGACCCAATTCTGCTTGAAAGATCACCGATGAACTTAATAATCATTAACACGTCTTGACGTTAACAAGTGCAGTTAAAGCTCGCGCATGCAGTTTCCAAGTCCCAAGTCTCATCACACTCGGACCATAATGTATACCAACGTCTTACACCTCAATACTCGTCTCGACCTTTACAGTTCTCTCGACACACAAGACACAAAGGTAAGGTCTTACTCGTTGTGTGGTGTATCAAAACTCAAGCTTTGGATCTCTGGTACTCCTCAAGATCGAACTTACAAGGCGTTGAGTACTCACATGGGCTCGAGATAATCCCGACGATACGCCAACCTTTAAAATTAAATCAATGTACCTTGGGCCAACCTTCCCTCTGGTACTAAACCGGACATCCTACATACATCATACGGGACTCTTGTTCCAACTCTCAATCGAACTCCTCACGAAACAAGGATCACCTCCTTTAACGAGGACACACGACAGAACTCGCTTTGAACAAATTCTCACGTAGCGAGTCAACTTAAAGGAAAGGATTATCATCGTAACCACGCAAAACCAACTCCCGCCAAAAGGGTCAAATCCAAATCGAAGATTTATCACGAAAACATTTCCACTTTCCATGTGGCAATTTGCGAATGAACGTCACTAAAGCCAAAGGGAAAACACTTGAATGCCCAAATCAAAATTTTCATTTATTCCATCTCAACTGGAAAGAATCATACATGCCAACATAAATGCCGAGCTCAACTCGCGAAAGACATCCGTCAAAAACATAGCTCAAACAAGAATCAAGAAAACGTGTCTCTACTTGAGGAAGCATCAATTTCTCGTTTCTCTTTTAGAAATAAAAATTTTCTCTCAACCTTTGGAATTCCAATTCATCGCATAACACACTAACTCATCTCTCTTAACTCGGCATTCTAAACGATATGCTCAAGTTGAAATACATCATCCACACCTCTCAGTATAGAGGCTCTATCGACTCCACGAAACTTTCTCTCAACAACTCCTCTCTGACATAATTAATTTGACAGATGACTTCCAATGCATCCCAAAATAGATCTCACATACAAACACATCACCTCAATATTTTAAGAATAAACAACTCAAAATTCTCAGCACACACAATCATATACTTCATCAAAAGGGTTCTATCAATGATCATCCCATTGTTCGGAATCCACTATTATTCTACTTCCTCTACACATAATCATTGGGCGACTCAAGGTCCTAGCAAAAAGAATATGAAGCCCAAAACTATACTCCAAGAGTCCTACCATGAACTTCTCATATAGAAAATAGGGGAAACCTCAAATTAAATTCCTAAAATTCTCACAATCCAAACATACTCGCGCATTGACATCAACACGAAAATATTTCTTCGATCCAATTATCTTTATCAAGATTCTAACTCTTAGAGAGTTACTTACTAAGTCCAAGTCTTTCCTGGCAATAATCCAATGATCCCGACTATCTCATTAATCTCTTTAACGGTCAGATTACTTTGCTAATACTACTCTCATTACAACACCATCATAATTCATCTGCACAACCGTGCAAGGTACCTAATCGTGACACTCTAATAAATCGAGTTAGATTCCCCATCCTTTGAAAATTCTAATGTTCCACCCGAATTGAACAATGGATCTTGGATCACAAATCTTCATAGGTTCTAATGGTTGCAACAATGCAATCAGTTTGGCCTCCAAAGCAAACATTCAGTATCAATAAAATTCTCTCCAAGAATTACACACTAAATTAGTTCATCCTTCAACGCTCCTCGATTAACTTACAATCCAAGGTCTCACAACCACATTGAAAAAACACTTCGAAAACCAATGTGAAACGAATCGGTGGATCCTTCCTCAAAAGAAAAAGCAAATGAAGACATTTATTGCTTGAAGTAAACAGGACCAAGGAAATAGTCACTTAGGCAAAGAACTCGAAAAACATAAGAGAAAGTCAACAATCGAGGGCTCAAGCCCTACTGAAAGCGAATACCACACCACAAAGAGGAAAACGTAATGCCCTTTGAAAATTGATAAACCCTTATGGAACAATTGCATAAGGTTCAAGCACACTCAAACAAATCGCAAAATGCGAAACGATTTAAATCTCAAGCACTTATACTTCACTCCTTCCTTTAACAAGGAAAGTTATTCTCTGTGATTACTACATCACTTTGCTAGCTTAACACATGATAGGCTCTTAAAACCCAAATCACGAACCACTTAAGAACCAATAAAATTCTTTCGACATGTCACTTGCTCGAATCAAACTCAATCACCACAACACTCAAGAGGTCCAAATAATCACAACGCAAAATTGAAACACTTTTACTAAATCCAATTTACGAAAGACGATCAAATTACTTTATTTCTAAAAGAATCATCTCCACACACACAAGTCACAATCTCTTGCGATAATCTTACTAACATCAAGAATAATATACTCGAATACGAATATTTATCATCAACTATTCCATTAGAAAGCCCCCAAAGTTTCACCAAATTGTTTCATACTACCTTTTCATCCCATCTTCAAAGCGAGTGTATACCAAAACCATACTACCCTACTACATCGACTTCTTAAGTTTAGAAGGGTCTACCACACAATTGAAAAGGTCCTACCAAAATCTTTCATCAAGGCCACATTATCATCCGATGTTTTCACAATCATGCGGGCATAAGCCACCTATTATAACGTTTGATTCAACTTGTAGTGTTGCTCAACATCAAACTTCAACACACAACAGGTTATACTCCAATCATTGTTATTATCCACTGGCTTCATTATGAAATCCATTGCTACCTACTTTTCTTCCCAAGTCATATGGATATTTACAAGCACATATTCAATTGTTCCTCCTCATATTTGGATTTCGACAACATACCCTAAAACTTCAAAGATCGAAATCTTCTATCCATCAAAAGTCTCAACAACACTACAACCAAATTCATCGCGTCATTCTATATAGAAGAACTACATAGAACTCCTCCCATGAATTCTAGATCCACCGATATTCAATCCATTCAGCCGGTTGTTCACAAGTCCAATAACTAATCATACTAGGAAATATGTAAATCTAGCATTTCCTCTAGTTTCCCTTTCCACACATTTAAATTAATCCATGGGAACCAAAGAGCCCAACAAGTTTAGCAACCTAAACGATTTTAATGATCAGACTAATTCATCAATGATCCATACTTCTTAATATCTATATTGACTCTAAATAGGTATGGACATACTCTCCGTCGCTACTCATATATACAGTTCATCAAGAACTAGTAGAAGACAACATCAACTTAATCAATTTTACTTCCAAGGTTGCTAATTAATATTAATTACGTACCACACCAATGACTCAACTTGATACCCATGCCATAACGAGTTATTTGATTACAATCTCTAATTTAACCATAACAAGGCATCACAAAAGGATTTTTAACAATTTCCACCAGAAAAGAGATGCATTAAACTTCAACACTCGGAATAATCCAAAAGAAATACATAGAGCCAAAGCTTTCTCATGTTAACAAACTTGCAATGAAACTCTCATTACCCAAACTTTCAAGCGAATACATGAGTCGTTCTTTTCCAATGAGAAAGAAGAAACAACCATGGAATTATCGGTAATGCCAATTGAGGATGATCACAAATAGTAAAAACAGACTCAACATTGGAAAACAATACTTGTTTGAGAGAACCATTAGAGACAATTGAAACACAACAATTAACATGAACCACGAACCCAAGAAAATTTCATCATCCACCACGAACAAGAATTTGCCAAGATTGAGGTCAAGAAAGAAATCAACTTTCTAAAACGGCTCACGCTCAACTCCTGCAACTAAGGTATTCGGGTAACTACTTTGTCGTCTACCACGAGCGGTGGTATAGCGACAAAGTCAAGGCCACAACCACGGCCTCCACTTCTTAACAACCATTATCGACACGCATAAACAATATAATCACATATGATCATACACGATCATCTCATGACAATCATAGAATAGATTCATAGATATAGAATATCATAACATATCATAGCATAGGCAAGAAAGATAGCACATAGGCAATTCAACAATTGCTCAACAAATAAAACATAACAACGGATAATGCGAAAGTAATGTAATTCCCAACCCCACCTCACGTACGCACAATGTGTCAATTTAATATTTTTCTATTAACCACGGATCTAAAGCCGCTCGATACCAATGTAACATCCCAAATGGACATGAGTGCGGAATGCTACTAAACTAACCTTAGACAAACCTAACCAAGGTAATTTTAGTCAATTTAAATGAACCTCCCTTGTAGAGTTAACTACATGGAGGTTCCAACACCTGAATAAGTATTAATTAACTACACCACCATCCCGAGACATCAATAAGTATTCATAGCATATTAAGTAACTGGCAAAACCAAGGAGGTATGAAGTACCACTACTCATCATTATTACACTTAACATGTCGCATGATATAACATAACAAAACCTTTAAGTGACTTGCTCAATTATTAAATTACGGTCTGAAGTTCATTCAACTTTATTTGATTCAGGGTGAGGTGTGTGTGAATATCAATCTACTCCCTCCCATGCATGATGTTCCTGGATCGGGTACCTAAAACAACAATAAAACAAGAGTGAGCCCACAGACTCAGCAAGTACAAAACAACAGTTATAGCATCAGTATCCAAAGCAAGAAACACATCAATAAGACATCTCACATGCAAATGCAATGCTCAAGGATCCTTTCTCTTTATCTTTCTTTGTGCATTACACCGGTAATGCAAAGTATGCAACCGTCGCCGCATACCCATGCACATGCTTGGCGCACGCACGGGGACCAATTGCCCATTACTCCATAAGTAATGGGGACCTCATGCCCACACTCCACGAGTGTGGGGATCTCGGGCCCGTCACATTCATGACGGGGATCTCAAAGGAAAACATACTTGGTCACCACGTGACCAAGCCTCAATATGATCTCAATATGCACATGCTCATCATTTAATCATCATCAAATTACCACAAGACAATAACATCATATGACAATAGAGCATGGACATAATTGAAACATCCACCAATCTTAACCAACATCATGCTAACAATCTCACTATGCCACCACATATCGAAAAAGCACACAAACATAACCAATCAATCACAACCACGAATCAAACAATGCACTTGCCTTAACGCGAGAGAACGTGGGGCGTGAAGACGGTGATGCCCCCGGTACCACTCTCCCACCTAAATCAATTAGGAACATAAACTAAGACCATAGTAATGAACCACAAGAATTATACAAGTAATCACATTAGCCATAACTTGCAACGCCATCCCGACTCCCAATTTCTAATTACTGATCTGTATCCTCTGTGAACAGTCATGATGTAAAATTCATATCTTTCCGTACAGTAGTCCAAATTAGGTGTTATAGGACTTCATTGAAAGGTAATTAAATTATCTAAATAAACTTAGTTGGGGAGCCGTTTTGATTCTACCATCTACTGCCCCTAGCAAACCAATCTATCAGACATCAGAATTCACGTCGGGTTCTCTGGACAGTACACTAAAACCTCCATAACTTTTGCTACGAGAATCCAAATCTTGTGTTCTTTATCTCTATGAAAAGGTACAGAAATTACCCACCTTTTTTGTTATATTGAGGTCCCCTGATTCTCCCTTTAATTAGCAGTTCTAACCAGTTTTCTACAGACTGTCCAGAATCTGACAGAACAACAGGACAGCAATACTAGAAAATTCATAACTCCCAGACCGTTAATCGGATTTGGGTGATCTTGGCGGCCAACGAAAGCTAAGAACATAACCTACAATTCTCTAGGAGACCAAAACCTATGATTTGGCCTCTAACCACATGAAATTAACCCCGCAATCTTCTGGACGAATCTGCACGAACAGCAGGCAGATTGCAACCTAGCCAAAACTACCCGATTACTCTTCTATGACTAATTACCCAACAACAACAACGCATTACCCTTGATGCCGCTGAAGGTCGCGAACCATGGATGGAGATCCCTCTTCCTTCTCTTCTCCCTTCTCTTCTTCTTCCTTTCTTCTTCTTCCTTTCTTTCCTTCTTTTCTCCTCTTTGCATAGAAGGGGGGGGGGGAGGACATCAATGGAGCGCAAGGGGAGGAGGTGTTGGACCAAGGCGTCAATGGAGAGGGAGAGTGGCGGCTCTAGGGGGGAAGGAGGGGCAAGGGGAGGGGCTCTAGGGTTTCAGCCGTCCTCCACTCTATCCCACTTGGCCGGCCTCCACATGGGCCTCCTGGGCTAAAGGCCCGAGGCCCAGGTTCTCCCTACTTTATTTCTGTGCAGCGAACACTTCGGAGGTCGTAACTTTCTCTCCCAAACTCGTAATGGAGTGATTTTTGTCTTCAAATTTAGATAACTCATAGCACTTCAACTTTCTATTTGTGGAGTTTTTCTTAAAATACCGTCTTCATTGCGAAATTTGCCTTGGAAGTTGACTCAGTTGCGGACCTTGATTCTCTGTACGACCTGCCTTGCGGGCCCCATATCTCAAACCTTAGAACTCCAAATTAGGTAAATGAGGACTCTAAATTGTACTATAGAAAATGATCTACAACTTTGTAGTTATGAGGTTTTCCATTCGAAGTCGTTCGATCGCGAAAATTACGTTGCAAGATGATTACAGATTCTGTCATGTTTCATGCGAGGCAAATAAGGGATATCTCAATCTCCTTATATTCTCTGTACCTAAGCAGGATATTACACTTATACCTAAATCCTTTGTATGGCCAATGTTGATATTGAATCAAACATATTGTCACCCTAGATAAAACCTGATTGATACAATAGTATGAGCTAGAATCATTTGAAAAATATATTGCTTAGTCATGCTTATAGATCAAACTTGTTTTGGGATATTTCAGCTAAAAATCAATTGTTGTTTAATTGTACCCTTGGCATTGGTGTGTCATGGGAGTTTTATAAATGACTTTGGAAAATAAAATAAAATGATGGGTTTGGACTTGGGCGAAATGGATGATTGGTGGGTGCAAGTTTATGCACGGGCTTAATCTGGTTAGGTTTAAGGCACAGGGTTCTGTTGGAAGTTGCCCAAGTCAGTTACGGACCGGTCTTCGAGCGCATGATGCTACGCCTTACCGTACTACCACAAGTCTAGAATGGGACAGATTTGGCTAAATAATTTGTGATGTCTTAGTGTCATTTGTGCTATATTGTTGGTGTGGGCGTTGGTCAGACAGTAGTCCCACCTGGCGTAAGAGGGGGCTCCCGGAGGATGGTTAGTCCAATGGCAGCGAAACCTTAGCGGGTATAAATACATTAAGATAGGACATTGTAAAGGCTTCATGATAATCACTTAGTCGCACATCTACGGAAGTGTGTGAGCGGACAGTACAAGCTGATTATCTCTTGTGGGTAAAGTTTTACAACCTCTACAGAGTGTAAAACTATTCGAATAGCCGTGTCCACGGTTATGGACATGCTAGTAGAACTACTCAAAGTTAGACTTTGGTTTTGTTTGAAAAAGACTTCTTCAAAACTGGTTTATCCAAATGGGAATTGGGCAGGAAGCCATGTGATAGGAGGGTATCCTTCACTATTCTTGTGTGAATGTTATCTAACTATAAAACTGAGAATTTATAAAATAATTTATAGTTATAGAATAACTGCTTTGGAACTTAGCACAAGTATTTAAAGAAAATGCTGCTTTATGCAAATCAACCAATAAGCCATCCTTTGTTACATCCATGTATGCATGTCATTACATTATTTGTGGGTATAACTTGCGAGCACGGAAGTTGTGCTCATACTTGCTTTGTGCAAACAACATTTGAGAGGAGGAGGACTTTGCTACGGTGTGGATCTCGGCGACTAGGTCGCTACCCGATCGATTACACTGGCGATTCTTTGGACCCTACTACTTCTTCGTCTTCCACTTGTGTTCTTAATTCTTTGTCATAAGCCTCTTTTGTAATAAACTCTGTTGATTATTAATAAAGTATGATATGTATTTGTTACCACATTTGTTTCTTGTGTGAACTAGCTACGATCATGGGACTAGTTCGATTATGCCTGAGGATGCAGGGTGTTAATTCCAGTGCGACACTCAGCAACAACGGCCTTGTCGACCAATGTCTGGAAGTCGGGGAAATCAACAATAGATAGCTTGTCCTGCAGCTCCTCGGACAAGCCATCCAAGAACTTCTCCTGCTTAGCAGCATCTGAGGACACCTCCCTAGGAGCATAGCGAGAGAGATAGTTGAATTCATGGAGGTACTCTGTGACCGTCTTGCGCCCTTACTTGAGCGCAAGAAACTCCTTCTTCTTCAGCTTCGTCACGTCGGCAGGGACGTGAACCCATCGAAAGGCAGTACAAAACTCCTCCCAAGTGATGGCTTGGCCCGCGAGCTGCATGGCGAGGAAATTCTCCACCATGAGGCGCGCCCCCGAAGTTCATGAGAGGTGGCGCCTTCTCATGATCACGCACTCGAGCAATGTCGATTTCCTCTCAACAAGACGAAGCCAATCGTCTGTGTCGAGGGGATCTTCCGATCGAGAGAAAGTAGGTGGCTGTATGCGAAGGAACTCAGAGAGTCCTCCCCACTGTTGTTGGCCACCACCTCCTCCAGATCTAGAGGCGCCAGAAAGAGCGGAGGTATTCTGAGCAATAACCTCTAGGATCATTATCTGATCCATTCAGTTTCGCTCAATCTGAGCGAGAACTTTGGCCATCGTTGGAGGAGGCGGGAGCTCCTCATCATGATCAGCGGGTTGACCATGACCACTTTGGGTTCTTCCAGCCATCATGTTCTGTTGAAAAGGGTTAGCATCAAAACCCGAAAACTAGATGTGACAAGTAGCAGCAGAGAAGCCATCGACTAGGGAAAATGAGATATTACCCTAACTCGAAAGCAATACATCTAAATAACAAGGAAATGAACTCCAAATATTTATACGAAGGCGTAAGATCAACTGCAAAAAAATCATAAGACATAAGCTCAACTTCTCGTCACGACTAACTCGTATTGAAAAGACGAGTAATCGGTTGAGAAGAAAAACTGCAGAACACAAGTCAAGTCCTATCACATCTAACGTGCATGGTAAAAACTATCTAAGGGTGCTTTAGGCACTGGCCAACTAATATCACATGTTACCCCTTTCATTCCCATGAGTTTTAGTGGAATTATTCTCTCATTTTTAGCCCTAGCGACGAACTAAGTGCTTGCTGTCCGAAACTTGTGCTTGCTGTCCAAAACTTGTAATTGACCTTCGAGATGAACCTTCTGTAACATCCCAAATTTTGGGCTTGTGTTTCAAATGTAAGAAAATCAGTAGAAATTAAAACTTTTTCTTACATCATGTATTTCCTGTGGTGCCAAGAAATTCTTGTACAAGGAAGTGTGGAAATGCATTGTCACAAGTCTAGTTGATCCAAATCTTGGCTTTCCAAAAACAATCTTGTCAAATCTTATGATCATCCTCTGGAAATATTTTTCCTAAGTCTCTGTGGTGGTATGTGACCCTCTGAAAAATCTCACAATTTTAGAAATTGTTTGAATAATTTTAGAGGCGATCAAACTGTTTGACTCTCGATCAAACATTTAAACAGAGCCTTGCAGAATTTTTGGAAATTTATTCACAGCATATAAATCTCTGAAAATTTTACACAAGGTTGATATCTGAGTTAGCAAGCTCCTGTAAAATTTTCATAATTTTTGGAGTTATTTTGCTACCTCAAATAAATCTTTCAAAGTCTCTGTTCCTTTTCAAAGTCAAACTTGGTTTACTGTTACTCGGGTTCGAGTCAGACTCGGGCTCGAGTCAATCGACTTGGTCCAGTCAACTAAGCGCACCGAGCCACTCTTTAAAACGCGCGTGCGATATCGACCGTTAGATCTAAATCGCACGGCCAGCGTATCGTATACGCCGGACCTTCGGTTGCAAGATTGAAGGTCGGCCGTTAGATCGCAATCCAACATTTGTGATTCCCGAACCCCGGACCCTCCGGTTGCATTTTTGAATCTGAGCCGTTGGATTAAGATCCAACGCTCGCGTACCCCTTCGTTGTAATTTGAGTTTGCAACGTGGTGCAATCTGAGCCATTCAATTCTAATCGTCGGGTTCACATCCTCTCCGTTGTGTTTTAAAGCGTGGCGTGGCGCTTCCATGGCCGTCCGATTTAAATCGTAGGGTTGAGAATCGCCAGAGCCTTTTTGCGCTGGTCTTCTTCAACCTTGAGCCGTGCGTGTCTGCAGTAGGGTTATGGAGGTGTCACCTCATGCTTCCTCTGGCCGTCCTAGTGCAGTGGGGGTCGTGGGAGACATAGTCGGCCATGCCACCCTATTTCACCAACTACCATCTTTTCCTTGTCACCGCACCTTGTGCTTTGCGTTTCTGCTTGAGAGAGGTGGTGCAAACCCTAATGCTTTCAAGGCTTTATAAGCACCCTCATTGCTTCCTAGTATCTCTTTAGACCACCACCAAGCTTCACTCACGGCATTGGAGCTTAATACCTCAAAAATGGCAAATCGCCATTGTTGACCGTGAAGCTCCATTGGTGTTCTTGGTGTCCCATGGTCCTCCTTCACGTTTCTTTGCCCTAACCTCGTCTATTTATCACCTTGAACATTTCCCCTCACTTAATTTTGGATTTGATTCTCGTGAATTGTCCAATTTGGGGTTTGTTCAAATTCGGCCAATTGGTCATCTTCTTCCTCAGCTCGGTGAGTGCTCCATTTTCCAATTCTTTGCTCATGTAGCTTACGTGAATCATTATGAAGCTATCTTTGAAGCTTTGGTATCACTCATTTGGCTCGGGTGTCATTTTGGGTTTTCTTCTTCAAGTCCGTGAGCTTCCACCGTGGTCAAGCTTCTCCGACCGTCCTGAAGCCTCTTCTCGCTAAGGTAGCTTCTTATTAGTCCTTAGAAGCCATGGCACCGCTTCCTTGGACCGCGGCGGAGCTTTCGCTATTTTCATGTTTAGCGATAAAGCTCCGTTTTCATTTCGGCTAGCCGCGTTCGATCCTCGCGCGCGGCGAATGCTACCATTAGACTCGTTGTGCTATTGCGATTCCATTTTAGTACTTGGTGGCGCGCGCGCCGGTGTCGCCGGCGATTAGTCGTCAAAGACACTCGGGTTTTGCGGCGCAGACTCCGTTTCGTCACCTAATTAGGACACATTAATTGCTGATCATTAGTATTAATGGTGTCTTAATCTTTATTATTGAGCCAGCGGCCGGTGGGCCCAATGTCCTTTAAATCGATCTACTGTTTCACCCGCCTTTGTTCGACACCATTAATGCTTAATCATTGATTAATTAGAATGTCGGCATTAAATCGCGATCGGAAACCTCCTCAGATCGTGACTTGTGGGCGAGGATTAAAATCAAATCTCATGATCATTAGAGTATATTTAATGTCAATCATTAGAATCATTAAATTGGTCTTAACCGCTTTTAGTCGGCGACTTGTGGGCCCGATGCTGCGTGCACGTGGGTTAAAGCGTTGCGGTCATGACCGAGTCAGCGACATACGGTCCCGCGTGTCGGCATCTTCTTTTAATCTGCGATCATCATCCACCGTTCATTTTAGATCTGCGGTCTTGATCGTGAGTGCATTCGGACCATCCGGTTCCCCTCATCATCCTGGACCGTCGATCTTGCGATCAATGGCTGAGATCGTGTGTGCAATCGGACAATCCGGATTGTTGGTGCGTTACGGACCGTCCATCTGCCGATCTGCGGTGGGATTGGCCCAAGCCACGCGCCGTCCGGTTGCTTACACTCGTGTGGCCGTTGGATCTTGATCCAACGGTGGGTTTCGATTAGGGTTGGCGCGCGTCTTGCTGTTTTGCGCGCGTGAGCCGTAGGATTTTCGATCAAGGGTGGAGAATTGTCCACGTCGTTTTCTTACATTAGGGATGTTACGTAATTCGGTAAGTAATTGTTTTACAATCAAAATTGTTTAAAAACTTTAAAAACTCATAACTAATTCATTTTAATCGCTTTTGGTTATTTCCAACCGTAATAAATCATGTCATCACTTTAGCTTATTATAAAAATGGATTTAAGCATGTTCGATGTGAGAAAATTATATAACTAGGAATAACTTGATTCTGTCATTTTGAATATTCGAAAAATGAATAGAACTTTAGAAAATGCATATCTTGCTCTGTGTATGTCCAAAATGAATGATTCCAATTTTGATAAATTTGTTATTAACCTAATGTTAATATAAAAATGATGGTAGGTCCTAGATTATAACAAACCTTGATTAATGATTTAGTACCTATTTCTAGCATTTAGAAAATTCAGGAAGCTTATAAAATGCACAATTAATTCTCTGTAAATGCAGAATATATTTGATAAATTCTAGAAAATCCTCTGTTGGTATACTTCACTGTAAATTTAGTTTTGAACATATGTGTGCTCTGGAAAATGCACTATGCTAATTTTGCATCTTGAAAAATCATAACTAAATCACTTTAACTCCAAATGACCTGAAATTTTATATGGGTTACCTCCATACCAGTAGGTAGCTACCATAAAAATTTCAGCTTCAAAACTCTTTCTAGAAAATATTTTTGCTACAGTGCTAATTATGGCCAAACCGAGTTTTTAAGTAATATCTTTTGCACCACAAATCCAAATTAGGTTTTCAGTTTCTATGCGTAGGTATATTCATATTCTACCTTGTGTATAAAATTGGTTGCCTTTGGATGATTTTTGCTTGCTCGTTTGTTTTGTGTGTCCCGTCTTATTGGTTGTTCTTGGTTCTTTTGCCTTTCGCTTAGGATTCGACATTTGCGGTAATCCGAGAACGATCCTCCATAACAAAGCGAGCAGCGACAAGAAGGCAAGCAGTTTGATCATTTTAATCCCAGTATTTTAAGTATTTATGTTGATTACAAATTCTATGTATGCATTGCTACTTTGTTTTAATAGTTGGCCTAGTAGATGCATTTCCTTAGCAAATGATTATCCTCTACTACCATGAGCCTAGGTTATTCTTGTGATTTAGAGCTCGTTGGATGAGCTCTTGTCACTTAGTAGTTGCGAATTAATTGCTTAGCCATGTTTAGTTTTGGTAGAAATGGGCGGTTATCGACTTGTCGATAACCTTGATCACCTAAAACTTATTATCACTTATGATTTCAGCCTTGTGCCTTGTCTACTTATGAAAACTAAAACGAAAACAAAATGATTTAGACTTGGGCACAATGGTAAGATGGTGTGATTGTGGGGTGTCATTGGAAGGGTGCCGGTCAACAAGGACCGAACATCTTGTTACACTAAACCAAGCATTTTGTGCGTGCTAACCACACTAGAGGGTATGGGACCTCTCTTGAATTAGTACTTTGGGAGGCATTAATTAATGAGTCGTTGTTGTAGTTTATAGAGAAAAGGATCACTAAGGCGTGGCCGGGTGGTTCCTTTCTAGGTCCTCCACCCGACGGGGTCTCGTAATGTCCGGCTAGTAACTATTGACTCGGCTTTGCTTGACTCCACCACAACGTATGGTCCTAGTGGTCCATTCTTTGGCTGGTCACTAAGGGTTAACCCCATCGTGCGACTCTTAATTAACGCATTCCATTGGAAACGTCTCGTAGGACTTAGCCGTCTTGCTGCATACCAAAGGAAGTGTGCTTAATAGCTTGGCAAAAAGCGATGCGAAGTGTGGGTACATTGGTACACCTGCGGGTTTAAAACTATTCGAATAGCCCCGTCCTAGGTTATGGACACGCTTGGCAAGGTCTTTCAAGAGTTAGACTACAACCTTTTAAATTAAAACTTGATGGGTGAGTACGAATCGTGGATTCGTGCTATGTTGTGGTGACTATTGGGATAGTCACTTCAGTGATTACTTGTATGTATCTACTTCTTCATGTTACTTTGATAATAAAACTGATTTGCAAACTTGCTTTTAAAATGTATTACATTATTGCAAATAAAGTTGGCTTCATGCAAAATGAGACATACAACCTCCACCTAAATAAGCTTGCATGTAGTTTATGAATAGGTCCGCTATTCCACACGTCGATCTTGCGGGTACAAAGACAATCTTTGTACTCGGATGCTATCTTAATTGTTTTGTTGCGAGAGGAAGAAGGTGAGCTGAAGGGCCTCACTACGTGAGTGTGTTGTGGTAGCTTCTAGGCGACTAGCTTGGCGGCCGGTCGGTTGCCTTGTGGGTGTGTGGCTAACCGGTCGACTTTTGTTCTAGCCATCTTATGGCGCTCTTGCTTCCGCTGTCATTCTTAATGTTATTTGGCCGGTCGGCTCTCTTTTGTAATAACTCTACTTTATGTCGTTGTTGAACTTAGTGATATATGTTGTATGGAAATGATGTGTAATTTTGTGATGATGTGCATATGTTGCAGTTAGGAAACATATGTCCATCGAGGCTTAGAATGTTTAATTAGTAATGCTAGAACCATTTGGAGGTTAAGTGTTACTAGTTAAATATTCCGGGTCCTCACAAAGTTGGTATCAGAGCCATACTGACCGTAGAAACCCCTAGCTTGGTCGTCCCTAGTATATTTTGAAAACTTATTTTCCGAATATTAGTGCTTTCCTGAAAATCTTAAGGAAGTTCTCAGATTTTACTTCTCATCTATCCTAGTTTGCTCATCTCACCTCATTCTAAACTAAATTTGAAAGCTGAGTTTTCTCTCATCTTCTTTCAAAAGATAGTTGTTTATCGAGTAGATTGGTTTTGGGAACATCATGAGAGTTGTAAAATAAAAGTATGGCTGTTTTGAGAAGATGAGGAGCTGCTGGGAGCTACAAATTTCGGCCAAAAGTAAATGGGAAAATCTGGACAGCTAGCATTTAGGCAGTAAAAGTGCTGAAAATAAGAGGTTAAATCCACTAAAATTTGTGGGAAAAAAAGGGTAAGAAGTGATATGAAATTTAGTTAAATACCCATACTCTATTAGGTGGTTATACCTTGATTTTTGGACTGTTTTGAGTCAGATTTTAGTTCTGAAATTTAGGATCTTCTCAAATGATTACTCGTTATTCCATACGAGTTAGTCATGACAGGAAGATGGTTGTTATCTTTATGACCTTGCTGCAATTTTATGTGGTTATTTGAGCCTTTGAAGATTGTTTTGTTAAGTGGTTAGTAGTTTTCTTTGTCTCCTGTTCCGGAGTTGTGTTTTAACCTATTTTGTGGAACAGGATGACAAGAACCACTCATAACTGATCACCATTGGTTCGATGAGGAGCTTCCCCTCCTCAGACCATGGTGAGGTTACGCTCGATCGGCGGAATCGCATGGACCAGACCCGGATCTTGGAGGTCATTGCGAGGAACACCTCCGCTCCCACTGCTGCTTCAGGATCTGGAGGTGGTGGCCACCAGTCTCGTGGTGGGCTTGCGGAGTTTCTCCGTACGCAGCCACCCACTTTCTCTCGATCGGAGGATCCACTCGACGCGGATGATTGGCTACGTCTTGTTGAGCGAAAGCTCAATATCGCTCAGTGCCAGGAGCAGGAGCGGGCACTCTTTGCATCCCATCAGCTTGAGGGTGCAGCACTCTCTTGGTGGGAGAACTTTCTCGCCATGCAGCCCGCAGGACACGTTGTCTCGTGGGATGAGTTTCGATCTGCTTTCCGTCGGGCCCACATTCCTGATGGCCTGATGAAGCTCAAGAAGAAGGAGTTTCTTGCGCTTAGCGGGCGCAAGTCTGTCTCGGAGTATCTTTACGAGTTTAACCACTTGGCTCGTTATGCTCGGGAGAGGTGGCCTCTAATGAGGCTAAGCAGAGAAGTTCATGGATGGGTTGTCAGGAGCTGCGGGACAAGCTATCTATAGTGGACTTTGCTGATTTCGGACCTTGGTGGACAAGGCCATCATCGCGAGCACAAGGCGAGAGCGGCTGGCGAGTCCATAGCGCAAGTGGGAGGCCCAGTGCCGCAGGCGGCCTCGTTCGTCCCGATTTGGGCCCACACGGGGCTCGTGCTTTGGCTTCACCACCGCCAAGGCCGTCGGCACGGTTGCTTTCGTCCCCGCGGTAGTGTTTGACCACGTGCACTGCGACCAGCGAAGAGTTGCGCTCCGCAACCCACCGCGATGTTACTGTTTCGCCGCAACAAGAAGGGCCATT
This sequence comes from Ampelocalamus luodianensis, assembly GCA_036346255.1. Classification (NCBI taxonomy): domain Eukaryota; kingdom Viridiplantae; phylum Streptophyta; class Magnoliopsida; order Poales; family Poaceae; genus Ampelocalamus; species Ampelocalamus luodianensis. Next base: position 49,211 of record JAYEVH010000401.1, on the reverse strand, counting down.
ATGCTGCGATTGCCCTCGGAGGATCGAGCGACCCCTCGTCCTAATGGAGGACGCGGCAAGGAGTGGTCACCCACGACCGAAGACCCGGGCTTGGGGCGGCCGAGTCAACCATATCTCGGTGAGGAGGCACAGAGGCGCCCGACGTGGTGTTGGGTGCGCTCCTTGTTAATTTACATCCTGCTCTGATTTATTTGACTCGGAGCTTCGCATTCTTTTATTTCGAGGTCTTTTCTTGTTGATTGTGGGCTTCACTGTGTTCCTCTGGGATTCCACTGCTGATTCGCTCTCCGGGTTCGGAAATGAGAGCTGACCAAGTATGCCGGGATGTTCCTATCCACATCGAAGGAGTGGGATTCTTGGCGAATCTTATCCTACTCGACTCGGCGCGCTTGGATGTGATTCTTGGCATGGATTGGCTGTCCCAACACTTGGGGCAAATCGATTGTGCCAGGAAGGTTGTCTACCTCACCATCCTTGGTGAGCAGGTTGGGTTTCGCGCGATTGCGAGAGCCCCATCTCTATGTCCTTGAAGCAAAGCCAAAGATTGGAGATTCGCGACGTCCCCACCGTGTGTGACTTCGCGGATGTCTTTCTGAAGATTTACCAGGATGCCTCTGTTCGCGATCCGAGTTCGTGATAGAGTTGCTTTGCCGCATCGCCCCTATTTCTAAGAGGCCGTCGCATGCCTCCTAATGAGTTGGAGGAGTCAAGAAGCAATGGGTGAGCTGCAAGAGAAGGGTTTCATCCGTCCTAGCTCATCTCCTTGGGGTTGTCCATTATCTTTGTAAAGAAGAAGGACAAGACCTGCGCATGTGTGTTGATTACCGTCAAGCTTAATGAGGTGACGGTAAGAACAAGTATCCTTTGCCCGCATTGATGACCTTTTCGATCGGTTGGCCTGAGCACGAGTCTTCTCAAGATTGACTTGAGGTGGGCTATCACCAAGTCAGGATCAGGGCCGAGGATATTCCTAAGACGGCTTTTGCTACTCGTTATGGCCTTTACGAGTACACCGTCATGTCTTTTGGTTTGACTAATGCTCCTGCTTTATTCATGAACCTAATGAATTCGGTATTCATGGAGTATTTGGATAGGTTTGTGGTGGTATTCATCGATGACATCCTTATCTACTCCAAGAGCGAAGAAGAGCATCTTGAGCATCTTAAGCTTGTGTTGGGCAAGTGCGTGAACACCACCGTATGCCAAATTCAGCAAGTCTGAGTTCGTTGAAGGAAGTGGCATTCTTGGGCCATGTTCTTTCAGTAGGAGGTGTGGTGTGGATCCTAGCAAGGTCGGTGATGTGCTATCTTGGGGTCACCAAGTCGATCACCGATGTGCGGAGTTTTCTTGGTTTGGTGGCTACTATCGCCGCTTTATCGAGAATTTCTCCAAGATTGCGAAGCCTATGACCGAATTGCTTAAGAAGGACAAGAAATTTGAGTGGTCATTGCTTGTGATGTGAGTTTCAGAACTCAAGAAGCGGTTGACCTCACCCAGATGCTTGTTCTCCCGATATTCACAAGAGCTTGATATCTATTGTGATGCTTCTCGTCGTGGTCTTGGTTGTGTTCTTATGCAGAAGGCAAGGTTGTGGCCTATGCATCGCGGCGATTGAGGCCCCATGAACTCAACTATCCTACTCATGACTTGGAGTTAGCTGCTGTGGTCCATGCACTCAAGATTTGGCGGCATTACGATTGGTAACCGTTGTGAGGTGTATTCCACCACAAGAGCTTGAAGTACTTGTTCACCCAACGGATCCGAACCTCGGGCAAAGAAGATGGTTGGAATTGATCAGGACTATGACATGGGCATTCGGTACCATCCGGCAAGGCCAACGTCGTTGCGGATGCACTCGATCGGAAGGTGTATTGCAACATGTTGATGCTCCAAGAGCGTGACTGCTCTCATTTCGAATTTCGCGCCTTAATTTGGGTTTGATCGAGCACGGTTCCCTTGCTTCGTTGGTTGTGCAACCAACCTTGGTGGACCAAATCAAGCGCGCACGGCCAGACAGATGTTGGTGTGAGCGGATCAGCGAGAACATCAAGGATGGGATAGCGGTGCTTTTCGGAGGATGAGCATGGCGTTGTGTGGTTTGGGCAGCGTCTTGTGGTCCCTAAGGTCATGGAATTGCGGATTTGATTCTCCGCGAAGCCCATGATTCTCCTTTGTCTATTCATCCGGGGCTACTAAGATGTATCGGGACCTTCGTCGAGATTGCGTGGACTCGCATGAAGCGCGAGATTGCCGTGTTCGTTCGAGTGCGGCGTGTCTTTGTCGTGTGAAGGCCGAGCATCGGCGTCAGCCAGTCTTCTTGACCTTTGCGGTGCGAATGGAAGTGGGATTCGTTGGCATGGACTTCATCACGGATTGCCCGCTCGTCAAAGGGAATGATGCTATTTGGGTCGTGATCGACGGGTTGACTAAAGTGGCACATTTCCTTCTGTCAAGACTCGGCCGTGTGGGGCCTTTGGCGAACTTTATGTCTCGAGGATTGTGAGTCTTCACGGTGTGCAGAAGACGATTATTTCGATCGTGGTGCGCTTTTCACCTCGCGGTTTTGGCATAGTCGCAGAGGCTATGGGGACCCGCCTTCATTTCAATCTGACCTTTCATCCTCGGGATGATGGTCGACGGGCGAGTCAACCAAGTGTTGGAAGATATGCTCCGTGCTTGTGTTCTTTCCTATGGGAAGAAGTGGAGAAATGCCTACCATTTGCCGAGTTCTCCTACAACAATAGCTTTCGAGCCGCCTTGGCATGGCACCATTTGAGGCTTTGTATGGGAGGAGATGCGAGAACCCATTGAACCCAGTCGAGATCGGTGGCGGCGCTTCTTGGCCCGGTTCGATCAATGAGGCCGAAAGTCAAGTTCGATTGATCCGCGAGCATCTGCGCACGGCCGATCCGGCACAAAAGAGCTATGCGGTCGTCGTCGCCGTGAGTTGAGCTTTGAGCCCAATGATTTTGTGTATCTCAAAGTCTCACCCTTGAAGGGCCATCGTTTTGGCATCAAGGGCAAGTTGGCTCCTCGATATGTTGGGCCTTACCGTGTCATCGAGAGAGTTGGAGCGATCGCGTCTGATTGGAGCTACCAAATGCACTTGAGGTGTGCATGATGTGTTCCATGTTTCACACTGAAGAAGTGCCTCCGTGTCCGACCGAGGAAGCTCCATTGGAGGTTCTCGATGTGCGAGAAAGTTTGACCTACTGCGAGCATCCTGTTCGTATTCTTGAGAATCTGAGCGGAGAGCGAGGAACCGTGTCATCAAGTTCCTTAAGGTTGGTGGTCAAACCATTCGAAGATGAAGCAACTTGGGAGCGAGAAGATCGCCTTCGTGCGATTTTCCTTCTTTCTTCTCGAGTAAAGCGGAATCTCGGGTCGAGATTCTTGTAAGGGGGGGAGAGTTGTAACATCCCAAATTTTGGGCTTGTGTTTCAAATGTAAGAAAATCAGTAGAAATTAAAACTTTTTCTTACATCATGTATTTCCTGTGGTGCCAAGAAATTCTTGTACAAGGAAGTGTGGAAATACATTGTCACAAGTCTAGTTGATCCAAATCTTGGCTTTCCAAAAACAATCTTGTCAAATCTTATGATCATCCTCTGGAAATATTTTTCCTAAGTCTCTGTGGTGGTATGTGACCCCTCTGAAAAATCTCACAATTTTTAGAAATTGTTTGAATAATTTTAGAAGCGATCAAACTGTTTGACTCTCATCAAACATTTAAACAGAGCCTTGCAGAATTTTGGAAATTTATTCACAGCATATAAATCTCTGAAAATTTTACACAAGGTTGATATCTGAGTTAGCAAGCTCTGTAAAATTTTCATAATTTTTGGAGTTATTTTGCTACCTCAAATAAATCTTTCAAAGTCTCTGTTCCTTTTCAAAGTCAAACTTGGTTTACTGTTACTCGGGTTCGAGTCAGACTCGGGCTCGAGTCAATCGACTTGGTCCAGTCAACTAAGCGCACCGAGCCACTCTTTAAAGCGGCGTGCGATATCGGCCGTTAGATCTAAATCGCCGCGGCCCGCAGTGTATCGCCGGACCTTCCGGTTGCAAGATTGAAGGTCGACCGTTAGATCGCAATCCAACCGCTGTGATTCCCCGAACCCTTCGGACCCTCCGGTTGCATTTTTGAACCTGAGCCGTTGGATTAAGATCCAACGCCGCGTACTGCTCGTTGTAATTTGAGTTTGCAACGTGGTGCAATCTGAGCCATTCAATTCTAATCGTCGGGTTCACATCCTCTCCGTTGTGTTTTAAAGCCCGTGGGCGTGGCGCTTCCATGGCCGTCCGATTTAAATCGTGGGGTTGAGAATCGCCGAGCCTTTTGCGCCTGGTCTTCTTCAACCTTGAGCCGTGCGTGTCTGATAGGGTTATGGAGGTGTCACCTCATGCTTCCTACGGCCGTCCTAGTGCACTGATGGGGTCGTGGGAGACATAGTCGGCCATGCCACCGCCTATTTCACCACCTACCATCTTTTCCTTGTCACCGCACCTTGTGCTTTGCGTTTCTTGCCGAGAGAGAGTGGTGCAAACCTAATGCTTTCAAGGCTTTATAAGCACCCTCATTGCTTCCTAGTATCTCTTTAGACCACCACCAAGCTTCACTCCACGACATTGGAGCTTAATACCTCAAAAATGGCAAATCGCCATTGTTGACCCGTGAAGCTCCATTGGTGTTCTTGGTGTCCCAGTGGTCCTCCTTCACGTTTCTTTGCCCTAACCTCGTCTATTTATCACCTTGAACATTTCCCCTCACTTAATTTTGGATTTGATTCTCGTGAATTGTCCAATTTGGGGTTTGTTCAAATTCGCCGAATTTGGTCATCTTCTTCCTCATTTCGGTGAGTGCTCCATTTTCAATTCTTTGCTCATGTAGCTTCGTGAATCATTATGAAGCTATCTGAAGCTTTGGTATCACTCATTTGGCTCGGTGTCATTTTCGGTTTTCTTCTTCAAGTCCGTGAGCTTCCACCGTGGTCAAGCTTCTCCGACCGCCTTGAAGCCTCTTCTCGCTAAGGTAGCTTCTTATTAGTCCTTAGAAGCCATGGCACCCGCTTCCTTGGACGCGTGAGCTTTCGCTATTTTCATGTTTAGCGAGAAAGCTCCGTTTTCATTTTCCGGCTGGCGGCGTTCGATCCTCGCGCGGGCGAATGCTACCATTAGACTCGTTGTGCTATTGCGATTCCATTTTAGTACTTGGTGGCGCGCCGCGCGTTGTCGCGGCGATTAGCCGTCAAAGACACTCGGGTTTTGCCGGCACAGCACTCCGGTTTTCGTCACCTAATTAGGACACATTAATTGCTGATCATTAGTATTAATGGTGTCTTAATCTTTATTATTGAGCCAGCGACCGGTGGGCCCAATGTCCTTAAATCGATCTCTGTTTCACCCGCATCGTTCGACACCATTAATGCTTAATCATTGATTAATTAGAATGTCGGCATTAAATCGCGATCGAAACCTCCTCTGGTCGTTGACTTGTGGGCGAGGATTAAAATCAAATCTCCGCAGTCATTAGAGTATATTTAATGTCAATCATTAGAATCATTAAATTGGTCTTAACCGCTTTGCTTAGTCGCTGACTTGTGGGCCCAGTGCACTGTGCACGTGGGTTAAAGCGTTGCGGTCATGACCCGAGGTCACTGACATACGGTCCCACGTGTCAGCATCTTCTTTTTAACTGCGATCATCATCCACCGTTCATTTTAGATCTGCGGTCTTGATCGTGAGTGCATTCGGACCATCCGGTTCCCCTCATCATCCTGGACCGTCGATCTTGCGATCAATGGCTGAGATCGTGTGTGCAATCGGACAATCCGGATTGTTGGTGCGTTCTGGACCGTCCATCTGCCGATCTGCGGCTGGGATTGGCCCAAGCCACCGCACCGTCCGGTTGCTTACACTCGTGTGAGCCGTTGGATCTTGATCCAACGGTGGGTTTCGATTAGGGTTGGCGCGCGTGCTTGCCGCGCGTGAGCCGTAGGATTTTCGATCAAGGGTGGAGAATTGTCCACGTCGTTTTCTTCTGTTAGGGATGTTCGTAATTGGTAAGTAATTGTTTTACAATCGAAAATTGTTTAAAAACTTTAAAACTCATAACTAATTCATTTTAATCGCTTTTTGGTTATTTCCAACCGTAATAAATCATGTCATCACTTTAGCTTATTATAAAAATGGATTTAAGCATGTTCCAGTAGCAGAAAATTATATAACTAGGAATAACTTGATTCCTGTCATTTTGAATATTCGGAAAATGAATAGAACTTTAGAAAATGCATATCTTGCTCTGTGTATGTCCAAAATGAATGATTCCAATTTTGATAAATTTGTTATTAACCTAATGTTAATATAAAAATGATGGTAGGTCCTAGATTGTAATAGAAACCTTGATTAATGATTTAGTACCTATTTCTAGCATTTAGAAAATTCTGGGAAGCTTATAAAATGCACAATTAATTCTCTGTAAATGCAGAATATATTTGATAAATTCTAGAAAATCCTCTGTTGGTATACTTCATCTGTAAATTTAGTTTTGAACATATGTGTGCTCTGGAAAATGCACTATGCTAATTTTGCATCTTGAAAAATCATAACTAAATCACTTTAACTCCAAATGACCTGAAATTTTATATGGGTTACCTCCATACCAGTAGGTAGCTACCATAAAAATTTCAGCTTCAAAACCTTTCTAGAAAATATTTTTGCTACAGTGCTAATTATGGCCGGCGAGTTTTTAAGTAATATCTTTTGCACCACAAATCCAAATTAGGTTTTTCCAGTTTCTATGCGTAGGTATATTCATATTCTACCTTGTGTATAAAATTGGTTGCCTTTGGATGATTTTTGCTTGCTCGTTTGTTTTTGTGTGTCCCGTCTTATTGGTTGTTCTTGGTTCTTTTTGCCTTTCGCTTAGGATTCGACATTTGCGGTAATCCCGAGAACGATCCTCCGCAACAAACTGAGCAGCAGCAAGAAGGCAAGCAGTTTGATCATTTTAATCCCAGTATTTTAAGTATTTATGTTGATTACAAATTCTATGTATGCATTGCTACTTTGTTTTAATAGTTGGCCTAGTAGATGCATTTCCTTAGCAAATGATTATCCTCTACTACCATGAGCCTAGGTTATTGCTGTGATTTAGAGCTCGTTGGATGAGCTCTTGTCACTTAGTAGTTGCGAATTAATTGCTTAGCCATGTTTAGTTTTTAGGTAGAAATGGGCGTTTATCGACTTGTCGATAACCTTGATCACCTAAAACTTATTATCACTTATGATTTCAGCCTTGTGCCTTGTCTACTTATGAAAACTAAAGCGAAAACAAAATGATTTAGACTTGGGCACAATGGTAAGATGGTGTGATTGTGGGGTGTGGTGGAAGGGTGCCGGGTCAACAAGGACCGAACATCTTGTTACACTAAACCAAGCATTTTGTGCGTGCTAACCACACTAGAGGGTATGGGACCTCTCTTGAATTAGTACTTTGGGAGGCATTAATTAATGAGTCGTGGTGTAGTTTATAGAGAAAAGGATCACTAAGGCGTGGCCTGGTGGTTCCTTTCTAGGTCCTCCACCCGGCAGGGGTCTCGTAATGTCCGGCTAGTAACTATTGACTCCGGCTTTGCTTGACTCCACCACAACGTATGGTCCTAGTGGTCCATTCTTTGGCGGTCACTAAGGGTTAACCCCATACGTGCGACTCTTAATTAACGCATTCCATTGGAAGCGTCTCGTAGGACTTAGCCGTCTTGCGGCATACCAAAGGAAGTGTGCTTAATAGCTTGGCAAAAAGGCGGTCTGAAGTGTGGGTACATTGGTACACCCCTGCAGGGTTTAAAACTATTCGAATAGCCCCGTCCTAGGTTATGGACACGCTTGGCAAGGTCTTTCAAGAGTTAGACTACAACCTTTTAAATTAAAACTTGATGGGTGAGTGCGAATCGAGATTCGTGCTATGTTGTGGTGACTATTGGGATAGTCACTTCCAGGTGATTACTTGTATGTATCTGTACTTACTGTTACTTTGATAATAAAACTGATTTGCAAACTTGCTTTTAAAATGTATTACATTATTGCAAATAAAGTTGGCTTCATGCAAATGAGACATACAACCTCCACCTAAATAAGCTTGCATGTAGTTTATGAATAGGTCCTATTCCACACGTCGATCTTATGGTACAAAGACAATCTTTGTACTCGGATGCTATGCTTAATTGTTTTGTTGCAGAGGAAGAAGGTGAGCACAAGGGCCTCATACGTGAGTGTGTTGTGGTAGCTTGGGCGACTAGCTTAGCGGCCGATCGGTTGCCTTGTGGGTGTGTGGCTAACCTGGCGACTTTTGTTCTAGCCATCTTATGGCGCTCTTGCTTCATTGTCATTCTTAATGTTATTTGGCAGTCGGCTCTCTTTTGTAATAACTCTACTTTATGTCGTTGTTGAACTTAGTGATATATGTTGTATGGAAATGATGTGTAATTTTGTGATGATGTGCATATGTTGCAATTCTGGGAAACATATGTCCATCGAGGCTTAGAATGTTTAATTAGTAATGCTAGAACCATTTGGAGGTTAAGTGTTACTAGTTAAATATTCCGGGTCCTCACAAAGGCATCCATCGAGCAGAAGTACATATTTAACTATGCGAAGCGAGCCGAGACCTTCAAATGCTAGAAACCTTACGCATCCAACCCTATTGAAAATACACTAGAGGATCCCAAGAAAGCTGGGTGGTGGTGGAGGACTTCCGAACAGGAAGCTGAGTACGACCGGGCCGAGCACGCAACAAACAAGGAGAAGGCTCCTACTAGTGAGACCGGTAGTTGTCCTAGCACTCGCTGTCGCCCGGGCGCACTCCATATTGAAGAGGTAAGTTAGGTTTAATTTGCATCCTGATTATTGATTTGGCCTTATGTTTTGCTATCCTAATATCATTCAATCGTCCAATCTATCTCATGAACATGACCGACTTGAGAGAAGCAAAGGAAAGGGCCAATGGGCCCCAAGACTAATCGACTTCATTCCAATCAATATTTTTTCCGATTCCAAGAAAGCGTACATGTATTGTAGGTGTATTTCAGTTTGTTGATTCGTGCATGTTATCATTTCTAATGCACGTAATCAAACCCAGCGCATCATGTAATTCACAATTAAATTATGAAGTCATCCAAACTTAAATATCTTTTCTCAAATATTTCGATTATTAAATATTACATAATCTTTTCCCAAAGAAATTGGTTCCACGAACAATACAATCGGGACAACAGTGTGTATAGCAGCCCTAATCCCAATTTTTTTTTTTTATTTCGCTTCGAATGAGGCTGATTCTGTTATTGCGCCACCGATCTCGCATTCTTTACCTCATATTTTGTTATATTCTCCTATTTTGGATTCCGAACTACGCGAACACTTAAAGAAATTACCAAAAAATTCCCTGAAAATTACTAAATTTTTAGACTGAATTATGTACACACAAATTAAAAAGAACAAACAAACCGGACCATGTCGCCAGTTGAATTGGTGCCAAGGCACTGTCGCCATACAAGACCCAAGTCGTCTTTGTTTACGTTGTATTTCAGAAAATGTGATATGAGCTAGCACATATTTTTCTATATAGTTGCCTTACTTACATTCTTTGGTTTAAAGCTTCATTGGAACTTCCAGGGTATACCAAATTTTTATCTGATATTGCAACCTACTCAAGCATTTGTAATAGAATGAAGTATTTCATAATCAAAATAAAAATATTTAATTAACTGAATAAATTGAGTTCTCATGTCCATTGAACTTAGAATTCTAAATGTTTTTATATAAAATGTATATCATTTATGCAAAAAAGTATGTAGTTACAGGTCATATATGCAAAAAAGTATGTAGTTACAGGTCATATATGAAACTGTAACTTGATATTACTACTGCAAAACAACATTGCACTTAGCATTCTAGAGTCTTGAAGCTGATCCTTTAAGAAATAGTGATGCTAATGCTGAAGAAGTCATTAGCGAGACTGATGATTTTATGACAGTAAGACTCCAAATCATTTTGAGCAAGCACAATACATATTAGTGTGGTCATATCTTAGGAAATAAACTGGTTCTAATACTACACAGGTGTTAAGGGATATATCACCATCATTTTCTATGGAGGAGTTGCAAAACTATGAATAGTTGAGGCAGAAGATTGGGTCGTAGAAGCTTGGATTCTTGTAGCCCAAGTGAACCATTTAGATGAACCCTCCTTTCCTTGCTTTAATATCCTTTCTGGATCCATTACTAGAGAAACCTATCGCTCTATTTTGTTCAATCTACTACTGGACAGCGAGGATGGCCCGGTCCTTGCTCTCCTTCCTGCTGTCGACTGCCGCTACAAGATTAAATCAGTTTTACATGTCAGGCCTCTCGTTGCTGAAGTTTCTCCACTATCACTTGCGTCGCTTTCGCAGTGTCTGGCTATTCTACCACAAAACTCTCTCTAATCAGTAGTTAGCCAACTGACTCCTATCATCATGCCTTCACCACCCATATGCACCATGCCTCTCACCATGTTGCCACTGATGGCTCATAGACTGCCAGTTCATCTGAAGAGAAGCCCAGCGGCTGTGATGCCTCTGGTTTGACGGCATTGTGCTAGAACAGGCACTTTGCCACTGCAGCTCACGGATGCAATGGAAAGCACGAAGAAGGGCCAAGATTCCACAAGAACTACACAACAGCCATACTTCACGTATCAGACAGCTCAGGAAGCCCCAACACTGCTGCAGCTATTGCCAGAGCATGGGCAATCTTTGCCAGAGATCCCAGACCTGAATGAGCCAGCCAACACCTTAGCTCGGTCTCAGTCAAAGGAATGACATACAGGTTTATGTCCAAAGGAGACCGAGGTTACAAAAGGTATATGATGGGGAGCGTGTCAATCCAGCGGAATGAGCGAGCCGTCGAGTTGCGACGGCAACACCAAGCTCGTCTGCTAGCTCTACCTCGACTGGAGGAAATAATCGCCGAAACAGACCAAGGATTAGGAGAATTGAGGAAGTAATCCATATGCCACTCAAAACAAAGCCGAAGCTGTCTTCGAGAAAAATGATCAGAGAACTGGCTAACCTATGTGGTATGCAGGCCAAGGAAACATTCAAGGAAGTGGCACAAACTGATAAGGTTGCCTCAGGAAGCAGTGCTCGCAACAATGCTTATATCTTCTCATAACAAGGCTCGGTTATGCTGCCTGCTGGAGCCATTGGAGACAGTGACTCATGCATCCTCTTTTGTATCTGCATTTGTGCTTCACTTCGTCTACAAGCATAGCTTCTCTGTTTTGCATCTTGTAATCGTGTCTGTTCCTCTAGTTGGTTTTCTATTGTTTGTTTTAGTTTGTACTGTTCCTTGTCTTTGTCGGTCATTAGTTCTCAGAGAAGTTGCAGTCTTTAGCTTCTTTCTTTCAGCTTGGTTCTTGAAGTCGTGGGTTTCTGATCCTTTGATGCATGTTGTTTTCTCCTATGTGCTTGCTGGCTCTAACGTTGTTTGGCAACCTGTTCAACCTACTAAGCTATTGGCATTTTGGAGGCTGGGGAGAATCGCATGCTGGAGCATGCTGTTTCTGGGAGCAAAACAGAGACAAAAATGAAAGTTATCACATCGAATGTTAGAGGGCTAGGAGAGGTTCAGAAAAAGGCAATAGTCTTTCGAACTCTATTGGACTTTCAACCGAATATAGTTTGCATCCAAGAAACCAAACTGACTAGCATTGATAGACTCAAAGCATTAACCTTCTTACCTCCTAGTTTAAGGAATTACCATTATCACCCATCTATTCATGTGTCAGGAGGCATACTCACGGCTTGGTGTAATACAAATCTTGATGCAGCTATGGTACAGGCCGATGAGTGGTCATTAGCACTAGCTCTCACTTTAAAATCTGACAACATTCAGTTCTACATCACAAATGTGTATGCCCCATGCGAAGACAGCACCCGTCGGATATTCTTTGATAGTCCGGGTAGAATGCGTGCGTAGTGATCGGCGTGTAGGTGACCTGTGGAATAAAACAACAAAAACTTAGCACACAACATTGAATTACATTACGAAAAAGAATAAACATTCAAGAAACTTACCCGTCGGCGGCACCACACTGTCCCCATGGTCAACTGGTCCACATTATCATCCTCGGCGTACATGTTGACTGTGTACGCTCTCAGGTCAAGTTGTGGTAGTTCAATCTGGAAATGCTTGAAGGACCACAGCTGAAGAAGCAACGGGCATCTGGAGAGGACAGAGTTGTCCTGAACCCGGTGGCATGCATCACACAGTCTGCGGTATGTCGCGCACAGCACCACCAAGCCCCAGGCGTAGGGCTGGATGTCCTCCACCTCCCAGTCCGCCAGCTAGCGTGCGTAGACGCTGTCACCGTGGGACCCTAGGAACATGAGAGACCATGTGGAGGCCCTCTCCATATTGTGATGAATATTTAACATCATTTGGGACTTATTGATGGAGGTTCGATAGTTGTTAAAGTTTGCGAAGTCAAGTTTTGAGTTTCACCTAGGTTGCATGGGATGTTATGATGCATGTTTTCACTAATGATGGTCAAGTGCACGACGCTTGTGTCAAGAAAATGATTTATTTGTCTTTGTTGACTGTATGTTAACTTGATGGCTTAGATGATCTTCGACGCGGGATCGGGAGCAAGCATGGAGAGCTTGGCATCCAGGACGATTATGGTGGTCGAGAAGATCATCGGGGATCAAATCTGGTCATAGAGGTGGAGTCTTCATAAAGATGGCACGACACGAATCCGTGCAGTGACTCAGGGTGACTTGGCAACGTCCAAGTGTTGGCGAGGCATTATGAGGGTGTTCGGAGCTCGAGACACAAGGCGGGGACGTGACAAGTCAACAAGGAGCGAAGACCATCAAGGTGGAGCAGCGTGGTAGCTCCAGGTAACTTATGCTGACCAAAATTAATATAAGGGCATTGATGTAATTGCAGCTAGTCAAGAGGGGTATTCTAGGCAAGGGGTAGAGTTGGCTGAACCCTAAGTGGATATGAATGAGTGGAGAGAGTTAATCTTAGCCCTTGAGGTGATCCAAGGGTTTTGGTTGCTCCCATAAGGATATAAATAGAGGGGTAGAGGTATGTCTCCACTACCAAATCTTGGAGAAGGATTTATGCTCCTTTGAGCTTTGCCCACTATGAAGTGTGGCTTTGTAATCCTTCCTCTTGAAGTAATGAAAGTTCTAAGTTCTTACATGTTCTGAAATTTATTTTATTTATTGTAATTTCTAGCTTTTCTTTGTTGCAACTTGAGCTTCTCTTCCCCTCCTTCTACTTGCTATAGTTCTATTGGATCTAGGATGTGTAAGAGGTTAAGGAGTTCATCAAGAACATGTCCCAACCCAACAAGATCCATTAGAATTCATTTTTGCTCAAGTTGTATTTGCATTAACCGTGTTCTTGAGTTGAAGTTGCTGTTCTTGATGCAGCTTGAACTATTTGTATGAAAGGTTGAGATTTTGGGCATATGTTTGCAATTCCTTTTCGAATCATAGCCCCAAGATCATTTCCTAGCCATGGTTCAAGTTTCATCAATTTTGGTTAAGTAGATCTTGAGTTCTTGAGATATCTTACCAGGTAAGTTTTTGAAATTCCAGATTTGATGCAGCGTGATCTTGAAGCATGATAGGTTTCTCTTTTGGGCTTTATTCTGTAATTCCTTTTGGAATCATAACCCTGAGGATCTCATCTTAATATGTTTCAAGTTTCACCTATTTGGTTAAGTTTAACTTGAGTTCTTGAGGTTTCATAATAGCTAAATTTTTGAAATTCTTATTCTGATTTTTTCTGTTCTTGGTGTTCTTGAACCTAGTGTCTTCCTCATAGTACTAGAGTTCAAGAGAAGAAATACTTGAGTGGGGAAATTTAATTTGTGCCTATTCACCCCCCTCTAGTCGCCATAACCGATCCTTCAGAACATCACCCACTTGAACAACCACATCAAGTAGACCTCGAAGTGCCTCCTCACGGTGTGCTCGGGTGTGTCCTCTATCATACGCTCTGGCTGCAAGAAGATAGATACACATCAACAAGTTGCACAAACCAATTGAAGCGAAAGGATAAGAGTTACGAAAAATTACGTAGAATCGATGGACCCATCTGCGGCGTTGGCCGTGGTGCTCTGAACTCCTCTGTAGTCGCTATTGGGCGGTAGCACCCTTGGAACCTCACGAGGAACTCCGTGCACCACATGGTGGGATGTCGTGCGCCATGTGGCGAAAGCCGCGAGGGCAACCCGGTCGAAAGGTCACGTCCTGCCGTCGGTGCCATGTCTCTGCACGGGAGGTGAAGCATGTGTGTCTCCAGCCTCCACCTTTCAACCAACACCATTATGAGGCATCGGTCGTACGGAAAGCGCCTGGACGTACGACCACCACATGCATGGTACTAGTCATTCTCCCATGTCGCTTCGACCATCCTCGCTTGTGGAAGGAGGCCTGTTTCCCTCAAATTACGTCAAAAAAATTAAGAACAAACGTTAGTCCACCCAAAGTAGTCAGACTGCAATTAAGTACACAAAGGTGCGAATCGCGACGTAACTTGGAACCCAACGTGGGTTCACCCTCCATGCCCTGCAGGCGTGCGCATGCAGCAGCAAGCTCAGTGCGCCTCAACCTCCTGGGAGAGGATGTTACTGAGGCGGCTATGGTAATATGCATCAATGACTGGGTCGAGCAACTCGTACAACCAATGCACAACATGTCCTAGGTTCGCCATACCTAAAAATTCAGTTCATACATTGTAAATACTACGAAACATATACAGAAATTAATAAGAAGTGACATTAACAAAATAATTACCATGCACAAAAGGAAACCAAATTCAAGTTGGGATTATTTTGATAAAGATATACAAACCCTACTAACCTACTCTATAATTTTTACAGATATTTTATTGGTATGTTGCTATTTTCTAGTTTAAAAAGTATTTTTGACACTAACAGAATAATTAGCTTGCACAAACAAAAATCAAAATTATGTTGGGATTATTTTGATTAGGCTCTACAAACCCTACTAAGCTACTCTACAATTTTTAGAGATTTTTAATATGTATCTTGGTACTTTCCTTGCTTAAAAGTGTCTCTAGCATTTTTTAAATATTTCTTGTGTGCAAATAGAAACAAAAATAAAGTTCAAAATAATTTAATTCACTCTCGTAACCTATGTAGCAACTCCGATTTTTTTACAATTTTAAGATGTGTTATGCTATTTTCCTAATTTAAAAGTATTTTTGACACTAATGAAATAATTAGCGCACAAACGGAAATCAAAATTATGTGGTATCTTACTACTTTCCTTATTTAAAAGTGTCTCCAGCATTTGTTTTTAAATATTTACCGTGTGCAAATGGAAACAAAAATAAAGATCACAATATTTTAATTACGCTCTATATAATCTATGTAGCAACTCGGATGTTTTTTTTTACAATTTTAAGATGTGTCTTGCTATTTTCCTAGTTCAAAAGAATTTTTGGCATTAACAAATAATTGTCGCGCACAAATGGAAACTAAAATTAAGCTAGGATTATTTTGATTAAGCTCTACCTACCCTACTTAGCCACTCAGTAATTTTTACAGATTTTTAATAGGTACCTTGCTATTCTCTGAGGTGTCTTCCTATTTTTGCATACAACATAAATATTATTTGCACGATAAACTAAACTATACACAGCTAATATGATGTACTACATAAAACAACTAAAATTATCTAATATATTGAATTCTATGTCGCTATTTTTATTTGCTAATCGACAAGGTTTCAAATTAATGTACAAAATTGCAAAAATATTTACCTGCAAAATGGCCGACCAGATCTACTGCCTCCTTCTTTTTCTCCTCCGCTACAAACTGGCAGGGCTTCGCTACGTCTCTTATCCCCCTTCTCCTCTCTCTTCTCCATCTATTTTTTTGAATTAAAATGACATTTTCAACGATATTTGGGGTTTAAATAGCTAGATCTTGTTGCCAGTTGAACTGGCGACAGGAACCCACAATTTTTTGTCGCCACTTCAACTGGCAATAGGAATACTGTTCACTGCCACCCGCCAGTTCAAATAGCGACAGGAAGGTGGACCGACGACATGGCAGTAAATAGGTCCCTATCGTCAGTTAGAATAACGACAAAAACCTGTTGCTATTCTAAACGGTGGTAGACACATACTTTTGTAAAAATTTTCTGACTATTTAATTTCATAATTATCTTTTAAATTAATATTATATTTAAATAATTCTATGTTATCATGGTGATGCTTCCCCTGCGAGCAACAAAAGGCTGACACGGTGCTTTTTTCCGATTGGCAAGTGCTCGATCCGGATCTTCTGTAATGACCGGCGAAGGCTGGATTCAGATCGTGCGAACAGTGCGTTACGAGAGGGTAGGCAGCACGGCATATCTACTAAAAGACAGAAACAAGCGGCAGCGTGCTGTAGCAACACTAGAGTAGTTACTATGGCAAAAACATTATACAGTAGTTACTATGACAAAAACATTATACCTTGAAACTTTAACACGGATAATGCAGAGGATCCATTTTCCTTAAAATGCCCTCGAAAGCGACGGCTCTCTGCAAACACGTGATGACTCGAGTCACAGGTCACGACGAAGAGCCCTACTTGCAATATGCACGGGTGAAATGAAAACTTAAGGTTCGTTGTTCATTGAATCATTTGATTCTGAACCGTTCGATACGAAAAATAAGCTCGTTGAGGTGTTTGGTTGATTGAATGAAATCAAACTATTTGGGATAAGATGGTTCAAGAAATAGAAACATTCTATGTTTATGCTTGTATCAACACGTTCGGGGAAAAAAAAATCCCAAATCACACCGTTCACTCGAATTTCAAAACACGTACGGGAAAAAATAGCTTGATTTACGAGCTTTAAATGACCATATTTTCTAAACCGAGTATCCGATTTGCGATCCGATTAAACCGTATGTTCATTGTCATTTCATCAACAAAACAAGACCACTCTTGGCTTATTTTAGTGCAAAAAATATCATTCATGTATCATTTATCCCACCAACCAAACACTATCTTAAACCATCCAAGATTATCCTATCCCACCAACCAAACAAAATCATGTATCATCCTATCTCACCAACCAAACACCATACTTGAATCATCTCATCCAAAACGATTCCATCCTATCCGTACTATCTCATCACATTCAACCTCATCCCACCAACCAAGCGCACCCTTTCGAGAAATAACACTTGGACAAAGTTTAACCTTAGGCATACACCGCCAAGAAGTACTAGTGATATATTCCACAACCAAGATTACATTTAATGTGTCTTTGACGTACTGAACGACTCGAAACAAAAGTAAACCACCAACACAATCTACACAGTTGATATCTCCAGCGAACATTTATCAAAATTTGTATAAAATGGTAGTAAACAAGGAATCTTGTAATGTTAGGGGGTTGACGCAGATTGATGCTGGTTTTACAACCTCAAACATTTAAGCACGGCCACAAAATATGCAATCCAGCTTGGCCAATACGCCTAAATGGACGATAACAGTTCTCAAGCTGGGATGGAAAGAATATGGCTCCATAACAAAGCTCACCGACAAACCTTCTGATCCTCCTGACACCAAATGTAGCAGTGTAAATACAAGATAATGAGGAAATTGCACCACACCAACCTGTACTATTCGCGTTTAACCACCTATACTTTTGGAAGGTGACAATTTACCACCCAAACCTTCAATTTGTTGCTTATGAGCTCACATTTGTTCCCAAATTTTAGGTGGTAAAATATATATAGTGTGCCAAAACATGGAAGTGCAGGTGGTCAATTGCCAACTTAGAAGTATAGGTTGATTGATCTCCAAATTACATGTATACAACAAAGCTGAACACAGAAGTATTGAGCTTCAGAAAATAGTTTTCCTTTACCCACCCTCTAGAAAACTGACTTAGGCTTTAAATGCCGAGCTCCCAGTCGGTGGAACAGCAACAACTTTTCCTACAGCAACAGTTTTACCTGCAACAATTCAAGATGTAAGGAGCTTGACGGGGTCAGAGAAAACACAGAACTTGAACAGGAACACAGCAATATCATTAGACTCAATGGTCAGTTTACTTGGACATAGTGAAAAGATAAGCGTAGAACACTTGGTACGGTTTTTGACAAGGTGAAAAGCAGCCAAAAGAAAATGAAACAAGGCATTTGATGATTGCTTGTGCATTTTGCATTTCAACTTTAATGGGCCAACCTATAATTTGCTATTCCTACGAATGACTACTTATGGTTAAAATTTGTGTCAGCTACCTACATTTGCATTATCTTAAAATCAAGTGTTTTTACTCTCAAAATATGACAAAAATAAACTCACAATTGCAATTAGATAAATTTAATGAATGAATTAGCTATTAAAAGGGTTGTTTTATATTAATATTCTAACGCCATACATACCCTTAGAAAGACAGCTGGTAAATGCAGAAAAAGAATCATCCAATACATTAAACAATAACATCTTCATGAAAAACATCCAAATAGTAACAAAACACTTGACCATGCAGTATATGATGAAAGCCATTGTTGTAGACTTCCTATTAGGAAACTCGCAGCACCGTACTAGTCTTGCCTGCCAGTATTGGTCCCGTCATGGAATCAGTAGTAGTCAGTAGACTAGTAGTTTATTAGGAAAGCTTGAGGTTGGAGATAAGAAGTAGAGTCGTATCATCGTATGCAGAGAAGGGAGGACGCAGCAGCAGTCCAGGAGAAGAATTAGGAAACACATAAAATAGAAGTTGAGTCCTTTTACAAGTCCAAAGTCTTAGGGGTCAAGTTAAGTAGCTCTATATAAGAGCATGAATTGTAATCTTTCAGATCAAGCAAGAAATAAACTTCTCCCTTCCGATTACTATTCTATGTCCATCTAATTTCTCTCTTCTACCCCTGCTACCTCTCTACTGCCGGCAATGGCGCCGACTCGTCGGACTCGTGATCCTCGTCCTCTGGTGAATCACCCCTACCTAATTTCTCTCTTCTACCTCTGCTACCTCTCTACTGCCGGCAGCGGTGCCGACTCGCCGGACTCGTTGTCCTCGTCCTCCGATGAATCACCCCTACCACTTTCGCAGCAGAAGCCGGCTACAACAGCCATAACCAACACTGCTTATTTGTGTCCAATAGTCCGATTTGAGATAATTCCCACATTATGTATCTTTAGACAAGATTCAGAAAATATAAGTGAATTTAGTGCCAAAGGTAAAAATTTGTACAAACATATTTACTACATGTCTTTTGCATGATTTAAGCCTTTAAGCTTTATGTATTCAGTACAAGATAAAACAAGGGCAAACATTATTTTCTTCAAAATAAGAGTGTACTTGCCTTCTGTCCGGAGTGTAAATCTTCCAAGCTGAGGAAAATCAGAGAAGTTCTCGATACAAATCAAGTTATTGACCTAATGTAAAACAGAGACAATTAGCAAAATGTAAAATGCCCACTTTTTTAACATTGAGGTGCTTTTATGGAATAACCTGAATGCGCAAACAACAACAGCTCCATTCTTCACAAAAGAGGCTTCCTCTTTGGCTTTTTCTTCTTTGGGTCACTTTCTTTCTTCCTCTTCAGGTCAATTTCCTCTATGAGCTCTACGATCTCACACTCCTCAACTACAGAATGGATATGCAACACTGCCTTGTAGCCAGCAGTGAAGATTGCCTAGCACATCAAAATCAAAGTATAAAAAAGTGGGTCACACCCAGAAGAAAGACCAATATATTAGAATTCAGACAACCTTAGAGATAGAACTGAAAAAGAACGGGGGAAATGCATATTTCCATCTGCTCTTCAGAAAACAATATTAAAGCAATATTACTTGTGAAACTCGTGCAACATTTTTTTCTAGTGATTGCAAGTGCCTGGCTGCCTGCTATGTATTACTACCAGTAATGATAATTAACACTTGTCAAATATCAAACTTGGAGTTTTATCTGGGAGAGTGAACTAACATTCTATAACTGGGGTATCAATGCATCATAAGTATATATTTTCTTTTTGTTAGCCAAATTTGTCTGTCTCCTATACTATGTTATCAAGGCGTCGCCTAGGTTTTAGCAGTTAGGCGAGCTCGGGCGGCGGCGGCAGCTCGAGGAAGAGGCTCAGTGTGCCGGATTTGGGCGGGGGAGGCTCGGCGGCGCCTTGGGGGAGCAGGGGAGGCCCGGTGGCGCGTCGGGGAGGCAGGGTAGCGAGCAGGGGAGGCTCGGCGGTGTGTCGGGGAAGAAGGATCCGGGTTGGAGCCAAGCAGGGAGGCCCGACGGCACGTCGGGAAGCGAGGAGACCAGCGGCGCCTCGGGAGCAACAGCAGCAGTGCAGCGTCGGGGTCGGAGCAGCAGCAGCAGCAGGGTAGAGAGCAGCAGATGGCAGCGGCGGCTTGAGCAAGGGGTGATCAGGGAAAGTGGCTAGGCAAAACACCCCATCCCTGCTCCTCCTATATATACACAGGCCAGGCCCAATTCAGATTTCGGGCTGGCCTGGCACAATCCACCTCTTCTCTTTTATTCTTTAAATGACTCAGATTCTGATCATCATCCTTTGGGTTCAGTTTGGTTTGGGGTAATCTAGCCCATTTTTTAGAGGTCGTCTAATCATCACCTAGGCGACCGCCTAGACGCCTAGCCCGGAGCGCCTCGCCGCCTTGTCACCGTGACAACATAGCTCCTATATATTTGAACCTAAATGTGGTATTCCATACAATAGCAGATTGATTTTTTACCAATTTCCCAAATTTTCCATAATTTTATCTATCAATGTCCAACACAGTTTCACATCCAAGCCCAGATGGTCAATTATTGTATTTTCCTTCCTTTGTTTTATGAACAAAAGTTCTAGTAAAATAAAGTAATAAACTATACAGAAAATATAAAAATATCGCCAAGATTCTCTGAGAAGACTGCAAACTGCGCAGGGCAGTAACCAGGAACCAGCCACTTCCTGGCCAATCACAGGAAACTGGCCGACCTCCAGGAACCAGCATGCATCCAAGATATTGGACACAGACGATTAAAGATTGCCAAGTGGCAACAGTCAAACATGAGCTCTCCTTTATCTTTTAATTTAAGTTAACTGTTATGACATGCAAATGACACTTACATTGTCAAGCAACTCCAGTATCTGCAGCTGAGCATTAAATTCAGATACAGCAGCAACAGGATTTGCTGCAAGAACAAATATTGCAAAGAAAACAATATCCTTAAGGCAATGTGTTGATAAAAGCTCCACTGCTCAAAAGGGTAAAAATAAGCAACCTTCTGGAAAAATGTTTATGACCAACTAAATTATTTAACAGAGTAGAGCAATTACGAATATGGACTAAACAGTACACTAAGGATATTTTATAACCAGAACGCACATTGAACGAAGTAAAGAAATCGGTACAGACTACAGAGATACACTAATAGAGTAAAATATTGAGTTATACAAGGTAAAATTGCACCAGAGGCCATCTAGTGTGCACTTTGGTGTAATCAAGCCATTCTACGTACAGTTTATGTAAGCACTTCATTTGTCTGGGCCCTTCCTTCCATCTAACAAATTGGAAAAATAGTGTCTCCAAAAGTTTTGCATATACAAATTACCGTGTCAACATGAAGGAGCTGAACCATGAGTCAATTTTGTTTCACTAATAACCTAGCTTTCCTTGACACAAATTCGGTGTCTAAGATGGGAAAAAATTGAGAGAAGGAAACTTTTCCTCCATTTTTCTGCTTCAGTGGGATATTTATTTCCACCATGATAACCTACTCAGCATCTCAGACAAAAGGCGCCATCAAGCAAACACATGAAGCAGGGTTCAGACTTCAGACAAAAACAACAGCAAATAATTATTGTTTTGTAGACAGCCCTCTAATGCAATTTCCCTTTACCTAATAATATCTAATCAAGAGTTCAGAATGTGACAGCCAGTACCAGTTATCAAACTACAGAAATGCAGAAGGCACATTTCATCGAAGGGAAAGCACTAAACATGTCTAACAGAACAACAAATATTATCTTGCCACTCCCCTCTCCTTGGAAAAGAACACTTACTAATACTTGATAGAACAAAACCAGCAGTAATGTCCTCCTCTTCAATTCCTGACAATTTGACACGGACATTCTCACCAGGTGCAGCACTTCTCACTTTGTCTTCGTCACAGTATACACTAATGACTTTCACATTGGCCTATTAGTAAAACAACAAGTACACTAAGATCAGGTTCTCCTACTACCAAGAACATTTAAGAGTTGCTTTCCATTGTAACAAATCAACCAAAAAATGATACCTTGTTTGGCATAACCAAAAAATTATCACCCTCTGAGATAGTCCCAGACTCTATTTTTCCCATTACCACAGTGCCCATGTCTTTATATTTATCAATGATTGGCATCCTGCATATATGTATGCCTTGTTAATCAACATTATTCAAGTAAAAAAAATGCAATAACCAAGGTTTGGTATGCAGTTGCACCATATGGCAAAAAACAAATGGATTTACTTTCTCCATTTAGATGTACTTGATAAACTAAGCAAAGCAATCATCTAACCTTACTGGACCTTTGGGATCTCGTAAAGGGACTTCGATGCAATCCAGAATGTCAAATAGACATGGACCATTCCACCAGCTACAAATGCTTTTATCCACTCGCGTCTTCATATTAGTTCCCAAAAGACCAGCGATTGGCAAGAACTGAACATCTGAAAATAACACCAATACAATAGCAAGTTAACATATTTTGATCGTCATGTCATTTTTATAACCACAATAAGTTGAGTAATTAAGGGTTCCATGGATTGAGTTCCACTGTCCAACTAACATTGTTGGGTTAGAGTATCTAGTCATTTAACCCCAAAACAACAATGCCTAACCACATAGAATACTAAAAGGTATATGAGCTACGGGTGCTTCTTACATTCTTTTTGCAGCCTTGCAGGAAACAGGAACATCACAAAAATCAAATCATATAACCAGAACATCTCGTAGATGAGTGTGTTGTGAATAAACTCCCAGCATTTTTTCAGTATAGAGCATGGACAAGAGACAAATTGGAAGTAATCACAAACCTAGAAAATCTAAATTAGAAGTAGCCAAATAAATGGGAAACAAAGGAAAGTAACAACAGTAGCATTTTCATCAATGGAATAATATGCACCAGTACAGAATATATTTGATGTTTCAGTCTTAGAAGGAACTAAAGTGTATGTAGATAAAACATGTCTTACCATGCATAGAAACAATTATATTTGAAATCTTAACTTTGTGCCTGTAAATTAGGCAATAAAATTCAACAGTCAAGCAATAAAATGAACAACTACAGAGGTCCATCTGACAATATGGTTTCCATAGAATGTTTCAAATTAAATTGAGGAAAAACAATAAGCCTTGTAAAAAATAACTCCAAGCTTGAATTCACTGCTTACAAAAGGGTGTCAAAATCATGTCAATTAATATGGTAGTATAATACCTTTCTTAACATTGTAACCAAGATTTAAAGAAAGGAGTCATTTTGCCTTCTATCTCATCGTATCTGAAACAAAAAACAGCCAATTAATGATTTTCATTACCCAACCTACACCTAGCCTGATCTCTTTTCCCCAAATTTATAGAGGTGTTAACACTTTAACAGCATATTTATTTTCAATGTAATATACCTTTCTTTAGACCATCGAACAGTAGGATCATCCATCTTATTTATGACCACAACCAACTTAGAAATACCTAAAGTTTTTGCCAGCAGCACATGTTCACGAGTCTGCCCTCCTCTTTCATACCCAGTTTCAAATTCACCTTTCCGAGCAGATATCACCTGAGGAAAAAATACACAGTTATGTCAAGCTCGAAAATGACAGTAATTTAGTCTTCAAAAGATAATGCCATTTTGCTTACCAGAACACCAATGTCAGCTTGAGATGCACCACTTATCATGTTGGGAACGTAACTTTTGTGGCCCTGCCAACTCAGCAGTAAATCGGATGCAACAAATATACAAAACAAGAAACATACAGGACAACATCAAATGGATAAATAAATCAACACTAAAATATTTCAACGCATAAATAGAAGTAGCTTATCACAGCATGAACTTGTAATAAACGCAAATAGCAAGTCAACAACCACTCCGAATTGTTACACAACAGTCCAACTGAAAAACATGCGATGTAAAAGCATGGATAAGAAGTGTTCCAGTGATGATGCACATAATGTTAACCGCGTGTAGTAGAATCCATACATAATTAGTCCACAGACCAGTTTGAGATGCACATAAGGTAACCAGCAGTTTAATTGCTCCCATGGAAATAATTTCAATCAACCCAAAAAGGGAAAATAAACTCATCATAGCGCATTTTCCTGGGGCTACATACTTAGATCAAAATCAGTGAGCTCCTCAATGGTAATATCCAAAGTCTTCTGCTTATATAATAAAGTTTAGTGTTTTAAGTTATTACATTACATGACATGAGTCTGTCCTCTATCCAGGTTCTTTGTTCCATGAAGCAAAACAAAGACGGTCACAAAATAACAATTAAGATAACGAGTTATGAGCTTACATTACTATGATATATGCAAAGAAGTATCTCAAAAGAGAAGAAAAAAGTTACCGGTGCATCTAAAATAGTGAATCTTGTATTTTCGGTCTCAAAGTGAGCTCTCCCAACTTCAACCGTCTTCCCCTGAGATAGATTCAAAAGAACACACAACCATGATAAGTAAAAAAGGATGGTAATTTGACAGAATTCAAAAGGCATCTTATCCACAAACAAAATGAAGTTTCATCAACTCCAACTTGAAGTACTTAACATGCTTAGACCATGCTAATGGGAGAAACTGCAAATGAATCCTGATGAAGAATTTTTAACAGAGTTCCTTGTGGACAAAACATAACGTAGGCACCAGCATCCTTTTGTAAAACAATCTACAAGGACGGGCCGAACATTTTTTTTTGATAATATACCTTTGCCCGTTCTTCCTCATTTGTGTCCATAATGTACGCCATGTACCTGTGATATTCACAATTATGGAAAAGAATGTCAGCATCATGCAATAGAAGGCCAAGCATTTGTCATGCCCAAAATGTAAACCAAGATTCATTTTTCTTCAAGCTGAGAGAAAAGTGCTTCATAGCCTTATGGAGCTAACCACCAAATATGATCCAACTAAGTACGAAAAAGTTTTGCCAACATTTTGTAAGTAGAAAATTACAACTTCAAACCTCTAAGCATAACGTGAAATGAAAATTAGACAAGTCATGTATCAACATTGAAATGTTCAAGCTTTAACCTCGCATTTCTCTCTAGCAGTGACAATGAACTTATAAACATCACACAGAAACAAGGTTAGCAGGCAATGGCAGCTATGATTAATATAAAGGGATAAAATCACCAAGGTCCTCCAATGCACTGCTTTGCAGGTTCCTCAACTATAAGCTTATTTTTAATCAGTTCACTTCAGTTTTTAGTCAAATTTCTGATTAGCAAAGAATGTGGTCAAGTGCATACACAACAGTCTACTACACAAATGAGCTAAACCTTGCCCTCTTTAGATGATGTGAATGAGATCAAATGTCATAACAGAGAAAGAAATTCAAAAATTAAATTTAAAAAGACTTGAGAAATGATGTAGTTATGGGCTAATTAGTCAGTTGCCTGGTGCAACAAAATTAATATGCATGGTAATTCAAGGTTAGACACGCTATTGCACGAAGTATCAATATATACACAGTGCTAATATAAATAAGAAATACATGATACATAAGAATGGAGTAACTCTGATAGTGACTTTGTCTTATTCAGGTTTTCTGATCAAGTTACAAACTTACAATGTTACAAACCATGCTCCAAGTTTAATGTATAGACCATGAACTAGCTTGAATTACCAAGGTCAAGTCAGGCATTAGCAAGATGGCCACGGCAGCATGACACATGAGCTCACACACAAGTAGTCAAGAGAAAAATGCAACATGTAGTTTTGTAGTAGATATCAAATGTGAAAACATTACTAAGACTTAAACCCCAGTTTGCACAACTAGGCAAGACACTGAATTGTTCTACAAGTAAAATGGCAAAAAGGGAAAAGATAAGTCAGCTGAGGGATTGACAGATTAACTAAACAGCCAATACTATACTGAGATTTTTTTAAGGAACTGAGTAAAACTCAATCAATCAAGCATACATGGATCAACTCAGATAGCAATCTAGGATCCAAATAGCTACAGGGAAGTAATAGAGTGGCTATCGCTCTCAGAAATGTTAACCTGCCAATTTATTAACAAATAAATGAAAACAATCATCTTGGATCAACTTTAGCTACCGGGTTAAACAGAATCAACAAACAGAAAGTACAGAAGAAATGTATCACATAAGGTAACATTTTAATGCAACAGACTTGCATTACAATGAAAGGAGAAACAAGATGCTGCACCCTACTTGGCCTAGAAAACAAAAATATATCATAAAAGGAACAAATATATCAAAATAAGCAGGGTCAATTAGCATGAAACTTACAAAACAAGCAACTATGAGAGCAAATGAACTACTTACCAGCTCTCTCGGCTCTTGTCCTTCGCTTCCTTTTCGTATTTCTGGATTGTCCGCTCATCCACTTGCCCACTTAAGAACAATATCTGGCCTCCTGCTGTTGACTTGCCAGCATCTGGAACCATGAAAAACAAAGAGAAACAGGTGAGGACATTAAGACTTTTTTAGTAAAAATATGCATTAAATGAACGCCTTGAGCAACAACAAAACATAGGCATGCACATAGCATATGTATGTCAATAGTAACAACTGACTAAATAAAAGGAACAAAAGCAAATGATGCAACAGTCTCCCATAATCCTCTACAAAGAGAAATAAGAAGAAAGAATGTGGAGACTTTATCAAACATATGAAGATATGTCGACTATGTATGGTATAAAAACTTTGTAAAAGCTATGTCTAGTAATACTCCTTTGTACAAAACACACCTATAGATAATTAAACATATTAATGGTCAATGTCGAAATTTGATCACATATACTGCAACTACAGTTATTTGGGGATAGAGGGAGTACGCAACATCATAATACAACAGGACACAATGATACAAAATATGTTCAAAGAAGAAAAAGAGCACCAACACATTGAAATGAATATGCATTAAAATATAGAGCAAATTGTACTAGAGGTTCTTAAACATAAACCACCTTCTCCCTTAGGTCTATAAACTTTTAATTCTTCCTGAGATACCCCAAAACTGGTATTTATCGCTTCAGTCAATTTGTAACTGAAAGAAAGTGATTGGCTGTGCCCTCCCAATTAACATGGCAGTCGACTTGCATGCAACAGCATGTGAGCACTCTAAATAACTCGACGTGCATGCTATTAACATACATCATGCGGCACAATAACTGAAACACTCATCTGCTACACTCAATTCAATTATATGTGCTGTGCCCTCCCAATTAACATGGCAGTCGACATGCATGCAACAGCATGTCGACGTGCATGCTATAAACACAGTAACAGTGAACCTTATATCATGCGGCACAATAACTCGACACTCATCCGCTACACTCAATTCAATTAACTAATGGGCTAACTGTACCACTTTAGGACCACGTCATGACTCATGTAACTACAGGAATGTTGCTGCCTAGTAAAAGTAACCGTGAAAGTTACTCTAGCCTTAAGTAAAAGTAGAATTATCACGGTGAAACCAATTATCATTCTTATACAGTCAACAGTAGAATTGCTCTAGCCTTAAGTAGAATAAGATAAGACTCCAAACTTTTGTGAAAAGCCAGTCACATGTGAACTAAAACTAGTGCCATTGTCAAAACATTGAAGAAAATTAAAATGTATCTCCCTAAACAGGTATGCAAGACATTAATCCAGCAAAACAAGGTGTGAACCATGGTGTTGCCAAGGCAAGCACACAGAGGACCGAGATCAATACAGGTAAGGATGTCTAATTCAGTAAACTGAGCTGGTAAGGTTACAGTATTCACACTGATATTTATAATTTTAATTAATTTATGAAATAAACTTTTGAATTCAATTTATCAATATTATGGTCAGAAAATAAAGTACTTACATATTCCATATGCCAAATATTTACAGAGAGCCAAGCATACTAACATCAACACCCAAGGGTTAAATGCAAACGGCTTTTCAGGAAGCCTACTAAGTTTGGGAAGAAACTATTTTCTGCTACCCAAACACGGAGCCTCCCTCAATGACCTGTTTACAGCCCCTGCTGAGTTTCATGCACCAACCAACTCATCTTAAAGCTTAACTATTAGGAAATGTGGAAAATCTAGTCATCCTGATTTTCAAAATTCGCCCTCACATCTAGACTCGTTCAGGCCTAAGCCATGAATTAAACATGGTGTGGTGCAGCTGAGATACACGCACACACAGGTCAAAGGGACACATCAGCACAAAGGGTGATGTGGGCACAAACCCCAGTCTAGTCACACAAGCATCATTTTTATATAAAATGAGCCTAGTGGGTCATGAACTCAGGATTTTCTACTCTAGTACCAAAAGCTTCAGCTGCAAGGGTTAGGCCGGCATTCTGCTCATACAAAATTTTTTGCCTTCTGCATTTTGTTCAACAAAATTGCATTAAAGAAGCAAATATTTGCTGACAAGATTGATGAACAAAATATTCTATTGTGTTATGCTCCTTGGCCTGTTTATGACACACAAGCTGTACCAAAACTGCAATGTTGGAACTAGGGCCAGTTTGGTACAACTCCATATCTCAACTTTTCGCTCAGATCTCGTGGAGCTGCACCAAACATCCAACTTAACAAAATAACCGGATCCTGCTTCTTGCAAGGAGCGGAGTCGAAAATGAACTAGCAGTTCGGAGTGACCTTGAGGTGGATTCTTGTGGCGAGCCAGCCCACCCAAACAGAAGTACCCCTTGAAGTTGGTGGGTATTTACCGCAAAATGCCAACCTTCCACCTCGAGCGCACACCTTCGGACCCATTCGCATCCCACCTCATCAGCGTTGGGTAGACACAACGACCAACCGGCGCGCGCGTGCTCGGTGACTAGTAGCGACCTTGTTTCCGCTTCCCAAAACCTGCACGCACGTCCTCATCCGGTACACCGCAGCCATTCCTAACCCTATCTACCGCCGCCCCAAAACCTCGCTGGGCGCCCAACTGCGCCGCCTCCTCCCGCAGCCACGTTGTCCTCCCGCGACTCCTCTTGTCATCCGCCATCCCCCTTTGGATTGGTTTGGTTTTGCACGTTTTGTGGAATTTCTTTGATTTGGAACGGCATCAGCATTCCTTCTCGTATTCACCGCCGGTGGTGCCATGCACACTGGCCGTAGCGCCATTCCGCCCAGATCTGTTTTTGTTTTTCCCTAGCAAACATGTACTGATGAACTGATGTATGAGGATGTACTGATGAATCTGCTTTTTTATGCATTCCATGAACTGATGAATATGATGAACTGCCAGCCGTCTGCGCCATTCCACCTGCCATCCCCTTTCAGATCTGGAATCCTTCTTCTTTTGGCATAGTAAAATGTTATCTGTGAGAATCGAAGTGATGTACTAATTGAACTTGTACTAGTTGGCATTTGATTGAAGTTGTACTAGTTGGCATTCTTTGGAACATGTACAGATTAATTCATTGAAATGATGTACGGGAAGGGTATCCAGTGTGTTTGTATTTGAAACAAGTAATTCACTAGGAATTGAAGAAGTTTGTTAGTTAAACAGCAAGCCTTATACTATCTGGAAAACGTGAATTTGTTGTGTTCAGATCTGTGATATGTGTAATTGTTTTTGTTCAGGACAACACTTCTGTTCAGAGTTGTATATGCTTTGCTAGTTGATCAAACGCAGCAGCAGCTAATTGGTACATTATTTGTGAGTTTCTCATACATCACTGTCTTCTCTTCTTGCATACCATTTTGTTGTTTAAAGATTACCATGTTACCAAGGAGAAGAGAAAGAAATATGCATCAGGTAAATATGCATGAGGTATTGCACCAATTTTATGTGCCATGAAGCAAGCCCTGCCTATATGTGTTTGTAGCCATGTTAGCAGAAAATTGCATGCCACTTTTCTAGCTGTTGAAATATTTGCAATGAATGTAATGCAAAAAATGGCAAGATGAATGGAATTTTAAGTTTTTAACCATGTTGAATTTTGTGTGCAGTTGTATAACTTCTGTGATTTTTGTGTCATTGAAATGAGTTGGCAAGATGTAGCAAATATGAATTGAACTGAAGTTGAAGTGTTACAACCAGGGTTAGTATGGTCTATTTGCCTAAACTTATCTCTTTCATGGTTGTAGGAGTCAACCTCCTAGCCTCTGATGCGCCGATATGGCAGACAGGAAGCGTACCGGTATCCCGATACGAATCGGGTACGTGTACAACACTGATATGACCCCGATACGTATCGGGAAGTATCGGAAACATTACCTTTAAAAAAAGGAAAAGAAATACCCGATACGGCCCGATACGTAGATACGACCGAAAAAGAAGCCTAGCCCACAAAGAAAACCCTAGCCCATGACATCCTCACATCCTCCCGATACTCCCCTGCTCCCTGCGCCTCCCTCCGTGCGTCTCTAGACTTGCCCATTGCCCCTCCCGTGCGCTTCCCCCTCCAGCTACTGCCCCTCCTGTGCACCCCCTGGCGACCAGCGACCGGCGGCGCTCCAACCTCTCCACTCTCCAGCGTCCAGCGGCATCCATCCTTTCCGCCCCTCCCTGAATAAAAGCGGCGAACATCTCATCTGAATAAATGCGGCCGGCGGCACCTCCAGCCTTCTCTACCCCTCCCGGTGCCTCCATCTTCCCCAAGACCCCAAGCGTCCAGGTGCTTTTTCTTGTTCCCTTCTCTCAGATCTTGTTCCCAGCCTGTTGGGTGTATGTGCTGAGGGGCTTTTGCTTGTGAAAAGCGGTAGCTAGAGCTCCATTTGGGGGTGTTCAGGAGAGGGAGATTGCTAGGTGGCACTTGGACTATGTCAATTGTCAATTTTTGTGTATTTTGGAGTGAACAGAATCTTTACTTTTCTAAGTTTTCTTGAATTCGTCTGGAATAACTTGATATGTCTGGACAGTGCTTTGACTAATGTCTGTTCTACTCATTTTCTTTAGGTCTTTTTTGTGCAATATGGCAAGTGGAAGTGCTGAAGGTCAATATGGCAATATGGCAAGTGGAATTCTTTAGGTCAATGCTCATCAAGACATCAACTCATCATCAAGATTATCCTTGTCATGCAAAAGCTAAGTCTTCTATTGTTCATTTCATCTTGACATACATGCTGCATTGCTGCCTGAGGCTAGGACTGTTGCCATAACTAATGATGTTGCATTTCTATTTGCAGGATACATCGATAAATTTACATATATGCTGGACAAATGGAGTAAAAGTCTATAATTTCCATTTGTATATGCTCCCTGGGACATTTCTATACATTGTTGGACAGCTCAAGTAAAGGTAAACCCTTGACTGAAACTTATCAAGTATCTTATTTTATATTTTTACTATTTTTAATATATATATACATCAGTATCGCCATATCGGTTTTTTTTTGGGAAATGGGGTATCATTCAGATCCGCACTGTCGCACCGGTATCGCAGATCGGTGCATCATAGCTCCTAGCCAAACGTTTTCCTCGGCCAGCTCTAGATTCTCATTGGAGTGGATCCTTGAAGAAGTAGGAGCAGGAGCTGGAAAATCGGGATCTGGAGCTCTACCAAATAGGCCCTAAGAAGTAAGAATATTGCAGAGCACTTTTTTTCTGATAGCTTGTTCAGGTAACACTGAATTTATGTATTAAACTAAATGAATGGATGCAAGAATTACAGGAGCCCTTACCGACATGGCCAATAAACACAACATTCAAATGTCGTTTTCTATTTCGTTCCTCCTCTGCTCCCATTTGAACCCCATCATGCGGAACATCTGAAATAATACAAAATTATCTTAGACATGACAGAAGAAAAGGTCAAAAATATACAATAACATTATTCATTGAAATATTGAATTGCAATTCCATAGAAGGTACAGTCAACAAACTACTATCATGTCTGAAACTGAGGTCCTAGCACAATTGAAAAATGGGTAAGGTGATCCAACTAAAGGACAACATTTCAAAAGTTCTGCTAAACAAAATGTAATTGTAAATATCATTACTTTTTCAGTTTTTCACCTTCTCTCAAAGGAAGTGCAGCACATAAACTAACAAGAGTGGTATCATTCGAATTGAGTCTTGAAAAAAATACAGAAATCTAACAGAGAAAATACAAAGACTACATGCAGAATAATAATAAAAATTCTCAAGAAAAAGGTAGTAACAAGAACTAAAAGTAGTTAAGGAATGAAATCTTAGACCAATTCTGATTCTTCTGAATAATCATAAGCATAACATGTTGGCTGTAGCTGAAGGCAATCATAGCTTTCATACATACCACTTGGCTGCAACTCCAGTGACTGAAGACTTGACTGAATTCCATTGACATCTGAGAGTAAATAGTGTGACGTTAGAAGATTATGAATTAAACAATATGCTAGTAATAGGACATCACAACCTGTGATAGCATAACTGCATAAGATAGAACCAAAAATTTGTTAGATAAAAAAGAGCTGCCAAAGTTTATCCAGGTTTCCTGATTATAAAATATAGACTAATGTAACATCCCAACAACTGAAATGAACAATGACTCTACGAAGAATATACTATAGAAATGCAACCCCTAGCATGTCCATCTTTCCAGTAATGCCAGTTTCCTCTGAATACAATGAAAAAGCAACACATGAAATTCAGTGACAATGTAGGATACTGGACATACACATACCAGCCTAAAAAATGCCAACGGCCAACGCTTTCTCCAGTTTCAGAAACTGGACTGCAGCATCATTTAAGAAAACTTTCCAACATACAACTACAACTAGTATCTCCAGAAAATAGAGGTTTTACCAGATAAGTCCAAAAGAAATTCAGAAGGGGGATTATTAGATGAAGAATCATTTTCTTCCAGAAATATAACACAAACAACCACGTGCGTCGCCAACTCACCATATAAAATTATTATATTATATTTACAAAAATAAACAGAATTCAATTTATTGACCTTGTGAATCCGCTGTGCAAGTTCAGTGAATATAATCACAAATTCATTCATTGAACACATGCATCTGAAGAAGATATGCAACAGGCCGCAGATCCCCCAAAGTTAGCAACTAAATCCACCAAGTGGAATTAACCAAATCCAATTAATTAGTTTGTCCCCCACCCCCCATGGTGCAGGTCAAGCCATATTAACCCATACAACTTAGTCTTCTCCAAGGTCACTAATTATTCAATTTGGACTTTGTAGGGAGATAAATTTCTCTTATCGTTCCTTCCTTAAAACAGCCCATAGAATTAATGGCGATATGTTAATTTTTATTTTAGGGAAAAACAGTAGGAGAGAGACCTACTGTTATAATATATTAAAAAGGTCAATAATGAACATATAGTTACAAAGAGAAAGGAAAAAATATCCAGCCACTGGGAGATAACTGGCGATATGTTAACTCCTCCCCCCAAACATCATGCCTCTGTTTTTCATAAGAGATTAGAAATCAATTCCAAGCAACAAGTTCGTGGTTAACAGAAAGAATAGGCTAAAAGTGGATTGATGTCTTCATAAAAAATAGCCTGCATGGTGTTGACACCAAAGACCCATCTGGTTACTTGGTTTGCTTACAAAAGGCTGCGGCTGCCGGCATACCTCCTATGCTACAGTCGCCATCAGCACTGGCTCTAAATGGCCATTGCTATCGAATGTGCTCTTTAGGTTCTCTTTTGCTACTCCAGATTTTAGTTCGACAATAAGTTTTAAACGTGATTAACTGATTGTACTGGGCGTGACGTGGTTTGATGTACGGCATAGGAGAGTGTCAACATTCTAGATTTGGTGAAATCTACTAGGCAAATTAAAGTGCTAACTCTTGGGAATCTGCGCCCGCACGGAACCACAGACGTTCAACAACAAAAAGATTGTACACACTAAGAATCTGACACGCATGAGGCCTACGCTTACACGCATTAAGATCTGGTTACTCCATTCCTTCTCTCCTCCAATCAAAAATACAAGTACAAACACAACTATCGATTATAAGACGACCCAGGTCTAACTAGACCATCACAAACCACTGAAACGTCCACTTCCCCTCCCAACTCCAATAGCAGAGGTAACCTACACGCTGGAAGAAACACGTTAGGAACCCGTATCACCACATAATTGAGCCCAGTAGCGCCGTAGATCCGCACAGAGCAAGCTCAGATCCAACGGGAGGAACAAGCAACCACACAACGGCGCGGTAGAGGAATCGGGGTAGAGTGGGGAAGATACCTTGGGCCGGAGGAGCCGGTGGGGGCTCCTCTCGGGCTTCGTCTTCGGCGGCCGCGGCCGCCGGGGGATGGGAGTGGGACTCCGCCGGCGACTCCTCGAAGTCGTCGCGCGCCGCCCAGTCGTCCGCGGTGGCGTCCGCATCGGTGGAGGGTGCGTGGGAGGCGACCGGCGGCGCCATCTCGGCGTCGTGCTCCATCTCTCGCGAGCACGAGAAGGAGGTGGATGGAATTTTTTTTTTTCTTGTATGTTCGCTTGGTTTTCCGGCTTGGCCTTTTTTTTGCTTCCTTTGGTTTAGGTTTTTGCGGTGGGGGATTTCGGCCTTTGGGAGTGGGGGTTACGGCACCAAAGGATGCAGGGGCCGACACGAAGCGAGTGCGCGCGTGCTTTACGCGCTGAACCGCAGTTCTCCCTCCGGTTTGCGGGCTAGGGCTTGTAGCGGCAGAGAGGAAATGGGCTCGGGCGTGATAGCGGCAGAGAGGAAATGGGCTCGGCTGTGATAGCGGCAGAGAGGAAATGTCGCGCAGTTCTCTGTTGACTCTCCCCCGACTTTTTAGGGCGTTTTGATTGCACCTTACACCATCTATTTGACTTGAGTTGTACGAAGTAATAAGGCTAAACAAAGCTGTCGTCTACTCGATAGATAAGATTTGGAATCGCACACAAGGTTGGAAAGAGAGGTTTTTTTTTTTATGTCGAGAGTTTGACCGTCAATAAGTTTAAAACTATCTAGATTGGCTATATAAAAATTATATCATTAAAATTATCATTAAAAATAATTTCATAATTTTATAATTTTATTAGTACATCTTAATGTAAAAGTTATAAAAAATTATAATTAAAATCATATCTCGAAAACCGTAAAAAATCAACTATGTCAAGTAAAAAGAACGGATAGAGTACTAACAAAAGCTGTGGCACAAGCTATTCCCATATATGCAATGGCGTGCTTTGATTTGACGAAAGGTTTTTGTGAGCAAGTTAGCACTATGTTATGCCGGTGTTGGCGGAGCCAACAAGAAAATGACCACAAGATCCACTGGCTGAGTTGGGATAAGCTTACTACAAGTAAGAAGAAAGATGAGAAGCATTTTGAAAGGTGTTGAGCTTTTGAAGGTCGGGATTGTGTGGCGAGTTGGTAATGGCGAGCCCACTGACATTTGGTCAGACCCATGGCTACCGAGGGGTACTGCTAGAAAAGTTATAACCCAACGTGACCAGAATATCGTATCGAAAGTGGTTGACTAAATGGATCCAGCTACAGGGAGTTGGGATCGTGATTTGGTGAGAAACTTTTTGCGTTGAAGATGTAGATGATATACTCCCTCCGTTCCTTTTATTTGACACATTGATTTTTCACATCTTGAGATGTAA
This sequence comes from Ampelocalamus luodianensis, assembly GCA_036346255.1. Lineage (NCBI taxonomy): Eukaryota > Viridiplantae > Streptophyta > Magnoliopsida > Poales > Poaceae > Ampelocalamus > Ampelocalamus luodianensis. Next base: position 13,429 of record JAYEVH010000401.1, on the reverse strand, counting down.
CTTTGACTATAATTTTTATAACTTTTACATTAAGATGTACTAATAAAATTATAATATTATGAAAGTATTTTTAATGATAATTCTAATGATATAATTTTCATATAGCTAACCTAGATAGTTTTAAACCTATTGGCGGTTAAACTTTAGAAAGTTTGACCGTAAAAGTCAATCGTGTCAAGCAAAAAGAACGGAGGAGTACTTGCTATACCCGCTCAAGATCAAACTAAGATTTCATTGTTAGTAATATGCCCTAGATGCGATCATGGAGATGATTGTATCTTTTGAAACAAGTTAAAATTATATGCTTATGATCTTTTGAATAATATATGTTATTTTGTCTTTTGAATAAATATCTTTTATATTGATCAACAAGTATATGACTTGTTCGTGAAATTCTTTATTCATGTTTTGATGTTATTCTAAATTATCTCTGATCTTATATCATTATGTGGGACAATTATGATTTATAGATCAACACATGTATTGATTGATGATCATATTTCACGGATCATGGATATGGAGATATCAAATCAATAATATGAACACATGTTAAAGAACATGGTGTTAGGTTGACCTACCATAAGGTACTAGGGGAATTATTATATTCTTAAGTACCATCGCTTGATCTCATGCATAGTATATGTAGGATCCTTAGACCTAAGATCGTCATAGTTTACTTACATGTGTAATAGTTTACTTAGAGGTTGTCAAACACCGCTCCGTAATTGGGTGGTCATAAAGGTAGTTTTCGGGTTTATTATAAAACATGTGAAGGAATGTGAGCGATTAAGATGAAATTTGCTCCTCCTTTGTAAGGGGAGAGATATCTCTGGGCCCCTCGATGTGGTTGGATTAAGAAAGTGCATGGCCACGGCGAATGTGGTTGAAGAGTCAATCACAACTGAGTAATCCACTACAGGTTCGAGTGAAGGATCGAGCTATCAAAGGATGGCACGCTTCTGGCCTTGAGTTCGATCTAGTATCGTGAGACAAAGGGATCGGTACATAAGCACTATATAGGTTCGTCCGATATAATCTTTATGTATATTTGAGAGTCGCTATGTCCTACTATGGACCACCACTGACTTATAAACCGAAAAGGAGTTTTCGGCCTATGGCCGAATATACATGAACCTACAAGGTCACATGTAACATCCCCATTTTCAGCTTGTGTTTCAAATGTAAGAAAAAGGGTAGGATTTAAAACTTTTTCTTACATCATATAATTCCTGTAGGTTCTCAACAACTCTTGTATAAGAATTATGGAAATACAAGTCACAAGTCATTTTGACCTTAAACCCTGCCTTTCCAAAAACCCTCTTGTCAAATCTTGTGATTATTCTCTGGAAATACTTTTCCTAAGTCCTAGGGTTGATATGTGACCCCTCTGAAAAATTTCACAATTTTTAGAAATTGTTTGAATATTTTTTAAGGGTCAGTCAAACTTGTTTGACTTGCAGTCAAACCCTAGCTCAGCACATTGTATAATTTTGGAGGTAAATGTACAAGACAAAAACCTCTGAAAATTTTATACAAGGTCCATATCTAAGTTAGCAAGCTCCTGTAAAAATTTCGGAATTTTTGGAGTTAGTTTGCTACCTCAATTAATTCCCAAAGTTCAGCTCTCAATTTAAAACCCTGGTCTGAGTCAGACTTGGACTCAGACCCGAGTCCGACCTCCAGGTCTTGGTCGCACCGAGCCGCCTAGCCGCGTCGGGCTCGGGCAGTTGGGCGTGTGGGTTTTGGCCCTTTGATCTCAATCCAACCGCCAAGTGCTTGGGTCCGTGACTTAGGGCCCGACACCGCCTCCTGGTCATCTTCCACCTCCAGTCGCGCACCTGTGTCTGTGCCGGAGCAAAGTCAGCGGGGAGAGCAGAGCCTAGTCACCTCACAACGACTCCCAGCATTAAATGTTTGCCAGAGCTTGCCCTCTAAGTCTCGCTCCCAACTACTCCCATCTTCTCGGTGCTCTTGGCAGCACCTTGACCCGAGCTCCACCTTGTGTTGTTGCCGTTGCGCAACATTGCCCTCCCCTCGGCTATTTAAGCTCCCAAGCTCCCTTCTTAGTTTCTTTTCAGTACCTCAATCCTTGCATAGCTTCCTTCTTGCTCCAGGAAGCTCAAGCCACTCAATCGTCCTCGGCCGCCATTGTTGAACCTTGGAGCCTCTGTCGCGACGGTGCTCCAAAGGGCCCTGCTCCTCTTCTAGCATCGCAGCTCCTCTCGACCTCCCGGTCCGGTCCCCTAACTTGGTTTGGCTTGTGCTCGCAGGAGCAAACTGAATCAAGGCTCTGGTCCTTCTTCGCCGTGAATCGCCGCCGCCCTTCCCTCCAGTAAGGTGGCTCTCTCCTTCAATTGATTGTTCCAGGTCCTTCTGGCGGCCCTTCTGAAGTTAACCCCACCATTCTTTGGCCCTCTTCTGCTCAGGAGTGCTTCCCCCACGGCGTCTTCCTCGGCTCCGGTGGCGGTCGTCGCCGCTAGAACTCCCACGACCTCCCTTGGACCTCCTCTAGGCCCAGGTGAGTTCGCAATAACCTCCTAAAGCTTAAACACCAGGTAGATTAGATCGCGGCGAGACTTTTCGCTGTTCCCACTTTTCCTGTACTTTGGTCTCCGCCCCGTACTGGCTCGCCGGCGATTTAGGTCATCTCCGGCGACAAAAGTGCCCTCAAAATGTTCGCAATGGTATTGCGAACATTTTGCCTCTGTCGACCCGCGCCGCCATGGCCGTGGCCGCCGGCGACGAGCTGGTGACCAAAGCCCGGTGCTCTGTACTTTTGTCGCATTTTTGTCAAGTCTCAGGACCTCCCTGAGTTCATCGCGTCCGTCTAGGATCACCCCGAGTTAGATCTAAACCATCGATCCCTTTTTCTGTTTAAGCCTAAGTCCTAGAACCTCCTTGTTGTGGTCGTAGCCGTTCATGAGCTCTTCAAATTGATCTTGACCGTTAGATCTCCTAGTATAAGTCTCTAGCTGCCAGGACCTCCCTTTAGCTAGATCCTGGCCGTTAAAGACCTCCATAGGTTAAATCCCAGCCGTTAGGATCACCCTCCACCTTGGGGTCCTCTTTGCAAAAGACCGCCTTGGGGTCCTCTTTGAAAAAAGACCACCCCTGGTCGTGTTATCAAAACCACCCTCTCGGGCCTCCTTGGGGTCCTATTTGCAAAAAGACCTCCCTTAGCCGTTTTACAAAAACCACCCCTGAGCCACCCCCGAGGTCCTCTTTGCAAAAGACCACCCCTGGTCTTTTGTAAAGAAAACCTTCAAAACTACCTTTGGGGTCCTCTTTGCAAAAGACCACCACTAGTCCTTGTAAAGAAGCCGCATGACATCCCCCGCCTAGATCTAGACCGTTAGGACCTCCTCGGTGAGATCCTAGCCGTCCCAGCATTCTCCTTCGCACAGATCTGGACCGTTCAGGACCTCCCTATGGAGATCTGAGCCATCCAGACCTCTCTCTGTTAAAGCACTATGTTGGAGACCTCCCAGTTGAGATCTCGACCGTTAGGACCTCCTCGGTGAGATCCTAGTCCGCCAAGACCTCCCATCGTTAAGCTTATCGCCGGACCTCCTTCCGCTTAGATCTTGACCGTTAAGACCCCGTGAGATCTTAGCCGTCCGCACTCCCTCTAGAGTTTACCTTAGGACCTCCTCGTGGAGCTCTGGACCGCCAGATCCAGATCTGACGGTCACGACCTCCTTAGTGCGCGAGGAGATCCTTCACGCGTGCTGTGCATTCGGTGGTCTGGGCCATTGGATTCGATATCAATGGTTAGGACCTCCCTTGTGCGCACCGCGTCGGTGCGCTGTGCGCCGGTACTCTAGAGCCGTTGGATCTCGCATCCACGGTTTCGACCTCCTCCTTTTTCATCAGTCCAGTCAGATCTCCCGAGAGCTCCAAATTTTCAAAGTGTTTAAATGTTCTAGTTTTCAAATGTGAATAACTATTTCGTTTTAACTCCTTTTTGAGAAATTCAAACTGTGTTGGCTCGTGATAAGATAAACTTTAAATTGAGTATGATTTTGAACTCTTTTCAGAGTAAAAATAGTATTAACTAGGTTAACTTGTTTCAACATAAAATGTGGTCTAAAATTCATTGAAATTTGTAAAATGCATAACTAATTCTCTGTAAATCCTTTTGAGTGAATCCAATACTGATGGCTCCTCTAATGATAAGCTTGCTGTTAAAATTGACCTTAGGCATGTTACTATTTTCAGCAAGAGTTCATATGCAATTTCGTTTGTTCATTTTTATAACTTGAAAAATCATAACTAAATCATTTTAACTCTAAATGAGGTGAGACCACTTGTGTTAGCCTTAAAATGTCAGTAGCTACCTATCATAAAATTTTCAAGTCCAGAAAACCTCTAGAAAATTATTTATGAACAGTAACCGCATTTAATTTTAATTTCAGCCGAATTGATTTGTTTTGATCATATCTTTTGCATAGGAAGTCCAAATTAGTTGGTTCTTGTTTCTAAATTCATTTTAACTCTTGTCCTTGCTGCTGTAAAATTTTCAGAGCATTTGGAGCATTTTGGTTTTAGAGTCTTTTCGTTTTCTTTGTTCTTATCGGTTCTTTTCGCTCTTTCTGTAGGTTCCACGATTGTGCCATCCTTGAGAGTGATCCTCTGCAGCGTAGTGAGCAACAACAATGACAAGCGGTTTGATCATTTCCCATCTAATCTCATTACTTTTAAAGTCTAATATTTTGTTTAACTTGTATGTATGCATTGCTATTTTGTTGTTAAATTGATTAGTTAATCCTCTAGTTGCATAATCTGTAGGTAAATAATTATCCTCTACTACCTGAGCCTAGGTTATTTGCTGTGATTAGAGTTCGTTGGATGATCTCTTGTCACTTAGTAGATTACGAATAAATATTGCTTAGCCATGCCTAGTTATCGGTAGTATTGGGCGATCATCGACTTAGTCGGTGATCTTGATCACACAAATGCTATTATTATTCCTTTATGTCCAGCCCTTGTGTTTTACTAATTTGCAAATCAAAAACTGAAAACAAATTATATCTTAGCTTGGGCACAATGGTATGTTGGTGTGATCTGTTGGGTGTGAGTGGAATGGTGCCTAAGTCCCTAAGGACCGAGTTACTTGTGCCATTGATCCAAGCAATTGTTGCGTGCTAACCACACGAGGGGGATATGGAACCTCTCTTGACTAAGTACTTTGGGAGGTGTTAATTATGAGCTGGTCGATGGGTGTGTTCAAACTTTGTGTGTGTGTGTGGTGTTGGGAGGGGAGCATTAGCAGGCCAGTTAGGCTGTCTGATGTATCATTGTCCCCGTGGGTTGCGGCTCTTAATTAGCATCGCCCATTGGAAAGCGTCTTGTTAGACTTAGCCATGCCTGCATACCAAAGGAAGTATGCTAACCGTGGCTGGTGGAAAAGCGGTCTATCGTGTGGGTACATTGGTACACCCCTGCAGGGTTAAAACTATTCGAATAGCCTCGTCCTAGGTTATGGACACACTTGGTTATTTCCCACAAGAACTAGACTACAACCTTTTAAAAACTAAAACTTGACATGGGTGGTATGAAGGGGTACTTCATGCTATTGTTGTGGTGACTATTGGGTTAGTCATTTCCATGATATTGTTGTCATCTATCTACTGTTATATATGCCTCTCTGTTATTTGAACAATAAAAATTAATTACAAACTTGCTTTTAATGTATTACATTATTGCAAATAAAACTTGCTTTACGCTGAAAATAAGTCCAGAGCCTCCTCCACTTAAATAAAGCTTGCATGTAGTTAATTATAGTTCTGTTATCTTACACGTCAGTCTTGCGAGTACAAAGACAATTTTTGTACTCAGATGCTATGCTTAATTGTTTTGTTGCAGAGGAAGAAGGTGAGCCCCAAGGGCCTCACTTTTGCGAGTTGTGTTGCGGTGGTGTTTGGGACGACTAGCTCAAGGTCCTGGTTGCCTTGTGGGTTAAAGTGTAACAGCCCAAAATCCATAAGTTGAATTAGTTAAGCATCTAATGTGTATTTGTGAAATTTTAGACTTTTTAAAACTTTTTGTTGTAAACCTTATGTTGAAGAATTCTTGATTTTCAAAGGATAGGACTTTAAACCTAGAATCAAATACTCTTTCTCCTTAAACATTTCTCAAAGTGAAACTTAAGAAAAACTAAAAGGTTTCCAATGTGGGAATATTTCAATTAGAATCTATCTCCTCTCATATGTTTGTTTGGATTTCTTGAAATTTTGAAGATTAGTTGGTTCCTTGTTTATTTGCTTATTCAAATTGGGTTTGAATTTAAAATACAAACAAAACTCAAGTGAACAATGCCTGGAAATATTTTTCCTAGGTTCTGGTACATATTAGAGTCTCACCCTAAAAATTTCACAAATTTTAGAAATTATTTGCTATTTTAAAACATTCCGTCAAAATGGAGATTTGAAAATCAAATATCAAAAAGAGGAACTTAAAATAATTCTAGAGACAAATATAATACGTGAAAACCTCTAGAAATTTTACACCATGATTTTCACTAGGTCCTCTGCCTGCCCTAAAATTTTCTTGAATTTTGGAGCTAGGAATCTATATCTAAAAACTCCCTTAAGTCTCAGCCATTTTCCAAAAATCAGAAAAACTTATTTTTCCTCTCCTCACTGTTCCTCGGGCTGAGCTGGTTGAGCCATCACAGTAATTTGACCACCGCCCGAGCCACTCCTAGCATTTGGCTCACCTGCACTCATCACCCGAGCCCTGTGCACCCAACTCCTTTCTTCTCCGGAGAGCCGGTTCCTACCGCCTCTCTATCTCCCCGCCGCTCTCCTCTCGGCTCACCGCCACGTCTCGTCCATGCGCGAGCCACCTACGCCCTTGCGTCGCCTACAAGCCACAGTGCCGCCGAGCCCGGTCACCTCCTGGCCAACCCTTCTCCGAGTGCATCATCAACCCTTCGCCATCGGTTCCTCCGCCCGCTTCCTACATAGAGGCATCATCAAGCCGCCTCCTTTCTTCTCTCCACCGAAGCGGCGCCGCCTCCCGCCGCCACCTCCAGCCGGCCGCCTCTTCGCCGCTGCGCCTTCTAGCTCCTCGCCTCCACTACCGAGCCCGCCTCCCACCACGGTCCGAAGAATACCGCCGCCACCTCCGAAGTTTCCCCCCCGGCTCCTCCTCCGCCACCCGGCCGCGCTGTCGCCATCGCTGCTCCAAGCAGCCCGAGGGCTTTCTTCCCAGCCTACTCGTGTCCCCTTGACACCCCCTCTATTCCCCTCATTCAATTTTGAAATCCATTTGCAGGAAGCTTGTGCGCCGGCCTCTTCTCCGATTCCGGTCGAAGTCAACCGCCGCCATCACCATGGCCGCCTCGGTGAGCTCCGGAACAATTCCTCGGAGCCGGAGCATCCTCACCCCTTCCCTATCCGTCGCCAATCTCTGGGCGGAGCTCCCTTCACCCGAGCGACCCGCCACGGTGAACCCGCCACGCCATGCGAGCTTGTGTCGCGGCCACCTCAACTCTCCCCACCACCATCAACCGCGCGGTGAGTTCCTACCACTCCCCTCATGCTTATGCTCTCCCTAGTTTCCTTTCTCCCTCACCCGAGTGTCGGCGCACTTCTCCCTCCCCAGCTCCGGCCGCCGCATGCTGCTGCTCGGCCGCCACCGGCCTCCTCAAGCTGTGAAGCCACCATCCGCTGGGATTGCCTCGACACCTCGGTCCCGTTTTTGTCATCCGCAGTCGCCACCATCGCTTCCACCGTCGGCGACGACCACAACTTCATTGCACCGAGCCTCCTGTTGCCTCAGTAGTTCCATCCTCGAAACTCTTCTCTCAGAACCAAAATAGAACTCATTTGTTGTATCAACTCTCTTAAGCTAAAATTTTTAGATATATCTATTGATCACTCAAATCTAATGGATAAATGAATGATGGATCAGTTGTAATAACAGCAGTCTTTTGGATGAACTGAGAAACAGAGAAGTTGATTGGGAGACAAATCGAAATGTCAGTAAAGTAGTGAACCCTCTTGCAGACCCACCATTTTTGTCTGACATTGATGCCACTCAAACTTGTGTTTAGCAATTTGAAAATTTTAATTTGGAAGAAGTTAGCTGACAATAACTTGAAATCCCTTTTGATAAAGTATTGAGTAGAGAAAGTGTTTAGGTAAAAGATTGAATTGCCAGTAAAACCCCTTGCCAGATGACTGAACAGAGGTGAGAAGAGTTAAAATTGGAAGTATGTTTTGGCTTTACTCAGTCAAGTAGTTAGAGCTGTTAGTGAGTCAATTAGTCTGTAGACAACTAGTTAACAGAACTAATTAAACCTGAAAATCAATTTGGTTATGAATAATCAGAAACTAGCAAAGAAGTAACCAAATCCTTTTTGGGCTTTGTGATCAGAGAAGGGAATGAGAGAGAGCACTTAGGAATTTCTGGGAGCCAAAGACTTGTAAGGCAAAGATCAGTAATAAGAAATCCTATCTCATTTAAATAATCTCCGAATCTGCTAATTTGTTGTTCCTAAATTCATGATCTATCTTCTGTGTTATTGATTTTTGAATTCTGTTGGCGTTCTGGTGTTTATTCGCTGTTTTTCGCTTTGGCAGTTTTTATCGTTAGATGGCGTTGATATCGAGAGTGATCCTCTGCAGCAAGTCGAATATCGCTAACAAAGCAAAGGCAAGCAGTTTGATCATATCCACTCAATCCCATTACTTTTAAAATCTAATACTTTGTTTTACTCGTACGTATGCATGCTTTTGTGTCAATGATTAATTTTGTCGATTAGAGGTAGTTAATCCCATTGCATTGTTGCCCTGAAAATTGTTCACCCCTGCCACTACCTTAGGAATATTATTCTCACTGGTGAATTAGAGCCCGGTGAATGATTTAGAGCCTTTTATTTGTCTTTACGATATGATGCTTAGCAATGCTTAGATACCGGTAGAATTGGGCGGTTATCGACTTAGTCGGTAACCTTGATCACATAAAAATATTGATATCTTTACATTTCAGCCTCTGTGCTATGATTACTTGTGAAAACTAAAAACTAAAAACAAAATGATTTCGACTTGGGCACAATGGTAAGATGGTGTGCTTTTGGGTGTGACTGGAATGGTGCCCGAGTCAATTAAGGACCGAACATCTTGTGAGTACCTGTTATCCAGGCATTTTTGCGTGCTAACCACACTAGAGTATATGGGACCTCTCTTGACTTAGTACTTTGGCGTGTATTGGCTCCGGTCGTAGGAGGTCGCAGGAGGGATGGTGTTGGGAGCATGGTAGTTGTCCAAAAGCTTTATCCCGAGTGGGTAGTTGTTTTTCGCTTTACCATGTAAGCGTATGGATTTCTATCCATACGAGCGCTCAGTTAATACACAATATTGGAAAACGCCTCGTAGGACTTAGCCGTGCAAAGATACCTTCGTAAGTGTGTTTTGGCTTAAAGGCGATCGAAGTGTGGGTACATGGTACACCCTCGCAGGTTAAAACTATTCGAATAGCCTCGTCCTAGGTTATGGACACGCTTGGGTAAGCTTTTCAAGAGTTAGACTACAACCTTTTAATTAAAACTTGATGGGTTGGTATGAACCTGTTCATACTATTGTTATGATGGCCAATGGGTTGGTCATCTCCGTGATGTCTTTTGTCACTACTTCATCAGACGTGTTATTTCGCAAATAAAATTTGAATTGTTAAACCGCCTTCAAACTATTACATTATTGCAAAAGAAAACTAGCTTTTGCTAAAAATAAGTCCAGAGCCCTCCACTTAAATAAAGCTTGCATGTAGTTAAATTATAGTTCATTACCCTTACACGTCAGTCTTGTAGTACAAAAACAATTTTTGTACTCGGATGTTTTGCTTAATGTTTTTGTTGCAGAGGAAGAAGGTGAGCCCTAAGGGCTTCCTTTGTGAGATGTGCTGCGGGTTTGACAACTAGCTTGGCGGCCCGGTTGGTTGCCTTATGGGTAAAGGCACACTAATTGGCTCCTTTTATTTATCGCCATCTTATGGCTTTTGCTTCCGCTGTGTAGTTTGTTATTTATTTTGTAAGTTCATTCCGGTGTATATTATGAAGTTTTGATATTGTAACCTCTCGTGTATGGTTTCGATGCATGATTTTGTAACAGGGTGTGTATACTGCATTTATGGGAAGTATACATATCCTGAGGCTTGGTTTATTTGAATTGTGATGCTAGGGTCAATGGAAGGCTAAGCATTACAAGTCGAATAAACTGGGGTCCTCACAAAGTTGGTATCGAGTCTGGCGACTGTAGAAACCCCTAGCTTGGTCGTCATTAGGATATTTTGAAAACTTATTTTCAAAATGTCAAATGGGTTATGAAAACTTAAGTAAGATCTCGACTTTACTCCTTATCTATCTTAGCTTGCTCATCTTGCCTTATTCATGTTGAGTTTTCGAAAAGGTTGTTCCTCTCTCTTCTCCCTTCAAAGTTAGTTGGTGGGAATAATGATGTTTGAAAATATGAAGTGTTGGTTGTTATTTAGTGAAGATTAGAAGCACTTGGATTTGAAGCACTCATCTCGGAGCTCTGATACAAGATCCGACAGCAAAGCACAAATTTCGGATCATGAGCACTTAGTTCATCGTTAGGGATAAAAATGAGATGTTAAATCAACTAAAACTCATGGGATTAAAAGGGTAAGATGTGATATTAGATGGCTAGTGCCTAATGCACCCTTATATGGTTTTGGCTATGCCTTTTAGATGCGTTAGAACTTGAGTTGTGTTCTAAAATGTTATCATCCTAAACGATTGCTCGCTCATTCAATATGAGTTAGTCGCATGGAAGCAAATCTTTTGCTTTGTGATTTTGCACCGGTCTTATGCTTTCATACAAACATTTGGAGTTCATTTCTTGTTATGTGTTTGCAATCGGATTAGGGTAATGTCAATTTCCCCTAGACGATGCCTTATTGCGACATTAAGATTAAATTAGGGTTTATTCGTAGAATATATACACCCTAATGATATTAGTTAGCTTGTAGACGCTGGATTTTGTAACCATTTGCTCTCTTTGTTCCAAGTAGTTGCATCGCCACACGCATGCATGCATCGCAATTATGTCGGAAAACTATCGGTGGTTCAATAGATCTCATTATGATGATTTTGGAATGATTAGTGCATGCTAGAATTAAATTGCATACTCATTGCCATTCCCTCACCTTATGCCCATTCTTTCCTCAACTTATCTTTCATGAACCGAAATATTTAAGGGGGGTGGAAGATACCTCAAAATACTTGTTAGGCATCTTGATTCCTATACTTTGATCATGCATATAGTTTCTAAATTAACTTAAGAATGTCATGTCACTCAAGTTGCATAAAACAAGGAGCATGTAAGCATGCATGTGAGCGTTTGCATTTCGATAGAAGCATGTAAGCATTTGCACTCTCATTAACCAAAAATTCAAAATTTGCCTTAGGACTAATTTGCACATGTGCATCCCCTCGTGCATTCATCCTGTGCATTTCCTGTCCCAGCCAAGCAATTAGAACTAGAGAAGTGAGGATAAGTGAGACCACCTTAAAACATTGCTTGACTTCTCTTTTCTACGCCGAGTCCTCGTGTTGATACTAGAATACCATCTAACCAGTCTTTCCGTTCTATCGATCGATGCCCCTTTCGGTCGACTGAGTGGAGCCGAGACTTTCATACTACCAGAAGACGACGTGAAGCATGATGTCAAATTATCTTCAAATCAAGAAAGGAAAGGTTAAACAAAGCAATGGAAAGGAAAATGTGTCAAGAACGCCGGGATAATGCGTCATGATCTTCCAGCACTATCTCTGAAGGAAATCAAGACAACAGATGGTGCATTTCGTTTAGAGTTGAAAAGAACTACTTAGAAAACACTTAACAGAAGGGCATTAGAATTCTTCAACAAAGCTTCCCACTTTAGAACCTAAAACTTCTGAAGAACCTCTCTGGATTCGGATTTGAGTTCGGTTTGCGGCGAAATCCGAAAAGTGACCCCGTAACCAAACCCACCTAGGTTGCCACAGCCTTTCGTTCCGACTTCCGAACTACCGGAATCTCGGGACGAGATTCTGTTTAAGGGGGGTAGATTTGTAACAGCCCAAAATCCCTAAGTTGAATTAGTTAAGCATCTAATGTGTATTTGTGAAATTTTAGACTTTTTAAAACTTTTTGTTGTAAACCTTATGTTGAAGAATTCTTGATTTTCAAAGGATAGGACTTTAAACCTAGAATCAAATACTCTTTCTCCCTTAAACATTTCTCAAAGTGAAACTTAAGAAAAACTAAAAAGGTTTCCAATGTGGGAATATTTCAATTAGAATCTATCTCCTCTCATATGTTTGTTTGGATTTCCTGAAATTTTTGAAGATTAGTTGGTTCCTTGTTTATTTGCTTATTCAAATTGGGTTTGAATTTAAAATACAAACAAAACTCAAGTGAACAATGCCTGGAAATATTTTTCCTAGGTTCTGGTACATATTAGAGTCTCACCCTAAAAATTTCACAAATTTTAGAAATTATTTGCTATTTTAAAACATTCCACAAAATGGAGATTTGAAAATCAAATATCAAAAAGAGGAACTTAAAATAATTCTAGAGACAAATATAATACATGAAAACCTCTAGAAATTTTACACCATGATTTTCACTAGGTCCTCTAGCTGCCCTAAAATTTTCTTGAATTTTGGAGCTAGGAATCTATATCTAAAAACTCCTTAAGTCTCAGCCATTTTCCAAAAATCGAAAAACTTATTTTTCCTCTCTCACTGTTTCTGGCCGAGCTTTGAGCCATCACAGTGCCTGACCAGCCGCCCGAGCCACTCCTAGCATTTGGCTCAGCCAGACCTCATCACCCGAGCCCCTGTGCACCCAACTCCTTTCTTCTCCAGGAGAGCCAGTGCCCCTACCGCCCTCTATCTCTCCCGTCGCTCTCCCCTCTGGCTCGCTGCCACGTCTCGTCCATGCGCGAGCCACCTACGCCCTTGCGTCGCCTACAAGCCACAGTGCCGCCGACCCCGGTCACCTCCTGGCCAACCCTTCTCCGAGTGCATCATCAACCCTTCGCCATCGGTTCCTCCGCCCGCTTCCTACATAGAGGCATCATCAAGCCGCCTCCTTTCTTCTCTCCACCAGCGCGCCGCCTCCTCCGCTGCCACCTCCAGGCGCCCGCGCTCGCCGCCGCATTCTAGCTCCTCGCCCCACTACCGAGCCCGCCCCACCACGGTCCAAGAATACCGCCACCTCCGAAGTTTCCACCCCGCTCCTCCTCCGCCGACCCGGCCGCGTTGCCGCCGTCGCTGCTCCAGCCAGCCCGAGGGCTTTCTTCCCACCACTGTGTCCCTTGACACCCTCTATTCCCCTCATTCAATTTTGAAATCCATTTGCAGAAGCTTGTGCGCCGCCTCTTCTCCGATTCCGGTCGAAGTCAACCGCCGCCATCA
>JAYEVH010000399.1:0-44929 GCA_036346255.1 Ampelocalamus luodianensis | reverse complement strand
CCGGAACACTCACCACGGTGAATCGCCACGCCTAACTCCTGGTTCCCGAAGCCACCGCCGTCCGGACGCGGCACGCCACCTCGCCACGCGGTCGCCGCCTCTTCGCTGGCTCGCGTGTCATCTCCGCTGCCGTCTCACAAGATCGACGCTGGCAAGCCACCGGATCCTCACCCGAGGCTCTCGGAGACCCACCACCGCGTGAGTTTAGCCTCCGACATGTGGGTCCCACATGTCGAGATTTCTTTATTTATCTTTTCCGAACTCGAGGCCGACGCACCATATGCGAATAATCTGATTTTCCTTTAGGAAAATAATTGGAAATTCATGAAATACTGATTTTCAAAGATTTTATGTATTTTCAATCTTCCAAAGGCCATAACTTTTGCATCCTAACTCCGACATTGAGCCCATTCAAATTTCTAAATTTGTCTAAATTCAAGATCTACTTATCTGAGATTTTATTTAATTTTTGGAGTTGGTTTTGCCTCTGTTATTTATTTGTTTTGTTTGTTTGTGTCTCGTTTATGAGTAGACGCTGATTCGTCAGGAAATTTTGTGGAAGAAGGAGCACCCCAAGACCAAGATCAGTACATAGACCTTTTCCAAGGCAAGTCATACCTTTGATCATCTTGAACCCGTTTTCAAATTACTTTGTGTTAAATTATTGCATGATAGTTTAATTATTTATTTAAATGCTTTGGGCATAGTTATTATCCAAATTGTTATCACACCTTGGCCTTGTATGTCATAATTCCTTGTCACCCTAGATTGGTTATTAGTTGGTAATATTATAGCACCAACGTGGGTTGGTTAGATGCGTAGTAAAATTGCTTAGCCATGCTACGAGTCATCATCTCATGTAAGTTGCAAATATCAATTATGACTAAGACTATGGAACTTTGTGTAAAACCGTGTCAGATGTTATTACTTGTGATGGCATGTGTTGCACTAAAACCAACCAGGTGGTAAAGGATTTAGACTGAGGCAAGTGGTGGAGATCAGTGACATGGTGGACTATGTGATGGGAAACGATAATCAGGTGGCTTAGTTAGAAAATGGAAGTCTTGCCTTGGTCAATTAAGGACTTAACTTTGTGCGCCATTGAACCGAGCCCACATGCATCACCACATGCCCGGTATGGGACGGGCCTAACTTAGTAAGTTATGGATTCTCAAAGATTGATGTTCGTGGATAGGTTAGGCTATGCGGATAGGGTGGAGGTGTGACTACTTGGTAGTTGCATCACGGGAGGATTCGCCGTCCCGCCCAACGATGTGTGTTATGCATGGGCTATGTGGATACGATAACGGTTTGTAAGCTACAGAGTGTCAATGTTGAGATGAAGTTTCTGAACTGCTTTTGTTACGATTGGTGCTTGCTACACTAGTTGTATCTTGTGGGTAAAGTGTACAACCTCGCGCAGTGTTAGTCAAACTATTCGAATAGCCGCGTCCCTGGTCATGGACATGCTCTGGTGATTTCACATAAGGGTTAGTTTTTATAAAATGTGGAATGGAAGCTGTGTGATCTCAATCATATGGCTATGTGAAATAACTGTTTAGTCAGGTGTCTTTGTGGAAACAATTCTAAATTAATATTGTCTATTTGTTTGAATTATGCTTTCAATCTATTATCGTATTCAATTGCAAATGTTGCTTTTATAAGCAAAAGAACCACGGCCTTTTTTTGGAATAAGCCTCGCATCTATACATTGCATTCTCGTGGTATGATTTGGTGAGCACGGTTGTGTACTCACGCTTGTTGTAAAACTTGCGCCCAAACCTGCTGTATGAAGGAGTCTCACGCCGCCGGAGGAGGAGTTCGCTGAAGGCCGATCGTCTGCTAAGGTCCGATCCCGCTTGGTTGCTCGTGGTGAATTGGTGGGATCTACGCTGGAGTTTTCCGCTCCGTCTTTGCTTTATTTCTCTGTTAGCCTCGCGTGGCTTAATAAGTGTAAACTCACCATAAGGTCAAACCCTTATTTGTTATTCAAACTAATCGCTTACTTTAATTATCGCTGTGTGGATCGATATTTACCGCACATGTTAACCCTCGTGTACTAGCGTGATCCTCGACTAGTGCAAGATACACAGAGGTTCCGAATCGTAATTCGGGTCCCGACATTAACCATCCAATTGGTCATAACAAGACAAATCAAATAAACTAAGCCTCAGATATGTATACTTCTGAATTGCAGATACACACCCTGCTACAAAATCATGCATCAATTCCATTCATACACATAGAGCCAAGCAAAGCAACAACCGAAAGACATAGATAATATAAAGAGAGTTATTATAAAGAGAGGCCGATCGCAAAAGACGATAAATACGTAAATACACAGCTGAAGCAAAATGGCCATAAGATGGCGATGAACAAAAGCCAATCGGTGTGCAGCCTTTACCCACAAGGCAGCCAACCGACGCCAAGCTAATCGGTCCCAAATAAGCAACATAACATTACTCACAAAGTGAGGCCCTTGGGGCTCACCTTCTTCCTCCTGCAACAATTAATATTAAGCAGCGGATGAGTACAAAACTTGTTTTGTACTGCAAGACTGACGTGTGAGATAACAGTAACTATAATTAACTACATGCAAGCTTTATTTAAGTGGGTGAGGCTCGACTTATTTTCAGATAAAGCAAGTTTTCATTTGAAATAAGGTAATAGATTCAAAGCAAGTTTGCAATTAACTTTATTGTTCAAATAAAAGAGAGACGATTATAACAATAGATAGATGACAACACTAACCTAGAAGTGACTAACCCATAGTCACTACAACAATAGCATGAAGTACCCCTTCATACCACCCATGTCAAGTTTAAGTTTTTAAAAGGTTGTAGTCTAGTTCTTGTGGGAAATAACCAAGCGTGTCCATAACTTAGACGAGGCTATTCGAATAGTTTTAACTCGCATAGGTGTACCAATGTACCCACACGATAGACCGCCTTTCCACTCACTACACTTAGCACACTTCCTTTGGTATGTGCATGGCTAAGTCTAACAAGACGCTTTCCAATGGACGATGCTAATTAAGAGCCGCAACCCACGGGAGAAAGACACATTAGACAGCCTAACCGGTCTGCTAATGCTCCCCTCCAACACCACAAACACACCCACACAGGAACACACCCACCGACCAGCTCATAATTAACACCTCCCAAAGTACTTAGTCAAGAGAGGTTCCATATCCCCCTCGTGTGGTTAGCACGCAACAATTGCTTGGATCAATGGCACAAGTAACTCGGTCCTTAGGGACTTAGGCACCATTCCAATCACACCCAACAGATCACCCAACATACCATTGTGCCCAAGCCAAGATATAATTTTTGCTTTCAGTTTTTGATTTGCAAAATGGTAAAACACAAGGGTTGGACATAATGGAATAATAATAGCATTTGTGTGATCAAAATCACCGACTAAGTCGATGATCGCCCCATACTACCGATACTAGGCATGGCTAAGCAATATTTATTCGAATCTACTAAGTGACAAGAGCTCATCCAACGAACTCTAATCACAAAGAAATAACCTAGGCTCGTAGTAGAGGATAATCATTTACCTACAGATTATGCAACTAGAGGTCTAACTAATCGATTTAACAACAAAATAGCAATGCATACATAGAAGTTAAACAAAATATTAGACTTTAAAAGTAATGGGATCAAATGGGAAATGATCAAATCGCTTGTTCGCTTGTCGTTGCTCAATTTGTTATGAGGGTCGTTTCTGGTTACCGCAAATATCGAATCCTAAGCGAAAGAGCTAAAACAACCAATAAGACGAGCAATCACTTAAACAAAAGAGCAAGCAAAAATTGTCCAAATGCGATTTAAATTTATACACAAGGTAAAATACGAATATACCTAGACATAGAAACTGGAAAACCTAATTTGGATTTGTGGTAAAAGATATTCTCTAAAAACCTATTTTCTACCATAATTAGCACTGTAGCAAACACATTTTCTAGAAAGATTTTGAAGCTGAAATTTTTATGGTAGCTACCTACTGGTATAGTGGTAACCCATATAAAATTTCAGGTCATTTGGAGTTAAAATGATTTAGTTATGATATTTCTAAGTTATAAATCTAAGACATGATTAATTTCAGATTAAAGACTACAAGAAAACCTATACTAAGCTAAAGTACTTTAACAGATGCATTTATAGAACTTTAGTTTGTTAAATTTGAGCTACAGAGAAAAAGATATGCAATTTTGAAGTTTAAAACAATTAATATGTGCAAATAAAAGCTCTCGAACTAAACTGAAACTAATAAAATCGGGAGGTCGTGGGCCGATGATCAAGGATCGCACGGCTCACGAGCTCTGATGCTAAACCCGCACGAGCACTTGGGCGCAAAGACCTCATCGCGCTTAGGGAGGTCTTAGTCGCGATATTGAATCCAACGGCATACGACTAGTGCACGACAACAAGACACCTTGAGGAGGTCCTCGCGTTTAAAGGTGGCCGGATCGCATAGATCAAGATCCGACGGTCCCGACTCTCCTTAGGAGGTCCTAGGTTAAATCTACTAAGGAGGTCCGGGCGGTGAGATCGGAAGGAGGGAGGTCTTTGACGGCTAAGATCTCCGAGGAGGTCTTAATCGCCAATGACTCCATCGATGGATTTAGATCCAATGGCCCACGCCGATGGGATGTTCGCCATCCGAGCGCCTCAACGAACTCGGCCTTGGATCTTGAGATGGACGGCCTAGATCAAGATTGCATCCGAGGTCCGAATGTTCTCCGATCCGAGCCGTAGATCTAAAGATGAACGATAAAGAGAGAATCAAAACGTAGAGTTGCAAATAGATCAGAGGTTCAGCCCGTTAGATCTAAATCTAACGGTCCCGTAGTCAAGCAGTGGAGGTCCTAGACGGTCAAGATCTCCGTGAGGAGGTCCTCAACGGCTATGATGAAGCGAGGAGGTCCCGCGGTTTCTTGATAAGGACCCGAGGTGGTCTTTTCGCATGCAGGACCTCAAGGTAGTTTTGAAGGTTCTCTTTACAAAATACCTGGTGGTCTTTTGCAAAGAGGACCTTGGGGGGTGGTCCGAGAGGGTGGTCTTGATAACACGACCGTGGTGGTCTTTTCACGTGAGGACCTCAAGGAGGTCTTTGCAAAGAGGACCCCAAGGTGGAGGGTGATCCTATCGGCTGAGACCTAGCTTCACTGAGGTCTTTAACGCCGTGATACGATTAGGGGAGGTCCAGACTTAGGATTTTTCGAAAAGATCCTAAGGCTCAGATCCAACTTGAGAGGTCGGGGACAAGCTAAGATTAGCCCGAGGAGGTCCTAGAGTGGTTTTAATGGTGCAGGACCTCCAAGATAACAAGGCTAAGACAATTTAATGCATCTAATGATTGACAATAAATGAATCTAAAAGGAACACTTAATGACTTCGACTTTAATACTAAGGCCCTCGCCCGCACGCCGCTGACTCCACGACACAAATTAGGACACATTAATGCACCAATGATAAGCAATGATTTGAACATTAATGTGGTCCAAGAACATGACGAAACGGATTTGCGAATCGCAAAACCCGAACGAAGTTCATCACCTTGTCACGGCGATGTGGACTCCTCGCCGCGAAACCAAAGGCACGTATGAGTTCCAAATAGGGAGGAGAACCTAAAGGTGCCAACACTAGGGCTAAAGCGCACTTACCGGCGCTAGTCTGAGATAACCGCCGAGACCCAATGCGCCAAAACGAAACCGAAGAGGTCTAATGGATCGGGTTTTGGAACCAGTACTCACCCGGATTGAAGGAGAATCGAGTGGTCGCGTAGCTCGTGACGGTGGAGGTCGCCGAGATGAAGAAGACGGCTCCCGCCACGAATAGCAACTCCCACCTTGTCAACCTCGGAAGGTTTAAACAAAAACAAGTTAGGGAGGCTTGAGGTGACTAAGAGAACAAAGGATAGCCAAAATTGCAATATTGAACCACTGAGCTCAAGGGTCACGAGAGCTCCAAGGTTCAGCAATGATGGCAGAGGCTTTGGGTGACTTGAGCACAAGAGCGAGAAAGAAACTAGGGGTGCAAGAATGGATCCAAAGAAGCGGGGAGAAGCCCGGATCCATATATAGCCGAGCGCCAAAATGAACCAGGCAAGCTTATGGGTGCACCGAGCTATAGTACACATGAGGTGATGGGAGTAGGTTGTCGAGAGACTTTTGAGCAAAAGGGGCTGCGGACATTTAATGTTGGCAAGACATAGCCGCTTGTCACTCCTAGAGTTGACAAGGCACCGCTTCTCACCGCCATGCACAAAATTGATAATGCCCGTGCCCACCCGATGCTGAGAGGACCAGTGTCAAAAGAGCTCAACGGCTAAAATCCGCACCGAGCTCCACTAGGAGGTCGTGAGTCGTTGGACCGAAATCCAAGGGCCCTGATTTTGGGCTAGTATTAGAGGTCCTAACACTCAGGAGGTCCGAGGAGGTCGCCAGGTGATCTTTGCAAAAGGTGCAAAGGAGGTCCCGGGAGGTCCTCGAGGGTTGTCTTGTAAAAGAACAGAGGAGGTCGTGGGGGTGAGGTCTTACAAAGACCCGAGGAGGTCTTTGAGCCGCCGGATTTAAAATCCAACGCCTGCACTCACTGTGCCCAAATGCCCGAGCCCGACACGGCTCACAGCTTCTACGTACCAAGACCGAGGTCTGACTGGGTTTAGGTTTATTTTGAATGGGATCTTGAAGGGACTTTTAGAGCTAGCAAACTAGCTCCAAATTCTATGAAGTTTTGACATTAGCTTGCTAACCTTGAGTTGGACCTTGTATAAAATTTTTAGAGGTTTTGTGTGAGCATTTTTCTCCGAAATTATACAATGCTTTGAGCTAGGTTTGACTACAAGTCAAGCAAGTTTGACTGACTCCATAAAACTCTTCAAACAATTTCAAAATTGTGAAATTTTTCAGAGGGGTCACATATCAACCCAAGAACTTAGCAAAAATATTTCCCAAGAGATGATCAATGATTTTGTGACTTTGTATTTCCATACCTGCAATAATTTTTTAATACACACAGAAACACATGATGTAAGAAAAAGTTTTAATTTCTACTCATTTTCTTACATTTAAAACACAAGTTGAAAATGGGGATGTTACAAATATCAACTTTTCAGTTTGAAGCAAGTTGAAGCTACTGATGTTCAAAAGAATGATTCACAGGAGCTTCTTAAGTCCTTAAGATGCTCAAGATATCATAACTAGGGTTTTGGCTTACCAAGATAGGAAAGATACCAAGATTCTCAAAACTCGGTTGATCGACAGAGAGATAAATTGATTTAACTCTGCAAGAGATATCAAATCTTTAATGCAAGGTAAAACCAGTGCTTAAGGATGGATAAGCAAAGGATAGGAGCAAGAAACTCCACTGGACAGCAATGGAGGAAAGTGAGCTTCAGTGGTCAACAATGGCTGCAGCTCAAAGAAACTAGGGTTTATATATAGATGTTGAGCTACAGGCAAGAGGAAAGATCTAGAGTTGATGAGGTGTCCATTTAGGCTAATTATCACAAAATTAGTTGCAAAACTTTGGGATAAATCCTCTCTCTGCACACAGAAATCGCATACGAGAGAGAGGGAAGAAGATAAGAACACTCTTACATGGGTCCCATTGTCATTCTCACCGCACGTGCTTCACAAAGGCTCAACGAATGTCACCGTCCGATTGGAAATGGGCGGTCGTGATAAATAGAGAGATTAAATGATTTGAATCGGTACAAGTTAATATGGACCGCACGATCTAGATCGTTGATCGAGATCTAATCGAAATCCCGGCGGGTCGCGGGCTCCGCTTCAAAGAGAGACGTTGGATTAAAATCCAACGATCGATTAAAAGGATACACGCCACCCTTTTAGATGCGATGGCACAACACCGCTGGATTTGATTTCTACACAGATGGAAAATTGAACCGATGGTCCGATTGCATACACTCATATGGACCTACGATTGAAATCCAACGATCCACCGATTTTGGGCTTTACAGCCCACGGCCAAAAAGGAGCGCCGAGATTGAAATCCAAAGGCTTCGCATAAACGCGCGCCTCGATTTCAAATTGGAATAAGCGACGCCGTTAGATCAAGAATAAATGGTGCGATCGTGAGGATCCGAGTCGTCCGAATGCATACACTAACTCGACCACACGATGAAGATCCAACGCCTGCAGGAGCGCTTAATAACACGCAGGTAAAGGAAAAGCCGTGAGGATTTGAATCTAACGGCTCAGATAAAAGCGCCTTTAAGTTTAAAACGAAAGGGTGCGCTGTTGATCGAGAATGAACGGTGGAGATTGAAAAGGATCCGGAGTTGTCCGACAGACACATCGATCTCGCCGTTAGATCAAGATCCAACGCGGAGATTAAGATGCACACGCGGACAGCCATGCGGCGTTATAGCCTCACCGTTAGATTGAAGATCAACGGTTCATATCACGCTGGGAGTTCTCGCTCGCGCCCAACGTGACCGGAGCCGCATCAATTGCATCGGGTTGGACCCAACCACATGAGACCGAAGTCGCATACAGGGGCAAGGGTTTAGGTTTAGACCTTTTTAGTTGACCGAACCTTATTCAAATATTCTAAGGTTTGACTGGCTTTTAAAAATAGCAAATAAATTTATAAATTCATGAAATTTTTATCGAAGCTACTGGGATAATATATTTCCCAGATAAATTTTATAAACCACCTTATCACTTTGTAAAACACATAAATATTTATTTCAGTCAAAATATTTATTTAAAGACAATAAATTTTTCTTTAAGCCCAAATAATTTCTAAAATGCAACAAAATATTTTTAGCCAAGATAATTTATCTAGGCTTTAATAAAATACTTCCCAGTCATAATACAAGTTTTATCTTGTATTCCTTTAAGACTTCAAATGGTTCTTTAGGGTTTTGGCTAAAAGGAAGGTTTTTAATTTGTAACATGTCGCTTCAGTGTAAAATGAACAAGATTTCATTATCTGCTCATAAAGCATTTTATTATCGCTTATAAACTTGGGGTCGTTACATGTGGCATATGCATCACCACTCTACTAATGCAATGCTAGCGTTGTGTACTTGTTACTCAAGTGAATGTTTCGCTTTGCTATCTCTCGCCACCGTTGAACTAATAACTTGCTCGACCGATGTTGAAAGGCCATACCTATCATCTTTAGAGAGCTTAGGTTAACTCCACTTCTAATTTCCATTGCAAACAACCAAAATTGAAACAACTTGTAATACCCTCACCAACACCGAGCCTAGAATGTCACCTAACTCATTCTCACTACCAATTTAAACCATAGATAAACAATAATTTTAGGAAGCAATGCATGGAATAAAACCTACAATAGGTCACTGATCAATAAATAGAACAACCATCATGGTTGGGAGATCGACTAGAGGATGGATTAGGTTGACGGAGGTCTTGATGTTCTCTACGTACGATTGAGTTGTTCCAGCAGGTGAACAATGCACGTTGTCGCCGCATCGCCGACTCGGTCATAGTATCCTCGGTCGCTGAGAGATCTCTCGAGCAAAGAGATCGAGTCGTGGTTGTCCAAACTCTGACTTAGATTTTCTATAAGATAATTGATCCTTTCGCCTCTCGAACGCTTCGACGATATTAGATTCAACCAATGTCGGGACCCAAAAGTGTAATTCTGGACCTTCTGTGTATTCTGCACTAGTCTAGGATCATGCTAGTGAACATAGTGTCAACATAGATGAATATCGATCCACACAAGCGATTAATAGAGTAAATGATTAATTTGAATAGCAAATAATAGTTTTGACCTTATGGTCGAGTTTACATTTATTAAGCCACGCAGGGCTAACAGAGAATTAAATAGCAGCAGAACAAAATAAACTCCAAGGGAATCCCACCAATTCGTCACAAGCAACCGACTGCGATCAATGACGTGAACGATCGCACCTTCAGAGAACTCCTCCTCGGCGCGTGATGACTCCTCCACTTCGTTGAGTTGATTTAGCAAGTATGAATACACAATCAGATTCGCAAATCATACCACGTAATGCAATGTATAGATGTAGGCTTATTCTAAAGGAAATGGCTTCGTGGTTCTTTGCATAAAAGCAATATTTGCAATTGAATACAAATAATAGATTGAAAGCATAATTCAAAACAAATAAATAGTAATAGTTTAACAAATATTTTACAAAGGACACAAAGCCTAATCAAATTATTTCACATAGCCATATGACTTAGATCACACACAACCATCCCTTCCCAAAATTTCATGAAAACTACCCTCGTGTGAAATCTCCGGAGCATGCCCAAGGATCATGACGCGCTATTCGAATAGATTGATTAACACTGCAGAGGTTGTACACTTTACTCACATGATACAATCAAGGCAAGCACTAATTGTAACATCCCAAAAATTTGTCTATTTTTGAAGTTTTAATGTAAAAATAACCATTTGGATTTTTCTCAAAGTTAGAAGCTTAATATGAATTTTCAGAGTTCAAAAACAATTTAATATGAATAATGTCAACATCAACTATTATCAAAATTATTTTATTTGGGTTCTAT
The DNA here is from genome assembly GCA_036346255.1 of Ampelocalamus luodianensis. Classification (NCBI taxonomy): domain Eukaryota; kingdom Viridiplantae; phylum Streptophyta; class Magnoliopsida; order Poales; family Poaceae; genus Ampelocalamus; species Ampelocalamus luodianensis. The sequence goes on along the minus strand of JAYEVH010000399.1, from coordinate 34,386 downwards.
GTGCTTGGATATATTTTCTAGAATTTTCTAGAAATTTTCTGAGTGCATTTGGTATTTTCTAAGTGTTATTTGCCTTTTCTGCTATTTCTAAAAAGAAAAACTAATATTAAATCTCACATTAACCTTCGGGCCGAATCTCCCGCCTCAGCCCACTATTTCTCTTTCGGCCCGACCGCTTTCTTTCCTCCTCCCTTTGTTTTCTTCGCCGAGGCCCAACCGAGCTACCTGCCTCGCTTCCTCGCTTGCTCTCGCGAGACCGGCCCGCCGCTTTTTCCCCAGTTCAGTGGGTCCCGCCTTTGCCACCTCAAAGATCTCCTTCCTCCTCGACTCTAGAGTCCGAGTCAAGCACGAGGCGGCGCTGCCCGTACTCTTTGGGGACTCGTCCCATCCGGTGCTATATAAGGCCACCTCCACGTGTCATATCCTCCACGCCGCCATCCTCCACCGAAACCCTAAAGAGCAGCCCCGATTTTGTCTTCAGTTTTGCCGTATTTTTGTCAAGATCGAGCGCCGCCGAGGTTGTTTCATCGCCGGAGTTCGTCGCCTACAGTGCACCTCAGCCCGCGTCGCCATCGCCGTCGAGACCGCATTAACGGGACCTTCACCGTGACACTATTCTCTTCACTTGAGGATCTCTGAGTCATCGTTTTTGTTTTTGTCCGACAACCGGCCGCCAGCCTCTTCACCCGATCTTCTAATTCCGGTGAGTTCCTTTGACCAGAAGCGGGTCATCTTGAGCCCTATGCTATTCGCATCTAATCCCCATCTTCTTTTGGTTTCGTTGTCACCGGAGTACCCCGTCGCCATGCTTCTCAATCATTCTGCTTGTTTGGCACCCAATCATCAACCACATGGAGTCCAAGTGGCGGATCAAAAAGTCCACCCGAGCCAAAGGTCCATGGATCCAGTTCACCATGCACCGACTCAATGACCAGTGGGCCCCACCTATCAAATTCAATTCCTTTTATTTCTTTTTTGGTTGAATTTCCTTGATGATGTTAGCTGATGTCATAATTGTCTTTTCCTTCAGAAAAGGAATTCCAGTAAATCCATAAATTGTGATTTTCATGATTTTATGTGATTTCAATCTTCCAGAGCCCATATCTTTTGCATCCGAACTTCGATTGAGTCCATTCAAATTTCTAAATTCATCTAAATTTGAGATGTATTTATCTGAGATTTTTATTTAATTTTTTGAGTTTGTTTTGTCTCTTTTATTTATTTATTTAGTTTATTTGCTTGTTTTTTAAGTAGTAGACGCTGATACTTCGGAAGTTTTGAGCAAGGAGGAGGTTATCAAGATCAAGATCAACTCCGTGATTTATTCCAAGGCAAGTCGTGGTCCTTTGATCATATTGAACCTATGATTTCAAAAGTATATTGTTTTATACAATTGCATGCTATCTTTATACAAATTGTTTTGGGTATAGTTATTACCTGTTGTCATTATGCCTCCATTGATTATTTGAATGCCATGAATCCTTTATCACCTTAGCATGGATAATTTTAGTTGGACATATTCATATTGCCAACATGGGTATCGTATTGATGCTTAGTTCAGCTTAGTTATGATGGGTTTGTCATCACATGTGTCTTAATAATTAACTTTGACTTAATGACATGTGGAATCGTGGTGGTGAGCCACTTTTGTTAAATTTGTGTACCATGACGGGTTAGTCATGGGTTTTAGTTGAACAAATGGTTTTCGCTTGGGCGAAAGCAGTTGGTGGGTAGTGGGGATGGGATTGAACATGCCGGGTTTGTGGTAGACTAGCCCGAGTAACTTATCAATGACTTAATCTTGTGCACCATTGAACTAGGCCTTAACCGCACAACCACATGCCCGATGGGACGGCCAAATGACTAATTAGCAATATCTTAATTTCGGTTCTATCGTGTGAAGTGTGAGTTATGGGAAACGATCCTCACGGTGGCGCAAGAGGGGCCCCGTCTGCCTGGAAAGACATTCAAAGTTGAAACCTTAGCGCGAATCGGTTAAGAAGGAGCTTTGTAAAAGCCTTGTGATGATCACTTAGGCGCACACCCTGGCTGTGTTAAACGGACATTATAAGTTGATCTATCTCTTGTGGGTCAAGTTGTACAACCTCCGCAGAGTGTAAAACTATTCGAATAGTCGTGTCCATGCTATAGACGTGCTCGGGATTTCACACGGAGATAGAGTTTCTTCAAAAATGTGTCTGAGTGTGGATGGAAGTTCACTTGATGAATATAATGTCTGCTTTGGTGAATAGGTCATTCACTTGGTGGTTTGTGTCAATTGGTAAATAGGGATTCACTTATCTTTAGTTTGGTTGGGAGTGAATGGGAAGTTCACTAGTCGCTTCAAAACAATTGTTTATTTATTTAGTATTGTTTTCAATTACGCATTTCAATCTATTTATTGTATTTATCGGAAATGTTGTTTTCCGCAAAAGAGCCATACAACTAATCTTTGTTCAAGCCCTACATGAATACCATTTGTATACATTTCATGGCTTGTTGAGTACATTCAAAGTACTCATGGCTTTGTGCCCTATGTTGTTTAATCTCCACAAGAACCAAGTGAACTCCGAGTTCTACCAGAAGAGTACCATGAAGGTTTTATGATTAGGATGCATTCTCCACTGGATTGCTCGTGGGCATGTTGATTGGCTTTTGAAGAGTTTCGTCTCTACTGCAAGAGTTTATTTGTTTCTTTAGTTCTCAAGTGGCAAGTTAAGTAAATATTGACCATAAGGTCCAGCTTATTATTATTATTTGTTACTTTGAGATCTTTTAGTTAAATCGAATAAATAGATGGTATTTCATCACTGCTCCCTATGTGAGCTAGCCATCGATCCGGGACTAGTTTAGAATACACAAAGGGTTTCGAGATGCATTTTCGTCCCGCACTAATCATAACAAAACTTTTCTGAAATTTCATCTCAACATTGACACTTCGTGGTGCTTCCTCGTTATACCACCCAAACACAGAGGTTTAGTATCATACACACCGCTGGATAGGAAGCGGTGAACTGGTCCCACGATGCAACCACTGTAGTTCACACCTCCATGCATCAATCGAAGTTCCTAACCTACAACCCGAGTAATCAATGCCAAGAATCCATAACTTACTAAGTTAGGCATGTCCCATACCAGAATGTGGTCGCATAAGAAGGCCTCCAATAGCGCACAAAGTTAAGTCCTTAATTGACCAAGGCAAGACTTCTAATTTCTAACTATGCCACATAGATTAATATTCCCATTCATATAGTTCCACCTTAGCACACAGTTCACCCACTTTGCCTCGCCTAAATCCTTTCCCACCTCGTTGGTTAAGTGCAACACATGCCATCTACGAGCAATAGCACATAGTACACACAGCTTTATCACACGCTCCATCGCCACTTAGTCAAGATTATAATTTGCATTTTACAGAAAATGATGACTCGTTGCATGGCTAAGCAATCTAATCGTATCTATCCAACCCACATTGGTGCTATAGTACTAACAACTAGTAATGAACCAATCTAGGGTGACAAAAGATTATGACATAACAATAGACAATAAGATGGATAAATAACAAATTGGATTAATAACTAAACCCAAAAATATTTGAATAATTACTTAAAATAAATGCAATACTTTGAATCAATATGCTTTGGAAAACTGGGATTCAATATGATCAAAGGTATAACTTGCCTTAGAATAGATATGAGTACTGGTCTTGGTCTTGGTGAACTCCTTCTCCAAAATCTCCCGAAGTATCAACATCTACTGCAAACGTAAATAAATAAAAATAAATAAAACAGAGAAGAAACCAACTCCACAAATTAAATAAAAATCTCAAATAAATAGATCTCGAATTTAGATGAATTTAGAAATTTGAATGGGCTCAATCGGAGTTTAGATGCAAAAGATATGACCTTTAGAAGTTTGAATCTAAAGAAAATACCCTAAAAAGGATTTTCTAGAATTGCCATGTTGACGCCACCTCGAATTTGTAATTAAAAGAAATAAAGGAAATCGACATGTGGGACCCACGAGTTAGAGGCACGCCACGGGAACCGAGTTCACGCTAGATTGATCCGAGTTCAGAGACCGCCACGCACGCGGCCGATGAGGCCGACACGTTAGATGACACGAGATGCGGGTGCTAATGTGGTGAGCCACGTGGACAAACACGCCGATCGGGCGGTCGTGGTGCTCGGAACGGCGATCCGCGAACGCGCGATCCATCGGGTGATGAGTGGTACCAGAGGTAGAGCACGCTATTGCGATCTTAGGGTGCAATCACGTGGTCGATCAACGTGGCGCTGTGCGAGCTTGAAGCGGGAGCACTTTGGGTTTTGTCGGATAGGAGCTCCATGGTATTGGTGGCAAGAAGGGTCTTGGATGTAGTTCTCAGACAATGAACCCGCGGCATTCTCAATGTCAACAAGGCGGCAACGACAAGTGTTGCAATTTGAAGAAAACGCTGTGGAGAAAAACCCTAAAACAAATGCGCCGCTAGGGCTTTAGGGTGCAGGAGTTGGGGGTTTTGGTGCTGGTCAAGACGATCCTGGGGGCTATATATGGGGCTCGAAAGGTGCTAGGAGGCTTATTGGCGCGAAGACCTAAATGAGTCCAAAATGAAAACGCGAGGTTTTCGTGAATAGAAAGAGATTCGGGGTTTGATTTTGATCCAAGAGATGCGGATGAGATAGAGATAGGATTTGGCGTGTTTTCTAGAAGGATTATGTTAAAGATTTCGCGTTATCTGACAAAACTTCAAGCCTCATCAATGGCGGCAAGGCGAAGCTCACGCGATGAAGACGACACGCGAAGACGCATAAAGAAGGTACGGGTCCATCGGTCATAGAACAAGGCGCGGGCCCATGCGTCAGAAGACGTGCATGCGTGCTGCTGGGCTGCATAGAGCTGTGTTGGAAAGCGAAGGAAATAGGCTGACTGGACTGGGTTTCGGCCTAAAGAGGTTTTCTGAGATTTTAATTAGTTTTTCTATTTTAGAAAATACTGGAAATTCAAATAAGCAATAGAAAATAGCAAATGAACTCGAAAAAATTCTAGAAAAATCTAGAAAATATATCCAAGCACATAGAATCCAAATAAAATAGTTTCGACAATAGTTCATGTTGGAATTATTCATATTAAAATGTTTTGATACTAAAATTCCAAATTAAGCTTTTGAATTAAATTCAAATAAAATCAAATGGTGAATTTTCTCCCTTCTAACTATTCCAAAGATTTTTAAGACTCAGAAAATTGGGATGTTATAACTAGGTGGCATTCTCTGGGCCACAATCCTTCTTCTCTGAATTGTCTCATGATCATCTACATTCGAGTCTGATGAGGCATCTCTTGGTGGAGTGCGATTACCTCGAGGATATCGGTTACGCTCACGAATGTTGAGATTTCCCTTGTCGTCAGAGTGATTCTCGCCATTCACAAGAGCGCCTGAAGCGCATGTGCGATGGGCACCATCCCTAGTCCTCGCTTTCACGAGAGTGATCAGATCCGTAGGAGGATGAAGACCTCCCGAGTGCTACTATCATCGCTGTGGTTGAGCCCACTTGGCTCAATGAGTAGTCGAAAGAGAATGCCTCATCACTCGTGAGGAAACCTCTTCAAGAAGGGAATTTAGGTTATAATCATCTTCGGTCAAAGGTGAATTCTCTGGGTATGTGGTTGAATCTGCAATTGCAATATGTTTGACCGTGTCTTGTAGAGGTAATCATGACGTGACGCTTACTGATGGCGATTGAGCCCAAATCGCATGTTCCAAGACTCGATGAAGGAGATCGGGCGCCCTTAGACTAGCTTGAGTGCTCGTAAGGTGAGCCTCACTACATTTAGTGCTCTGTCATCATGCGACACTAGTCATGGTCGCTAGGACCCTTTGTCTTGTGAGGATTCTAAATCCTCTCTGCCGCCGTGGTCTCGGTGAGAGCGTTGGAGATAAGGTGCACGATTGATTGTGTCCATGGTGTGATCCCCAAATCGTGAAGGGTCCCTAGAGTTGGCATTTCCTCGACAAAAAGACACTCTACTCATAGTCATAGCAGCATCCATGTCGATTCTCGCACATCTACCGGACGAACTAATTCTCCTTATTCCACTTGTTTGCCATGGAGGCATCCGAGTGGAAATGATGAAGATCGCCAGAGTATCCCCACGGATGGTGCCAATTGTCGATGTTTTACTATCGATCTTATGAAATAAATGCTGGGGACACAACACTTGAGACCACTCAAGAAGAGACATGGGTTTTTTAGACAGTTCAGTCTTCCCGAGAGAATAATAACCATACTTTGTGTTCTTGTGTTGAATGAGTTTACAGAATGAAACAAGCCACTGAGACTAAGCCTAATGGCTTATATGTTGCTATATGTCAGGAGATGCCTTGACGATTGCTTGAATACGCACGTTGGTTACAGTTATTGTTAGAGAGACATCCTCCTATACGTGCGCCATGCAGTTACACCAAAGACAAAGAGAACTACGTGCGGTTGTATCAGAGATAAACTGCACATGTATTAACTACCACGCATAAATAAGCGTAGTGTACGGAGTCCCTAGTCGGTAAGGTCAACATGTCTGTGAGTTTTATCAACCATAGGGTGGTCATAGGTAGGCCTAGCCGTAGTAGACCTTATGACCATAAGGTGGTCGTAACAGTCCTAACGACCATAAGGTGGTCCTAATAGACCTTATGATCATAAAGTGGTCACAATCTTTCGTGGTCGTTATATATGCTAATGACCGGGGGTATCTTCAAGGGATATTTAAGAAGACCATTATCCATATTAAATGTTACAGATAATTACTTTCATAAATTGAGGATTATTGAATCCTCGTCAATGCTTTCGCCGAATAAGCTTCATTTGTCTTCATTTCAACCATGCTCAGTGATGCCTCCGCAAGACGATCTATTGCGAGTATGGCATCATCAGCTGTGCACTTTTGTCCTTTAGGATTATCTGGTGCTCCGCTTCCATTAGCACCAGAGCACTTCATCTTTTTCTTTGGAAAATTTGGATTTTGTTTACTTTTGTCATGTTGAACAACAGGGCAAACACTTTTTTAAGGTGAATCAATGTCATGTACTTCAACATCCTCATTGAGATCAATTAGTTCAGATTTGCTTGTAGGCACTGCACCTTTTCCTTTGCTAGATATAGCATTAAATCCAGATGTTGTTGAACTAACACATATCTCTTGAAGATCTATCCAACTAGGCCACACTTTTTCATGATATTCTTGAATTAAGCTATCTCTCTGCAATTAGTTAATTTATTGGTTAAAAATATGCATTATTTCTAATCTTACGCAACTACAAGAATGTATTATTCTTAATATTCAGATATACCATAATAAGATCAACCCAATGTTTGTCAGAAGCTTTAATCATTTTGTCATTGTCATCCCAATCAAGCCCTGTGTGTGCCATAAGTTTGCTCATGGTAGGGTAGCAACTCCTAAAGTACTTATGATGATTTTTCAATTGCTGCAATCCAAGCTTGTCAACTCTAGAATCATTGAACTTAAGTAAGATTTCACGCCATGCTTTCTTTGTGTAGTCTATTCATCCTTCCCACCATTTAAGGTTAGTATATCGAGGAGTTTGTCCTCATAAGATTTCCATATGTGTCGCTTTATGGATGTTTTTTCTACATCCACCTTCTTGCCTTTTCTCGACACTGATCATCTCAGAATTCCAAAAATTCCAAACATTTGAAACCATTTAAAATGTTGGATTTTTAAACCTTTGTTTCACATCGGTAATGTGCGAATTTTTGAGTTGTTAATTGAAACCTCAACCCCAAAAAGCGCGGTCTGGATCGAAAGCCACCCGGCCGAGCCTGACTTCTGCTTCATTCTTCTTCCACCGCCGCTAGCCTAGCCGCCGGCCTCTTCTTGTATCATGCGTCACGACACCTCTGGCCGCGCTAACGCCAATGCACTACACCACTCTGATCCATGCTTGACAGCCATGCGTGTTCATACGCCCATCGCATGCTCCCGTCCTCACGCCATGGGAGCCGCACTGCCACCGTGTCATCGCCATCGCCTGCTCTCGCCACGCACCACACATGTCGTGCCACCCGGCAGCACCATTCCCTCCAATCTATATGCCCACGACGTCATGTTGCGTCCTTGTAACATCCCAATTTTGGACTTGTGTTTCAAATGTAAGAAAATGAGTAGAAATTAAAACTTTTTCTTACATCATGTATTTCAGTATGTTCTAAACAATTCTCGCATAAGAATTATGGAAATACAAAGTCACAAGTCTTTTGATCCAAAACCTTGTCTTCCAAAAACAATCTTGTCAAATCTTTTGATCATCTCCTGGAAATATTTTTCCTAAGTTCCAAGGTTGGTGTGTGACCCCTCTGAAAAATTTTGCAATTTTTAGAAATTGTTTGAATATTTTTGGAGGGCAGTCAAACCTATTTGACTGTTGGTCAAACCCTAACTCAGAACATTGCAGAATTTTTGGAGAAAAATGTACTACATAAAAGCCTCTGAAAATTTTACACAAGGTTAATATCTAAGCTAGCAAGCTCCTGTAAAAATTTCAGAATTTGTGGAGTTGTTTTGCTACCTCAAATAAACTCCCAAAGTCCAGTTCAGTTTAAAACCCTAAGTCAAACCGGTTGGGTTCGAGTCAGACTCGGACTCGAGCCACTTGACTTGGCTCCACCAACTAATCGCACCTGTGCTCACTTTAAAACACGATTCAATCCCAGCCATTGATTCTGACGCACGCCCTCGCTCGCGCGGAACGTTCGACTCGCGATCGCGCTAACTCATTTGGACCGTTGGATCAAGATCCAACCGCCCGCATGAATTGGGCGCTTTAGGTCACCCGCTTGTCACATTCAATCGCGGACCGTCGTTTAGATCCAACGCCTCGATCTTCCCTGTTTTTGAACCTCGTGAGCCTTTGAGCAATTTCTACTGCCCGATTAAAATCCAACCGCTAACAATCACCCTAGGTTTTCTCTCGTCATCTTCTTCCTCGAGCCGTGCGTGAACAGGCGAGTGGCATGGCTCGGTCTTGTCATGCTCCTCGCGCCTCTCCTGGTCGGCACCAATGCGTGGCTTGCTTTCGCCATGACCATGCCTTTTCCTCGCCACCCATCATTTCTTTTTCGGTCCATGGTTATGCTGTGAACCAAGCTCACCCGAGGAGCTCGTTTTTGCCCAAACCCTAACTTTCTAGCTATATAAGGTCCCCAAAACCCCTCCTGGTACTCCTTTACACCACCCCTAGCTCTTTACTTTCTTGTTGAGCTCAAAACCACTGAAATCCTCAAATCGCCATTATTGACCCGTGGAGCTCCATTGTGGATCTTGGTGCTCCAATGGTTCTTTCTCAATTCTCTTTGTACCCTTTCGAGCCCCTTAACCCTACTTTCAGTTCCCCTAACTTAATTTTGGGCATCATTCACAGGAATTGTCAAATTTGGGGTGATGCGATCAACCTAAGGCGAGATGAAATCCGTGTGTTGCCCGATCTTTCACGGTGGAACTCGAAGATCAGTAGTGCGTCGTCTTCTTCTTTTAGCGTCGGATGAATAGTAGCATGCACGTGAACAGTAGCATGCACATGAATAGTATCCAAAACAACAACCCGTACCTGGATAAATAAATCTCACGCCGCGCACACCACAAGACACAAACGAGAAATAGGGATCAAAGATCCAACGAGCAACTCCTAGCACCACAGCTAGAAACCACCACGCCACGATGAAATCCGAGATTGGAATTCACAAGAACACACCAAGAATAGGGATAAACCCTAACGACCGAAGGCCAACACGCACACGTGTTTTATTTCATAACTCAAAACTTAAATCCTAAATGCTACACGGCCGAAGGCCTTTTATAGGCTTACATGCACGTACACATGACCCATTAACTAGCCAAAGACACATGCACATAGACTCCTGACTAGAACTCAACATGAGTTGGACTTGGACTCAACTAGTACTCTAAAACTCACGACGTGACTAATGTGATATGTGAACAACTAATGTGATAAGTGTTCACATGCTAACTAAGCAACTAGGACTCACGAGATGCTTGAACCTCGGCTTGGTACACATTACATGCATGCAGTGGCCCCATCCAAGAGCATGTAGAGAAAGAAAATCAAACAAACAAATATTCCGCCGCTAGCAATAGAAAACAAGAACTTCCTGATTTCTCTCGATCGCTTTCTTCCAAAGCGATAGCAATCGTAACTTCCAGCGCTCCTTCCTTTTATCTGTTGATATTTTCCAAATCGCCATGCGCTCGGTCACAGTGGGCCCCATCCTAATGCATCGCGTGAGATAGGAAATAAAACGAAATATCCTTCCAGCGCTAGCAATCTTCCGATTTCCTCGCCTTCCAATTCGGATTATTATCCTTTATCTCCAAACCAATCTTGTTTCTCTCTGCCATTGCTTGTAATCGCATGATGTAGAACTTCTCACACGCAAGTTTCATGGACTCCAGACACACACATGCATTGCATGGCTAATTAGTTGCATCTGCATGCATGCATCCCATGACCCTCCAGTGCTCCTATGCAAATTGATGCACACCATGCATCATTATTTCTTCCTTCAGATCCATCTTTATTTCGCCGCAGGCATGCATGAGCGCCACTTTCTCCATGATCGGCTCCATGCATACGACAGCGCCCCGCTTTGATGGAACACACATATGGATTCCTCTTCGCACGCCGCATGCACCGCAGAGGAGATTCTTTGGTCAGGTTCTCCGATCTGCACACAAGAACTAAAGGAAACACTTGTAAATTTAGTAGATGGTATATGCGTCGCATCATGGGGTTTGTTCAAATTCGCCTGAAATCACCCCTCTTTTCTTCTTCACCGGTGATGGCACACGCTTGGACCGCTATGAGCTTTGATCATTTTTGCTTTCGCCGATTTTATCACCGCCTATTCTTTCTCGCTCGCCTGCGTTCTAGGCCACACACGCATGAAGTAGGTCACACCATCGACCGTAAGGCTATTGTGAACCAATTTTAGTGTTTAGGTTGCGCCAGGTCGCGAGCCGCGACGACGAGCCCTCTTTTCACTCGGTTTTTGCCTTACGTAACCTCTCTGTCGCTGCTTGTTAGGACATCATTTATTACTTAATTATTGTTAATCATTGGGGGTAATTAATATGCCTTAAATTGGTCCATCGTGCTACTAACAAGGCCCAACCATTTAAACCCCTGGCCGCCCTAATCAACGCCGTTAGGACGTCATTAATAATCAATCATTGATAATTAATGTTTAGCATTAAAAGGTTGTCGGAAATAACTCCATGAGTCACTGCCATGTGGGCCTGTAGGCCTAAAACCGCAGTAACAAGGTCATTAAGACAAAGATTGGATTTAATTAATTGCTAATCATAGGCAGCAATTAATGTGTCCTAAATCATCCTTATGTGTCACTTACATGTGAGCCCGCATCAGTAAAACTGTAACACCCTGGCTAATCGGAAGCCAAGATGTCACCTAAATCATCTAACATACAACCCTAATGCGGAAGAATTTGAATAATATCAACTAATGATATAAAGAAATCACTATTTAATAGAACCATGGCATAACACTAGTCTGAATTCAAGCAAATGTAACGAAAGATGATCGAAGATCACAAGCAATACATAATGAATCATACCATGGAGAAGGTATCCTTCCTTCACCAATTAAATTTATTTATTACAGTTCATCTCTTGACGAATGAAGATGGAAACTAAATCATGTTGTTGAACTTGATTATGGTGAACCGCAAGATTAGTGCGTGTCTACTCCCTCCCGATAGAGCCATCATCAATGATCACCTAAAATAACAAACAAAGCAAGAATGAGTCCGTGACTCAGCAAGTACAGTGAATAAATGAACATTCCACAAATACGAACAAGACCTCATCAACAAAGAATGCGAACATACCGAATGAGTGTATGAATGAATAGAATGAATGGATTCAATGAAGAGAATGGACTACACACATGCTTATACCCCAGATAGCTAGTGACACACCCGCCGGTGTTCAATTAAGCCCGCACCTTAACAAAAGTGCTGGGATCCAAGTCCCGTATGAAGAACGTTTCATACAGTGTCCAAAACTTCCCATACCGAATTGATGGGTCTTACGTGCCCATACGGAATTGATGGGTCTTTCTATCCACTCCCGTGGGATCGACATGACAATGTCCAAAATCGCCACATTGGAATGGTGGGACTTACACTCCACTCCCGTGATAAAACATGAATTATGATGCATGAATCAAGTATGAATTATGAAAGACATCATATATATACTCATGTATATAACACATAAGAAAAGGACATAAACTTTGAATATTCTCATGGATACTTAAAAACACAATACACCATCAAGCATGCATCATACTCCAAACATACGAACAACAAAGTACTTGCCTTCCAGCAGCAACGTCAGTAGGAGGTAAAGAAGATGTCCCTAAACCGAAGCCTCTCTGCCACAGTATAAGTACTGAAATAAATACAACATATAACATAGCGCTCCCATTAATGTTCTACAATGACTTCCCGATACCACAATTAACATGTTAGCTCTAATATGAAAACAGACTTCTCGTGCACAACCCGAAATGGACAGCAGAACGGTAAAAATCATATCTATTGGTCTAGAACTCGAAATGAGGTGAGACCAATTTCTATGGATTCTTAACTGACATATCTACAATACTCTAGTTGACAAGGTAATCCAATTCGGCCAATTTAATTTACTGACAGATAACTGAAATAGCAGAACAGAATCTGTCTACACAAATAAGACAACAGTATGAAAACAATCATAACTTTTAATCTACAACTTCGAATTGAGCGTTCTTTAACAATATCAAAAGCTAAGACCAAGGCCTACAATAACCTAGTTGGGTGAAAGCCCTGAATTTTCCATTAACACACTCATATGTTAAAAGACAACTTGACAGATTATTCTCGTCAGGATTCTGGACAGCAGAGACGAAAACTAACATAATGTAACATCCCCATTTTCAACTTGTGTTTCAAATGTAAGAAAATGGGTAGAAATTAAAACTTTTTCTTACATCATGTATTTCTTGTATGTACTAAACAATTATTGTACAAGAGTATGGAAATACAAAGTCACAAGTCTGTTGATCCAAATCTTGATCCTCCAAAACAATCTTGTCCAATCTTGTGATCCTTCTCTGAAATATTTTTCCTAAGTTCTTGGGATGGTTGGTGACCCTCTCAAAATTTCACAATTTTTAGAAATTGTTCGAATATTTTTAAGGGTCAATAAACTTGTTTGCCTTTGTAGTCAAACCCTAGCTCAAAGCATTGTATAATTTCTGAGAAAAGTGCTCAAAGATAAAACCTCTCAAAATTTTATACAAGATCCATCTCAAGGTTAGCAAGCCATCACAAAATTTCATAAAATTTGGAACTAGTTCTATCTCTTAAGACCCCTTCAAATCTCGATTCAAATTAAAACTCTAAACTGGTCCAGTCAAACTCGGACTCAAACCCAGTCCGACTTTCAGTCTTGGTCGCACCGAGCCACTTAAGCCGTGTCGGCCTCGGCCGGGTTGGGCAGGTGAACCGGGGCGTTGGATTTTAAATCCAACGCTCAAAGACCTCCTGGTCTTTGTAAAAGACCTCCCACCCGCACGACCTCCTCCTGCTCTATTTGCAAAGACAACCTCGAGGACCTCCCCTAGGACCTCCTTTGCACCTTTGCAAAGACCACCCCGCGACCTCCTCACCCTCCACGACCACCCCTAGCACTTGGGTGATCGTGGGCCGCCCATCTCGAGATCTCGTGGCTCGCACTCTCCCCAAGTGTTAGGACCTCTAACACATAATTCTAAACTGAGCCCTTAGATTTCAATCCAACGACCACGACCTCCTAGTGGGAGCTCAGGTCGATTTTAGCCGTTGAGCTCTTTGACCGGTCCTCCCTGGTCCTCTCACCGTCGGGTGGGCACTGGGCATTATCAATTTTGTGCATGGCAAGAGAGAGCAGGCCTTGTCAACTCTAAGGTCGACAACGGCTATGTGTCGCCAACATTAAATGTCCGGCAGACCTTTGCTCAAAAGTCTCTCGACAACCTACTCCCATCACCTCATGTGTACTATAGCTCACTGCACCTACGACTTTGCCATCCTTCCCGCCGCTATATTTGAAGCTCAAGCTTCTCTCTTAGTTCTTTTAGTCACTCTCTGCACCCTAGTTCTTTTCTCGCTCTTGTGCTCAAACACCAAAGCCATTGCCACCATTGCTGGACATTGGAGCCCTGGCGACCTCCGAGCCAGTGGTTCAACATTGCAATAGTGGCGCCATCTTGTTCCTTGGTCACCTCAAGCCTCCTAACTCGCTTTGTTTGACCTTCACAGAGGTTGACAAGGAGGAGCTTGTTGCTCGTGGCCGGAGCGCTGCCTTCTTCATCTCCGGCGACTCCACCGTCACCGAGCTACCGCGACCACTCCTGCCTCCTTCAATCCCGTGAGTACTTCAGCCCAAAACCCGATCCCATTAGACCTCTTCGGTTTTCATTTTTAGTCGCATGGGTCCCGGCTGTTATCTCCTGCTAGCCGGCTGGTGGTGCTTTGCAGCTTTTGGCACCTTTGGTTCTCCTCCCTATTTGGAACTCATCCGTGCCTTTGGTTTCCGCCGACGAGGTCCACATCGCCGGCAAGTCGATGAACCCTCTCGGTTTTGCTACCGCAAATCCCATTTTCGTCATCTTCTTAGGACCACTTTAATGCTCAAATCATTGCTCATCATTGGTGCATTAATTGTGTCCTAATTTGTGCCGTGGAGTCACCGACGTGGGGGCCATGGGTTTAGAATTAAAGTTTGGAAATCATTAAGTGTCCCTTTTAGTTTCATTTATTGTCAATCATCCGAGCATTTAATTTGTCTTAACCGCCGTCCCGAGGTCCCGCGCCATTAAAACCACTCCGTGACCTCCCACCAAATCTCGCCGTTAAAGACCTCCGTAGGTTAAATCCCACCGCTAGGATCACCTCCTCCTTGGGGTCCTTGCAAAAGACCTCCTTGAGGTCCTCTCAGGCGAAAAGGTCACCCCTGGCTGCTTTTGTCAAACCGCCTCTCTGACCTCCTTGGGGTCCTCTTTGCAAAAGTCCTTCCTTAGTCGCCAAAAACCACCCCCGAGCCACCCCACCAAGGTCCTCTTGTGCAAAGACCACCGGTCATTTGTAAAGAGAACCTTCAAAACTACGTTTAGGGTCCTCTTTGCAAAAAGACCACCTCTCGCCCTTTGTGAAGAAGTCGAGGACCTCCTCCGCTCGGATCCGACTGCTCATGACCTCCCCACGGAGATCCGAACCGCCCGCACTTCTCGGTTGAACACTGTCACGAGGACCTCCCGCCGAAGATCATGGCCATCCATGACCTCCTCGGTGAAATCCTAGCCGTCCCGACCTCCTCGCTTCATCTTAGCCGCTCACGACCTCCCCTCGGAAATCGTGACCGCCTAAGACCTCCTTTAGCTCAGAGCTTTAGGACCTCCTCCTCTCGGTCTAAACCGTTAGATCTAGATCTAACGGCTAAGACCTCCTCCGTAGATTTAACCTAGGACCTCCTAAGGAGGTCAGACCGTCGATCTTGATCTAACGATCCCGACCACCTTTAGCGAGGACCTCCTCGTGGAGCTCTGAGCCGCCGATCCAGATCCGATGGCCACGACCTCCTAGTACGCGAGGAGCTCCTTCATGGCGCCAGCGCAGATCGGTCGAGCCGTTGGATTCAATATCACCTGCTAAGACCTCCCCAGGCGCGATGAGGTCTTTGCGCCTGTGTGCTCGTGGGTTTTGGCATCTGAGTCGTGAGCCGTGCGATCTTTGATCAACGCACCCACGACCTCCCGCTTTTGTTGGTTTTCCAGATTTAGTCCCAAGCTTTTATTTGCACATATTAATTGTTTTAAACTTCAAAATTTCATATCTTTTTCTCTGTAGCTCCAAATTTAACAAACTAAAGTTCTATAAATGCATCTCATAAAGTACTTTAGCTTAGTATAGGTTTTGCAAAGTAGTCTTTAATACTAAAATTAATCGTGTCTTAGATTTAAAACTTAGAAAATCATAACTCTTCCAATATAACTCCAAATGACCTGAAATTTTATATGGTTACCACTATACCAGTGGGTAGCTACCATAAAATTTCAGCTTCAAAATCTTTCTAGAAAATATTTTTGCTACAAGCTAATTATGGCTAAATTAGGTTTTTAGAGAATATCTTTTGCACCACAAATCCAAATTAAGTTTTTCCAGTTTCTATGTCTAGGTATGTTCGTATTTTGCCTTGTGTTTAAATTTCACACATTTGGATAATTTTTGCTTGCTCTTTTGTTTAAGTGTTGCTCGCCTTATTGGTTGTTTTCGCTTTTCGCTAGGATTCGATATTTGCGTAACCCGAGAACGAATTCTCCAAAGTTGAGCAACAGCAGTTGTGCAAGCAGCTTGATCATTTCCATTAATCCCATTACTTTCAAAGTCTAATATTTTGTTTAACTTCTATGTATGCATTGCTATTTTGTTGTTAAATTGATTAGTTAGACCTCTAGTTGCATAATCTGTAGGTAAATAATTATCCTCTACTACCGAGCCTAGGTTATTTGTCGTGGTTAGAGTTCGATGGATGAACTCTTATCACTTAGTAGATTACGAATGAATATTGCTTAGCCATGCCTAGTTATCGGTAGTATTGGGCGATCATCGACTTAGTCGGTGATCTTGATCACACAACTACTTATACTACTCCATTATGTCCAACCCTTGTGTTTTATTGATTTACAAATCAAAATCAAAACAAAACTATATCTTGACTTGGGCACAATGGTATGTTGATGTGATCCACTGGTGTGTGGAATGGTGCCTAAGTCCCCAAGGACCGAAAGTTACTTGTGTCACTAAGCCAAGCGCTATTGCGTGCAACCACACGAGGGGATATGGAACCTCTCTGACTAAGTACTTTGGGAGGTGTTACTTATGAGCTGGTTGGTGGGTGTGTTCTTGTGTGTGTGTGTTTGTGGTGTTGGAGGGAGCATTAGCGCACCGGTTAGGCTGCCTAATGTCCTTCTCCCGTGGGTTGCGGCTCTTAATTAGCATCGCCCATTGAAAGCGCCTTGTTAGACTTAGCCATGCCTCGCATACCAAAGGAAGTGTGCTAACCGTGGCGTGTGGAAAGCGGTCCATCGTGTGGGTACATTGGTACACCCCCAGCAGGTTCAAACTATTCGAATAGCCTCGCCCTAGGTTATGGACATGCTTGTAAGGTCGCAAGAACTAGACTACAACCTTTTAAAACTTAAACTTGACATGGGTGGTATGAAGGGGTACTTCATGTTATTGTTGTGGTGACTATGGGTTAGTCACTTCTAGGTTGGTGTTGTTCTCATCTATGTTATTATTGTCTCTCTTTATTTGAACGATAAAAGTTAATTGCAAACTTGCTTTGAATCTATTACCTTATTGTAAATGAAAACTTGCTTTATGTGAAAATAAGTCCAGAGCCTCATCCACTTAAATAAAGCTTGCATGTAGTTAATTATAGTTCTCTTATCTCACACGTCACTATGCAGTACAAAAACAAGTTTTGTACTCATCCGCTTGCTTAATATTAAATGTCTGCAGAGGAAGAAGGTGAGCCCATGGGCCTCACTTTGTGAGTCGTGTTGCGCACTGCTTGGGACGATTAGCTTGGCGGTCCGGTTGGTTGCCTTGTGGGTAAAGGCACACCGATTGGCTTTTGTTCATCGCCATCTTATGGCCATTTTGCTTCCGCTGTGTATTTACCTATCTTTATGAATTTTGGCCTCGGCCTCTCTTTTGTAATAACTCTCTTATATTATCTATGTCTTTCGCTTGTTGCTTTTGCTTCTCTATGTGGATGAATGGAATTGATGCATGATTTTGTAGCGGGTGTATATACCGTGATTGGAAGTATACATATCTCGAGGCTTGGTTTATTTGATTTGTACCGTTAGGACCAAGTGGATGGTTAAACAAGACAAACCGAATAAACCGGGTCCTCACAAAAGTTGGTATCGAGCCATTCCGACCGTAGTAACCCAAGCTTGGTCGCCTTAGGATATTTTGAAAACCTTATTTTCAAAGGGTCAAATGATTTGTGAAAGCTTAAGTAAGTTCTCGATTTTACTCCTTACCTATCTTAGCTTTCTATCTCATCTTGCTCTAATTTAAGTTTTAAAAGTGTTTTCCCTTTCCTTCTCTCAAAAGATAGTCATTATCGACACTGGGTTTTGGGACCAATGAGCTTGGCAAATTGAAATGTTAGCCGCCTCTACAAGGTTTTGAAGCTTCGGTTGAAGATTTCAATTAGAGGCTTGGATGCAAATCTGACAGCGATCATTCGCTTCCTGACAGCAAGCTCGTGAGGTTCTAACTGTGTAGAAAATGAGAGGTTAATCAAGTAAAACTTGTGGGAATAAAAGGGTAAGATGTGATACTAGTTAGCTAAGTATCTAACGTTATCTTTATCGCCTTAACCTTGTTCTTGAGTAGTGTTAGGTTGGTTGTAGTGTGCTGAAATTTTTATCTTCTCACACTATTACTGCTCATTCAATACGGTTAATGGCATTGAGAAGTTGAGCTTGGTTTGGAGTTTCCTTGCTGTTTTGGGACTTCTTTGGAAACATTTAAAGTTATTACTTGCTGTTTTGGCCTTCGGTTAGGTGGTGTCTCATTCCCTAATCGTTAGCTTTTCGCTTCATCAACTTCTATCGTTAGTGCTTTGTTTCTAACCTAAGTTTCTTAAAGCAGATGGTGGAGGTACTGTAGCGCCGTGGTCGCTGACCTGTTTGATGAGGAGCTTCCGCCTCCGACCATGGCCAGAGGTCCTTCTCCGCATTGAGCGCAACTGCTCGCAGGACAGAGGGTCTCTTGGATGTTATTGCGCGCAACACCTCCGCCTCTTCCGGTGCCTCGTGATCCGGCAGGGCGACATCACCCGTGGGGCCTTGCCGAAGCTTCTTCGCACTCACCCCACGCGCTCTGTGTCCGAGGACCCATTGACGCATGACCGGTCGCGCGCCAGTTGAGCGTAAGCTCGACGTTGCTCGCGCTCCGACCAGACAGGCACTCTTGCCTCCCATCACCTTCGGGGCAGCACTCTCCGGTGGGAGAACTTCTGGCCATGCACCGGCCACACTGCGCTCTTGGGATGAGTTCCGACGGCGTTCCGCCGAGCTCACATCCTCGCCGCTTGATGAAGTCAAGAAGAAGGAGCTTCGCGCCAAGCAAGGGGCGTAAGTCGCGATGGAGTACTGCACGAAGTTCAACCACTTGGCCTGCTATGCTCCATCCGAGGTGGCCACCGATGAGGCCAAGCAGAGAAGTTCATGGAGGGTTTGTCCGAGGAGCTGCAAGACAAAGCCTCCATTGTGGACTTTGTCGACTTCCGTGCCTTGCAGACAAGGCCATTGTTGCCGAGCACAAGGCCAAGGCGCCGGGCGAGTCCCGCAGCGCAAGTGGAGGCCCACGTCCGCACAGCCGCCTCTCGTCCTCGTGTCGGCCTACTCAGGCCTTTCGTGGCTTCCTACCACCGAGGCCGCCAAAGACCGCTTCTCGCTCCGCAGCCGTGCCCCGCCACGCGCGCCGCGAACCAGCCAGGTGGCCCCGCAATCCGGCCGCCGGGTCACTTGCTGCGGCAACCGGCGGGCATTATGCCAATAGTTGCCCTAACAGATCGAGCGCCCTCGCCCTAATGGAGGACGCCGCAGGAGGTGGTTCTTCCCAGATCGTCGGTTGTCCCGCTACCCAAGGCGTGGGTAGTGGCCACAACCTCATCTCCGCGGAGGAGGCACAGAGGCACCCGACGCCGTGTTGGGTACTTTCTGCTAACTCTTTCCCCGCTACGCTTTGTTTGATTCAGCGCATCTCATTCGCTTGTTTCAGTCTTTTGCCGCGGGGGCCCTTTACTCCATTGTTGGTCCCGCCGCTCATTCGCCTCCCTGCCGGAGTTGAGGGTCGAGTCCGAGTGTAGGGATGTCCTCGTTGAGATAGAAGGGGTAGGATTCTTGGCAAACCTTATCCTCCTTCGATCGGCGAGCTTAGATGTAATCCTAGGCATGGATTGGTTGTCTCAAAGACATGGGACAAATTGATTGCGCTAGGAGGCTCATCTACCTCACCAGTCCTCACGCGAGCGTGTTCGCCACCGGCCGCAGGATCCGCATCTATTCGCGCCAGCGGCCACTCTAGATATTAGTGAAGTCCCAGTGGTCTGTGACTTTGTTGATGTCTTCCCGACGACCTTCCGTGAATGCCACCGCCCGAGACCTCAGTTTGTCATTGAGTTGGTTCCCTGCATCGCCCCAATTTCAAAGAGGCTCACTGATGGACCCAATTGAGTTGGTGGAGTTGAAGAAGCACTGGGTGAGCTTCAAGAGAAGGGTTTCATACGCCTAGCTCATCTCCTTGGGGATGCTCAGCAATCTTGTCCCAAAAGGACAAGACGCCGCGATAAAGCGCTGATTACCGCCCACTTAATGAAGTAAACTAAAGAACAAGTACCCTTTGCCCCAGATCGACGATCTCTTCGATCAATTAACCGAGCTCGAGTTTTCTCCAAGATTGATCTCGAGAGTGGATATCACCAGTTCGGATTCGACCGAGGATATTCCAAAGACGGCTTTTTCTACTCGTTATGGCTTGTACGAGTATACCGTCATGTCTTTCTACTTAACCAATGCCCTCACTTTGTTCATGAACCTCATGAATTCGGTGTTCATGGAGTATTTGGATAGGTTCGTTGTGGTCTTCATCGATGATATTCTTATCTACTCCAAGAGCGATGAGGAACACACCGAGCATTTGAAGCTTGTGTTGGGCAAGCTTCATGAGCACAAGTTGTATGCGGTTCAGCAAGCGCGCTGCTCGTTGAAGGAAGTAGCCTTCTTAGGCCATATTCTTTCGGCAGAGGCGAATGTGATCCTAGCAAGATCAGCGATGTGCTTTCCTCGAGTCACCTTACTGGCCACCGGTTCGGAGTTTTCTTGGTTTAGCGGATATTATCGCCGCTTATCGAGAACTTCGAAGATAGCGGCCGATGACGGAGTTGCTCAAGAAGGACAAGAAGTTCGTGGTCCATCGATTGCAGGAAAGTTTCCAAGCGCTTTAAGCGATTGACCACCGCTCCCGCTTCTTGTTCTCCCGATGTCGCAGCCGCACGATATCTTTGTGACGCTTCGCCGAGGCCTCTGCCAGTGTCCTTATGCAAGAAGGCAAGGTAGTGGCCTATGCATCAAGGCAATTGAGACCTCATGAACTTAACTATCCTACCCATGACTTGGAGTTGGCCGTGATTCATGCACTTAAGATTTGGCGACATTACCTAATCCAGAATCGCTGTGAAGTGTATTCGATCACAAAAGCTTAAAGTATTTGTTCACCCAACCGATCTCGAACCTCGTGCAAAGGAGATGGTTGGAGCTGATCAAGGACTATGACATGGGTATTCACTACCATCCGGCAAGGCCAATGTCGCTATGATGCGCTTAGTC
Source organism: Ampelocalamus luodianensis (assembly GCA_036346255.1). Taxonomy (NCBI): domain Eukaryota; kingdom Viridiplantae; phylum Streptophyta; class Magnoliopsida; order Poales; family Poaceae; genus Ampelocalamus; species Ampelocalamus luodianensis. The sequence continues at coordinate 12,833 of JAYEVH010000399.1, read as the reverse complement.
GCAGCGCATTGCAATGCATTGTTGCTCAGAGCATCACCCGTCTTCTAGAGGAGTTTCGCTGCCTCAACTTGGGTTTGTTGAGCATGGTTCTCACCGCCTTGGTTGTACAGCCAACCTTGGTGGATCGGGTCAAGTCTCGCCAGCAATGATGTTGGAGGAACCGCATCAAGGAAAATGTCAAGAATGGAATAGCCAAGTGCTTCTCCGTAGATGAGCTTGGTGTCGTGGAGGTTCGGCAACGCCGTAATTCCAAAGGACATGGAGTTGCGGAGTTGATCCTCCGCTAAGCCCATGATTCCCCGTTGTCCATTCATCCCGCCACGAAGATGTATCATGATCTCCATGTGAGATTTTGTGGACCCAATGAAGAGGGAGATCGCAAGGTTCGTTGTCGTGCGCGACGCGTGTCGCCGTGGTCAAGGCCGAACATCACGGTCCGCCGGATCGCCTCAAATTTACCAATTCGGAGTGGAAGTGGGATTCGTCCGGATGGACTTTATCACCGGTCACCCCGTCCCCAAAGAAGAATGATGTTATCCGGTCGCCATCGATCGATTGACTAAGGTGGCTCATTTTCTTCGTCAAGACCGACCTTCGAGGTCTTCCGCGATCTCACATAGCCCGCATCGTGAGTTTGCATGGTGTACCAAAGACGATTGTGTCGATCGTGGTTCGCTCACTTCGCATGATTTTGGCATAGCCTCGCAAGAGGCTATGGAACTCGCTTTTCTTTCAAATTTCAAGATTTCACCCCAAACAGATGGTCGACCGAGAGGGTCAACCAAGTTTTGGAGGACATGTCGCGAGCTTGTGTCCTTTCCTATGGGAAGCATTGGGAGAAGTGCTTGCCATTCGCCGAGTTTTCTTATAACAACAGCTTCAAGCCGCCTTGCGATGGCACCATTCGAGGCCTTATACGAGAAAGTGTAGAACCCGTTGAACTGGTCCGAGACCGTGAAAGACCTTTCTTTGGCCCGGCTCGATTAATGAGGCCGAGAGTCAAGTCCAGCCATTCGGATCGCTGCGCATGCCTCAATCCAGCGTAAGAGCTATGCGGATCGCCGCCGCCGTGAGTTGCTTGAGCCCAATGACTTCGCTTATCTCAAGGTTTCTCCTCCGAAAGGTCACCAGCTTTGGTGTCAAGGAGTTAGCTCTCGATATGTCGCCCCACCGTATTATCGAGAAGAAGGAGCCGTTGCCAAAGTTGAGTTGTCACGCACTTGCGGAGTACATGATGTGTTCCATGTGTCCCAACTAAAGAAGTGCTCCGTGTTCCAACAGAGGAAGCCCGCTGGAAACTCTTGATGTCCAAGAAGATTTGACCTACCGCGAAGCGCCCTGCTCGTGATACTCGAGGAAGTCAACGAAGAACAAGGAATAAGACCATCAAGTTCCTCAAAGTTCAGGGTCAAACCATTCCGAGGATGAAGCTACATGGGAACGAGAAGATCGCCTCCGTGCATTACCCTCTTTCTTTTCCGAGTGAACCAAATCTCTGGACGAGATTTTTGTAAGGGGGAGGTTTGTAACATCCCCATTTTCAACTTGTGTTTCAAATGTAAGAAAATGGGTAGAAATTAAAACTTTTCTTACATCATGTATTTCTTGTATGTACTAAACAATTATTGTACAAGAGTATGGAAATACAAAGTCACAAGTCCGTTGATCCAAATCTTGATCCTCCAAAAACAATCTTGTCCAATCTTGTGATCCTTCTCGAAATATTTTTCCTAAGTTCTTGGGATGGTTGGTGACCCTTCAAAAATTTCACAATTTTTAGAAATTGTTCAATATTTTTAAGGGTCAATAAACTTGTTTGCCTTGTAGTCAAACCTAGCTCAAAGCATTGTATAATTTCTGAGAAAAGTGCTCAAAGATAAAAACCTCTGAAAATTTTATACAAGATCCATCTCAAGGTTAGCAAGCCATCACAAAATTTCATAAAATTTGGAACTAGTTCTATCTCTTAAGACCCTTCAAATCTCGATTCAAATTAAAATCCTAAACCTGGTCCGAGTCAAACTCGCACTCAAACCCAGTCCGACTTTCAGTCTTGGTCGCACCGAGCCACTTGCCGTGGTCTGCCTTGGCCAAAGTTGGGCGCAGGGTCGGGCCGTTGGATTTAAATCCAACGCTCAAAGACCTCCTCGGTCTTTGTAAAAGACCTCCCACCCGCACGACCTCCTCCTCGCTCTATTTGCAAAGACAACCCTCGAGGACCTCCCTAGGACCTCCTTTGCACCTTTGCAAAGACCACCCTCGCGACCTCTCACTCCACGACCACCCCTAGCACTTGGGTGATCGTGGGTCGCCCATCTCGAGATCCGTGGCTCGCACTCTCCCTAAGTGTTAGGACCTCTAACACATAATTCTAAATCTGAGCCCTTAGATTTCAATCCAATACTACCACGACCTCCCTAGTGGGAGCTCAGGTCGATTTTAGCCGTTGAGCTCTTTGACCGGTCCTCCCCGGTCCTCTCACCGCTCGTGGGCCGGGCATTATCAATTTTGTGCATGGCAAGAGAGAGCAAGCTCTTGTCAACTCTAAGGTCGACAACGGCTATGTGTCGCCAACATTAAATGTCCGCAGACTTTTGCTCAAAAGTCTCTCGACAACCTACTCCCATCACCTCATGTGTACTATAGCTCAGTGGCACCACGACTTTGCCATCCTTCCCGCTGCTATATTTGAAGCTCAAGCTTCCTCTCTTAGTTCTTTTAGTCACTCTCTTGCACCCCTAGTTCTTTTTCTCGCTCTTGTGCTCAAACACCGAAAGCCATTGCCACCATTGTCGGACATTGGAGCTCCTCTCGCCACCTCCGAGCCTCAAAGTGGTTCAACATTGCAATAGTGGCAGTCATCTTGTTCCTTGGTCACCTCAAGCCTCCTAACTCGCTTGTTTGACCTTCACAGAGGTTGACAAGGAGGAGCTTGTCGCTCAGGGTCGGAGCGTTGCCTTTCTTCATCTCCACGACTCCACCGTCACCGAGCTACTCGCGACCACTCCCCTGCTTCTCCTTCAACCCGGTGAGTACTTCTACCCAAAACCCGATCCCATTAGACCTCTTCGGTTTTCATTTTTAGTCGCATGGGTCCCCTGCATGTTATCTCCTGCTAGGCCTGGCTGGTGGTGCTTGTAGCTGGCACCTTTGGTTCTCCTCCCTATTTGGAACTCATCCGTGTTTTGGTTTCCGCCGACGAGGTCCACATCGCCGCGCAAGTCGATGAACCTCTCTGGTTTTGCAACCAAATCCCATTTTCGTCATCTTCTAGGACCACTTTAATGCTCAAATCATTGCTCATCATTGCATTAATTGTGTCCTAATTTGTGCCGGGAGTCACCGACGTAGGGCCATGGGTTTAGAATTAAAGTTTGGAAATCATTAAGTGTCCTTTTAGTTTCATTTATTGTCAATCATCCGAGCATTTAATTTGTCTTAACCGCCACACCTGGAGGTCCTCGCGCCATTAAAACCACTCCAGACCTCCCCACAAATCCTCGCCGTAAAGACCTCCAGAGGTTAAATCCCACCGCTAGGATCACCTCCTCCTTGGGGTCCTTTGCAAAAGACCTCCTTGAGGTCCTCTCATGCGTAAGGTCACCCTGGCCGCTTTTGTCAAAACCGCCTCCTGACCTCCCAGTCCTCTTTGCAAAAGTCCTTCCTTAGTCGCTTTCAAAAACCACCCCGAGCCACCCCACCAAGGTCCTCTTGTGCAAAGACCACCTCGGTCATTTGTAAAGAGAACCTTCAAAACTACGCTTAGGTCCTCTTTGCAAAAAGACCACCGCCCTTTGTGAAGAAGTCGAGGACCTCTCCTCCGCTCGGATCCGGACCGCTCATGACCTCCCCACGGAGATCTCGAACCGCCCGTGCACTCTCTCTGTTGAACACTGTCGCGTAGGACCTCCCCGCAAGATCATGGCCATCCATGACCTCCTCGGTGAAATCCTAGCCGCCCCGACTCCTCGCTTATCTTAGCCGCTCACGACCTCCCCGAAATCGTGACCGCCTAAGACCTCCTTTAGCTCAGAGCTTTAGGACCTCTCTCCTTCGTCTAAACCGTTAGATCTAGATCTAACCCGCCAAGACCTCCTCCGTGAGATTTAACCCTAGGACCTCCTAAGGAGGTCAGACCGCCGATCTTGATCTAACGATCCCACCACCTTTAGCGAGGACCTCGTGGAGCTCGGAGCCGCAGATCCGATCCGATGGCCACGACTCTCCTAGTACGCGAGGAGCTCTTCATGGCGCCGTATGCGATCGTCGAGCCGCTGGATTCAATATCAACCCGCTAAGACCTCCCTAGGCGCGATGAGGTCTTTGCGCCTGTGTGCTCGTGTGGGTTTTATCTCGAGCTCGTGAGTCGTATGATCTTTGATCAACGACCCACGACTCCCAGCTTTTTGTTGGTTTTCCAGATTTAGTCCCAAGCTTTTATTTGCACATATTAATTGTTTTAAACTTCAAAATTTCATATCTTTTCTCTCGTAGTCTAAATTTAACAAACTAAAGTTCTATAAATGCATCCAAAGTACTTTAGCTTAGTATAGGTTTTGCAAGTAGTCTTTAATACTAAAATTAATCGTGGTCTTAGATTTAAAACTTAGAAAATCATAACTCTTCCAATATAACTCCAAATGACCTGAAATTTTATATGGGTTACCACTATACCAGTGGGTAGCTACCATAAAAATTTCAGCTTCAAAATCTTTCTAGAAAATATTTTTGCACATGCTAATTATGGCTGAAATTAGGTTTTAGAGAATATCTTTGCACCACAAATCCAAATTAAGTTTTTCCAGCTTCTATGTCTAGGTATGTTCGTATTTTGCCTTGTGTTTAAATTCTCACACATTTGGATAATTTTTGCTTGCTCTTTGTTTAAGTGTTGCTCGCCTTATTGGTTGTTTTCGCTTCGCTTAGGATTCGATATTTCATGTAACCCCGAGAACGACCCTCCGCAACAAGTTGAGCAAATGCAAGCAAAGTGCAAGCGCTTTGATCATTTCCTATTAATCCCATTACTTTCAAAGTCTAATATTTTGTTTAACTTCTATGTATGCATTGCTATTTTGTTGTTAAATTGATTAGTTAGACCTCTAGTTGCATAATCTGTAGGTAAATAATTATCCTCTACTACTGAGCTTCAGGTTATTTTGTCGTGGTTAGAGTTCGATGGATGAACTCTTATCACTTAGTAGATTACGAATGAATATTGCTTAGCCATGCCTAGTTATCTAGAGAGTATTGGGCATCATCACTTAGTCGCATGATCTTGATCACACAACTACTTATACTACTCCATTATGTCCAACTTTGTGTTTTATTGATTTACAAATCAAAATCGAAAACAAAACTATATCTTGACTTGGGCACAATGGTATGTTGATGTGATCCTGGTGTGTGGAATGGTGCCTAAGTCCCAAGGACCGAGTTACTTGTGTCACTAAGCTAAGCGCTTATTGCGTACAACCACACGAGGGGATATGGAACCTCTTGACTAAGTACTTTGGGAGGTGTTAATTATGAGCTGGTTGGTGGGTGTGTTCTTGTGTGTGTGTGTTTGTGGTGTTGAGAGGAGCATTAGTGTACCTAGGCTGCTTCCATGTCCTTCTCCCGGTGGGCGGCCTTAATTAGCATCGCCCATTGGAAAGCGCCTTGTTAGACTTAGCCATGCCTGCATACCAAAGGAAGTGTGCTAACTGTGGGTGTGGAAAGGCGCTGTCTATCGGTGGGTACATTGGTACACCCCCGCAGGTTCAAACTATTCGAATAGCCTCGCCCTAGGTTATGGACATGCTTGGTAAGGTCGTGCAAGAACTAGACTACAACCTTTTAAAACTTAAACTTGACATGGGTGGTATGGAAGGGTACTTCATGCTATTGTTGTGGTGACTATGGGTTAGTCACTTCTAGGTTGGTGTTGTTCTCTATCTATGTTATTATTGTCTCTCTTTTATTTGAACGATAAAAGTTAATTGCAAACTTGCTTTGAATCTATTACCTTATTGTAAATGAAAACTTGCTTTATGTCAAAATAAGTCCAGAGCCTCATCCACTTAAATAAAGCTTGCATGTAGTTAATTATAGTTCTCGTTATCTCACACGTCAGCTTTGCGAGTACAAAAACAAGTTTTGTACTCATCCATTGCTTAATATTAAATGTCATAGAGGAAGAAGGTGAGCCCCATGGGCCTCACTTTTGTGAGTCGTGTTGCTACTGCTTGGGACGCATTAGCTTGGCGGTCCCGGTTGGTTGCCTTGTGGGTAAAGGCACACCGATTGGCTTTTGTTCATCGCCATCTTATGGCCATTTTGCTTCATGTGTATTTACCTATCTTTATGAATTTTGGCCTGGCGGCCTCTTTTGTAATAACTCTCTTATATTATCTATGTCTTTCAGCTTGTTGCTTTTGCTTCTGCTCTATGTGGATGAATGGAATTGATGCATGATTTTGTAGCGGGTGTGTATAATCGTGATTGGAAGTATACATATTCGAGGCTTGGTTTATTTGATTTGTAATCATTAGGACCAAGTGGATGGTTAAACAAGACAAACCGAATAAACCGGGTCCTCACACATAACTTTTGACCCAGACGCCTAATTCAGTTGTTCTTGGCGCCACCGTAAAGCTAAGAACAATAAATAAATATCTCTAGGAGATGGGATCTCGATTCGCCTCTAAGATCACGAAACAAAGCCACACAACATTCTCGACAGAATTGATTTTCTAAACGCAGCAGCTCGATCTAATCAATTATGATCCAATTCACATCTACCACTAATCAAACGATGAGGATCGGCATTCGTTACCCTTGCAAAGAACTCAGGACGTAGGCGGAAGAACCTTGAGAAGATGATCTTCTCCTCACCTCCTTGGCTTAACAACCTCTGTCCCTTCTTGATTCTCTCATGAAGACCGGCAACGGAACACTCCATGGTGAGATGCGAGGCACCACAGCAGGGGCAGCCACCATGGAGGGAGGATCAGCACTAAAGGAAGATGAGGGGAGAGGAGGGGCGCAAAGAAGGGGAGGGGAGAATTTCACTGAAGGGGAAAGAAAAAGGGGTGGTGGGGCTAGGGTTTGAGAGGGGTAAAGGGCGGCTGGGCCTGGGCCTTAGGCGCTCCTCCTCCTTAGCCCACACAAGGCCTGACAAGGTTTCTTGGCTCGACCGAGGCCCAAGTCCTCACCTCTCCAAAACCCCGACTTTAAATTAATTTTGCTCTCCCAACAAGATTCTCGCTGTTGAAATTTGGGGTATTACATTCTACCTCTTAAATAGGATTCGACTCAATCCTCACACACGTAAGAAAAGAACAACCACAACTAAGAACTCAATAACGTAAACAGATACTGCTGCGAAGAAAACCTGATAACGCCACCCCAAGCGAATATCCAACTCCCAAGTCACCTCTCTCATCGAGAACCACAACACAAAGACGTGAAAAGACGTAAGTCCTAACACTCAACCCTACATCTCCATGTACACCATCAGACAAGACTCAAGGTAAGATCTTACTCGATGGTCAATGTTGTTAACGAATAACAAACTCCGGATCTCTTAGGTACTCACCCACACCAAAAGAAACCAAAAGTGAGAACAACGCGTGAGAAACCCGAGACGGTCTTAGCGATACGATTACGCCATCGAAAACAACCCAATGAACCTAGGTTAACCTTCCCATTGATGCGAACCACACAACATGCACAAAGAACACGTAACTCTTATTCCACCTCTCAATTGAACTCTTCATCAAAACAAGGATCACCTCCTTTAACGACAAACATACATTCGAATTCTTTTTAAGCAAACTCTTTACCGCAAAACACATCTCGAATAAGAAAGATTCACGCCACAACTAGACGCATCGATCTGGCATCAAGAGTAAAATCCAAATCGTAATTTCATCACTAAAACCTTTCCACCTTCCAAGTGGCGCTATGCATTAAACATCACGAAACCAAAGGAGGAATCATTTTAAATACCCAAATCAAAACTTCCTTTATTCTTCCGAACCGATAAGAACCACACATACCAAAATCGAAAGTTAAACTCGACTTACGAAAGACATTGGTCAATAAAGACAAAGCTCATGCGAGAATAAAGAAAATGTTTCATTAATCAAGAAGATATTTTTTCCTTAGTTTCACTTTTTGGAATAAAATATCTCTCCAACCTTGGAATTCGATTCATCGCATACCACACGGTCCTCAAACCTCTTCATTTAACATCCTCAAATTAGGCTTAAACCGAAATACATTATCCACACCTTTGTAGAGAGACTCTATTGATTCCACTAAACACTCTAGACAACTCCTTCAACCGATGACACTAATTTGATAGAAGGCACCAAAGCACCTCAAAACCCATACAATCTCATCACCTCCAACTTTCAAGAATAACACATCGTAATCCTCGCACACACACTCATGAACTACATCGTATGGGTTCTATCGACAATCATTCTCGCTACTCATACTCCGCTTATCCTCTACACGCAAATCTTGGGCAACCAAAAGTCTAGCATGAAAATGGAAAACCCAAATTTAACCTCCGAGACCTCACAACGAATTCCTCTTATAACAAATAGTGAAATCATCGGATTAAATCTCTAAGATCCTACACTCCGACATACTCACTCATTGACATCATCAGAATCACTCACACAACATCATGATACTTTCCAATTGTGTTACTCTATAAAATTGATTATCGTTTCATACATTTGATAATCCCAAACATTTTAACATGAACCAAAGTTCTGAACTACACTATACCATAGGTCCTACTTAGTCGAACACTATACAGCTTTACTTCAAGCCATACATTCCATTTGAATCAACTTCCTCCAAGAGGTTCAAAGTCAAAACCAATTCATCTCCTATTACTCCTCCAAATAGCTTGGTAGCAAAATCTCACCCTACAATCACTTAACCACCACCAAACAATTGACAACTTACGCTTTGTAAAACTTGCAACACAAAAATGTTGATCCTTTCTCAAAACAAAAGAGACGACAAGGACAAATTTCACCACACAAAATGTCACGCCATAAAGGAGCACGAAACCAAAAGAAATAACTGCAATGAAGATCCGGGAAAACGAAATTGAGTTCACAATGGAGGGCACGATCCCACTAAAAGGGAATAGCAAATAACCACCAATAAGAACAAAAAAACATTGCGATTGAAACTCACAACTCTTAAGTGAAAAGGGCAAAAAGTTTATGAACAATTTAAATAACTACAAGTTACAAAACTTGACTAAATTCTCAAATATTCCTATCGTGCACTCTTTCCTTTTAACACTGAAATTAATTCTTTGACTAACATCGCTTGCCACAACGCATAAGATAAGATCTTTAGTCCAAACCACAAGGACTAATTAAGAACCAATATAAATTATTCAATACGCCATATTTGTTCGTAATAGCTTCAACTACACAAGAAACATGAGATCCAAATAATCTCACCACCAAACTCAAACATTTCCAATTATGGGATTTCATGAAAAGCAAGCGATTATTCTCTCTTAAAGGAACCAACATAACTTCTTTGATTGCACTTCACGTTGTCAACTCACCCAAAGAGCCTTTAGAATTAAACCACACAAATATCTTAAGAAGCAACAGATAATCCAATACCTTAATTTATTTAAAATAATTTCAATTACTGATGATTAAAGAGTTCAAAGAAAATATCACTAAAGCTAAACTTGAAATATTCTCATCTACCACTCAGACCAATACGGACCAAGGAAAACCAATTTAGCAATGAACTCATAGAACATATGTGGGTTTCTGTTATTGGAAATGTACTTAATTAAATTCATACAAAGAATATGATTATTAATGAAGGAACAAGATCGCCCTCAATTAAAGATCATGCTAAAGGTATAAATTCAACAAGTAACAATTCCAATAAACAGATCCTCTGATATATATATATATCTCACAATGGTTCCTGTGATCAATGACCATTGCATATATATATCCTTTAACAACATTGCATCATACACATACAAGTCGTACATTTGCATAATTAAACATAAGTTTACAACATTCTGGTTTAGTACTACAATATAGAGTGACTTAATCACTACAACATATTCAACAAATGAAGCAAAATAAATCAAAAGTCCACCAATGGCCTCATCCACCCGCAGTAATTGCGTGGAGGAAAGAAGTAGCGTTACTCGCTAGCGCCACCGACGCGCGCTAACTCGCACTTATAAAGGAAACCGCCTCACCGCAACAATAGGTGATAGCACCTTGAGTACGGAAGGTACTCAAGAAGTCTTACACAAACTATTAAAATAAAGTGTTGATTAGAGCCTAACCAAAGGAATAGAATTGTTACATGCATAAGGTTACAACAGAAGGTATAAAGGTTCAGATTTGCATAAAGCGTGACATCTTAACCTACAATTGCTAAATTTTAAAGCAATTTAATAAATCAAATTGACTAAAATAAAGACTCAAAGACATTAAAAGTAATAAGATAAAGCATGATTCCTCATGCAAACCAAAACAAACCAAACCACATTTTGAAAATCAAAACTTCTATACAGTGACATCAATTCAAGTTATCAGTCCATGACCGTGGGACACGCTATTCGAATAGCTTTATACCTCGCAGGTGTACATCTTTACCTACATGACTTAGCTAGTTCGTTGCCTTCTGGATGCCTCCGAATGATGACATACTTTGGTATGCCGACCGGGAAACTAAGATTTGGTATTTTCAACAAGCTAACACTATTGAGTTGGACCCCATGTGTGAACCGATCTCGCTTAAACAACGATCGATAGCATTTGCTTAACCGGCACACATGTTGGCGCAGTGAATGCCGATCCAAACAATTTAATGCGAATTGGGTTCCCTACCCATAGTAAAATGCTATCGGCACTATTAAGGTATCGATATGCGACGCAGGCACATATACGCTCACCCTCCTAAGAACATCCGATATCGACATAGTAAGCTCACATGGCATAAAACGCACTCTCACTCAAAGCATCTATGCCATACAAGGTCAATACACACATCCTTACTTCCTGCTTCCAACTCAATAGTCTTAACATTTTATTTAACCAAACAAATACGCCATACATCGCATGTGAAGTACGTGGGGACTTGAACCAATAGTCGAGTTCGGTCCTTAATTAACCCGACAAGTCCACCACCAAACCCAATTCTCGTACAAAAGCACCATCACTAGCTTCCTCTTGTCCAGATCAATTTGAATTTCAAATACAAAACTGATTTAAAGAAACCGACAAAGAGTTTAAAATAACAAGAGTTCAGCTAGGATTCCCATGTTTGACAAGATATGCTTGTCAAACTCTAAAATCTCTAGACTGCATGCCTAAGCCAAAACTGAAAATATAGGTTATAAGATACAGACTATGCTAGGGTTAAGTGTATGGTGGCAATTGAGGTAATCCATCATGTTTGGTCATAACTAACTACTAATGTGATCATATTTGTATTTTCTGTAAATAGCATGCATGTTGTCACCGAATTTAGACAAATCTAATGTATAAAATTTGGGATCAACATGGTGCAAAGAGGATACTTGCCTTGGTAATAATAACCTCATGTTGCAAGCTCGTTGCTCGTAAATAGGTTCAAGGATTTGTAAGAACCAGATTCTAAAAAGAGACAATAAACTCTAATGAATACCAAACTCATAATAAGTCCAAAATGAAAGGAAATCAGATGATCAATATGAAAATGCAAGCTTATCAAGATGCTTAAGTTGTATCTACCCCAATAATAAAATAATAACCCATTTTATCAACTACTGCTTTCAAAGGACAGAAACTAGGTTTTAGTGCAAAGTTCCAGCTTTTTGATTTTAAAAGAGTCAAAACAGGATGTGATTGCAATTTTCTAAAAGGGAATATAGAATATGCAAAAGCTCATAGATGAAACTTAGCATGATCTTTTAGGTAATTAATATCCCAAACCAACCTTAGTCTAACTCTAACTAGTTAGATTACATCAATTCAAGAAGAGCTCATTTTGCTCATATTGGCTAAAAGAATCTGTAGACAGATCTCAAACTGTAAGTCAAAATATATGATGACAAGAATTGAAAGATCAACTTGTCATGTCGCTAGGTTTAGTCAAAACCCAAATAAGATGATAAGTTGACAGAAGAACTCCTAGGTTTTGAAAATGACATGGAAAACTAAAAGGTATAATATCAACTTTTCACTTTGAAGCAAGTTGAAGATACTGATGCTTAAAAGAAGGATTCATGTGAGCATCTAAGGTCCTAAAATGCTCAAGATATCATAACTAGGGTTTTAGCTTACCAGATGAAAAAAGGAGCCAAAGACTCAAACCGATGATGATGGACAAAGAGATAATTTGATTTAACTCGCAAAAGATACCAAATCTTTAATGCAAGGCAAAACCAAGGCTTAAGGATGGATAAGCAAAGGATAGGAGCAAGAAACTCCACCGGGACAAGAATGGAGAAAGGAGCTTCTGGTCAACAATGGTCACACTCAAAAAGGCTAGGGGTTTATATAAGGATGTTGAGCTACAGGCAAGAGGAAAGATCTAGAAGTCATGAGGTGTCCATTTAGGCCACTTATCCCAAAAATTAGTTGCAAAACCTTAGATAAATCCTCTCCTCTGCTTATGAGAAATCAAGCAACAGAGAGAGGAAGAAGATAAGAGTCACCGACATGTGGGTCCGCTGCGTCATACTGTGCCACACTCTCCAAAACGCTGAAAGAACAATACCCAACATTCCGATTGGAAATGGCGATCGTGGATAAAAGAGAGATTAAATTTGAATTTGCATCGACCAA
>JAYEVH010000352.1:0-80181 GCA_036346255.1 Ampelocalamus luodianensis | reverse complement strand
TTAGCAAGTATTTAAGAAAATTCTCTTGCTTCTTTAAACTCGGGTTTGTGTTTCAAATATCCTTGATCTCTGAAATTCAAATTCGAGTTTGAATTCCCTTTGAATTTGGGCCTTTTCTCAAATTCGCTCTCCTTTTCTTGGGCTCACCCATGAACCTCTCTTGGCTTTGGCCCACTTCCTCCTCCCTTGTCCGCCCAATTTTTCCCCACCCCACCCCACCCACCACTCGCCTTTCCCTCGGCACTGCCGCCGTGGCGGCGCATGCGTAGAGCACGCCTCGCCATGCTCCCGTGTGCCCGTCGCGCGACCCCTCCTCGCACGCTCGTGCGGCTCCCGCCATGCCCACACCAGCCCGAGTGCTCCCGGCGCCTACCACCCACGAACGATCAGGCACGCACGCCCATCCCGCACGCCTCCCATGCGCCAATCATCGCCGCACCCGCGCTGCGCGCATGACGCCGTCCGCGCAAGTCGTTGCTTGCATCCCGTCCTCACCTTGTCCCATCAATCGCGCCAAGCCTCCCCCGGCTCGCTCCCCTCCTTGCTGGCTATAAGAGAGCCCCCCTTCACCTCCCTTGCTTTCCCCCATTGCTCACCTTCTTCTTCCTCGAAGCAGAGCCGAAGCCGCCGCTCCCGCCTTGGCCACACCGCCTTGTCGTCGTTCAGCCACGCCGGTGAGCCGCCGCCCCGGCCAACCCCGTCACCGGCTACCCCTAGTGCCAAGGAGGCTATCCCTCACCTCCCTTGGACCTCTCCGCCGTCGGAGACCTCCACCGTCGTTGTCCCCCTTCTTCACCACCCGGCCGCCACTGGCCACCTCGAGCCGCTCGACCTCCCGCCGGTTCCACGCCTCCCTCATGGCCACGCGTAGCCCATGCGCACGCCCTCGTCGCAGCTGCACCACTCCACCGCCGGCACCTCGCGCATCCTGTGGCGCCGCCACCGCCTCTTGCCACCGCGCGGCTGCTCCATGATTGAGATAAATGTGGTAATTTGGTTTTACCACTTAAAAACCCTAATAACTTGCTTTTACCACATCTGGGCGGATGGTAAGGTGGTGGGTGCTAACATAGCATGAGAATGGTGGGTATGTGGTATGAACCGCCCGGATGGATTAAGGACTTAATCTTGCCACGATCTCCTGTGTAAAACAAGTACAACCACAAGTCTGCAAAAATTGCGACTTGGCTTAGTAAATTTATCAAATCCTAAAAGTCATCTCACTGGAGGAATGAAAGGGGCGCAAGCTCTGGGTATGTCGGGCTTAATGGGACACCGAGTCAAGGGTGAAGTTTGCAAGTCGCTGAGGTGTAGCCACGCTACGCCAGTCGCTGAGATGGACATCCCGTGCAACGTATGGGCGCAACCCCATATGGGTGAGATGATGGAAAAGACGAGGTAGTTGAAAAGTTATTGTGACAACCTCTCGACTACACGACTACGGAATCGTGTAGGGCAACGAGTTAATTGTCTCTTGTGGGTAAAGTGTACAATCTCTGCAGAGTTATAAACTATTTAAACAGTAGTGCCTCTGGTCAAAGCGCACATGGGAACTTTACTTGAGTTAGTTCTATTTCAAAAATCCTTTGTGGGTGATATGAAAAATGTGGCGGGCTCACCTAGCCCTGAGATTGGATTTTTCTTGGGTTTGCAGACTCAGTGATGTTAATGCATGGGGGTAACCCCAATCAAATGAAGCATGGGTAGAGTTTCCGATGGAGGGAACCTCTGCTGTTATTAAATATTGCACAATTACTCTCTTTAATAAAATGCAATTTGGTTAAAATGTTAAGTGCTAGAAATTTGTAATTATGATAATTGAAAACATTGCTTTAGCAAATAAAAGAACCCGAGCCATCCTTGTTTAGCCTTGCATGTATATTATTACATTGTGTGTTGGCTCGCGAGCACGGAAGTTGTGCTCATCCTTGCTCTCTCCACCAAAACCCTCAGAAGCAGGAAATCTTGGAGATTACGACTACTACGAGGATCCAGAAGTTGGAGGCCCAGGAGAGGATGAAGCGTAGTGTAGTCTTTAGCTGTTCTAGTCTCGCCTCAGTCCAGCTGACTCCGTCGGTACTTGCGTGCATCCTATATTATCTGAGATTTCGGGTAATATCGGATGCACATGGGTTTCCCCAGTCGCTTGCATGTGGAGAGATGTGCTCTCATCCCTTTGCTTCTATTGTCGGTTCCGCTCTTTGTAATGTATTCGGTATTGGCCTGTTTGGCCCTTATTGTAAAACCTGACCCGACACGGTCTATATAAACTCTGATGTGCTAAATTAATGAATGGTAAGATTTTACGTCATGTATGAATTGATTCAGTGATGTATCTGTGAGTGCTAGTTACTGATCCAAAGAATAGCATAGTGTTATCACAGAGGATTCTGGATTACGAAATCCGGGTCCGACAATCGAGCTTCATTGCGAATGTCATGTACTGTGAGATCGTGGATAACCTAGATTTCGAGCTACAATCCATCATTCGAGCAATAAAGTTAAGGTTCCAGTATGTCGGACCCGGGAGTAACACCCCCAAATCCTCTGTGTATTCTACATTAGTCGCTAGAACAGTAGCTAGTGTACACAGTAAACAGATATGGTAACATCCATAATCCGCACAACTTCATTAATAAATAAAGTTTATTACAAGAAAGGCTTACGAGCCAACAATAAAGAACACAACGGAGGACGAAGAAGAAATAATAGAGTTCAGCTAATCTGCCACATGCAATCGACTTGGGTAGCGGCCTAGTTGTCGAGATCCTCAGTAGTTGCGAAGTCATCCTCCTCTGAGCAACATTTTATTAGGCAAGGGTGGGTATAAAAATGTATTCCGCAAGTTACACCCAACAACAGATTATAATGCATGAAGGGATATATCAAAGGTAGGTTTATATGGTTACTTATGCAAAAGCAATGTTTGGCATTTTTAAATACATTTACAAAGTTCCAAAGCAGTTATACTATATCTAAAATTATTTGATTTTAAATTGTCAAGTTAGTGGTAAGATGTACTTTTGGTGAAGGACTAACCCCCTTACACCAAGGCTTTTTGCCCAATTTTCCATATGGAATAAACATCCATGAAATCATTTTTGTCAAACCATTTTTAAAACAAAATCGTAGTCTAATCCACGAAAGGCTTTACTCAAGATGCCCATGACCGTGGACACGCTATTCAAATAGTTTTACACTCTGCGGTGGTTGTACAACTTTACCCATAAGGGATAATCCACGTATAATGTCCGCTTCACACACTTCCATTGGTGTGCGACTAAGTAATTATCACAAGCCCTTTACAATGCGCCATCCCAAAATACTCATGCCCGTTAAGGTTTCGCTGCTGTAAGGTTTCACGCCGAATGGAAGCCCCCTCTTGGGCCATGTGGGATAATAAAAAGTAGGTCATTCTAACACTCGCACAACTAGATGGCACAACCACAGTGAAACATTGCAAATTAGTTAGCTAAGTTCGTTCCACTCCAGACTTGTGGTAGTACGGAAGGGCTTTGCAATCCGCAGCTTGCAGACCGGTCCTTAATTGACTAGGTGACTTTCAAAATAACCCTTAGGCCTCGACCATTCACTGAGATGAGACCGTGCATAAACTTGCACCCACTAACTATCCATTTCACTGAAGTCCAAACCAATTTTATTTTATTTTATTCTTCAAATTCATTTATAAACCTCCATGGCACATCAATGTTGTGGATACAATTTAAACCACATTTGATTTTTTTTAGCAGAAAATTCCCTAATAAAATATTTTAGGTCTAAGCAGAGCTAAGCCTAATTTTTCTCAAAATATTCTACTTCATACTATTGCATCAACTAGATTTATATAAGGTGACAATGTATGGATATTTCAATATCAAGATTTGGCTATACAATAGTAATGGGAATAACTAGAAATTTTAAAAAGGAATTTAAATTACTGGAATATAAATAAGCATGAAATAATAATTCAAAAAATAATTTAAAATATGGGATAAAACATGATCAAAGATGTAACTTGCCTTCCTCAATTAATTATTGTTTAGAAACAACGTCGAAATCTAGTTCTCTGAAGTCGTCAAAATCCATATGCAAAAATGAACCCAATTCAAAATAAATTCAAATTAAATCCAAATTAAATAATTTTAGTATAGATAGCTAGATCTTGATTTTAGATGAATTTAGGAATTTACCTGCTGAAATCGGAGCTCGATCGTATGAAGGAGAATGAGTCCTTGAAAGATTAAATCCAAAAGAAATTAACTAAATTCAATGATGAATTATTTTACTAAAGAAAAATCTAATTATGACATAAGCATGATGTTAGCACTAAATTTCCTTTTACACACGAATTAAATTTCTACTGGAAATTCCTATTAGACAGTGACATGTGGGCCCATAGTCCATAGACCAGGTCCACAAAAATTTAAAGGTTCATGGTGGACTTTGTTTACAAAATAGTGCGCGAGGTTTTACCCATGTGCTGCAAGCGCTACCATGTGGCATTGGCGTGGGCAAGAGGGTTGATGTGGCGCTTGCGTGGTGCGAGATAGTGCCACATGGGCGGTCCACTTCACCTCAGGCGGTGAACGCGGCGCAATCGCCAACAATGAGGGTACCAAATTGGAAAGGACGTCACGGTGAACTCTTGTTGCACACGGTTGCGGCGGAGGGCTTGCGGAGTTGTTAGCGGCGAGAAATCGGTGGCGGCTATATTCGATTGTTGACGGCGATGAGGCTCGGCGTTCCTCCGGCAATGTTGAGGTGCGCCGAGGTAGAACACGCGATGGCGTGCTTGATGGTGAAGACGATGGCGGTGGATCATCATCGATGGCTTGAGAATCGGTGGAGGAAACGTGCACGGCCAGTGAGCTCTCAAACGTGGATTCAAGCGGCGCTAAAGCGAGAAGAGTGCTAAGGGTGCGGGAATGGGATGAGGTGAGATGGCGGTGCAGGGCTCCCTTTATAGGGCGGGGTGACATCGAGGCGTGCGACGCAAGTTGGCCGCCAGCAAAACAATAATGGATAAGAGCGATCCGGTGGCGGACAATGGGGGATAAGGGCTGGGGCGGTTGCGGTGAGTTAGCGGGATAAGGGTGGCAGCGCAATCATGGGAAAAGTGGGCTATTTTGGCTATATTTGAAAACCTTCACGTGGGCGAAAATGGCGGAAGCGGTGCTGGCTCGAGGAAGAAGAAAAGGGGAGAGAGGAAGACTAACAGGTGGGGCCCGCTTGGAAGTGCGAGGGAGAGGGGAAGGCGCGGGATGGGCCAGCGAGTGGAGTTGGGCCGTGGATGTGGGCTGCGTGTAATGAAAAGAAGATTGGACCGGAGAGAGATTCGGTCCAAAGCAAGAATCCAGATTTTTAATGATTTAGTGAATTTAGAAATTGAGATGAATCAATTAGACTTTTAGAAAATAGCAAATTAAGTCCAAAAATTATGAAAAAATTCATAGAAATTGCCTGAGCTATTTTGGACTTAAATAAAATATTTGCAACTTAAAATTGGTATTTAGCTTTGCAAATAAATTTTATTTTGCTTTAAAATAATAGGAAAAACCTTTTAAAATCCAAAAATCCAGAAATTAATTAAATTTTCCTTCTAAATTTTAAATCAAGAAAATCCTAGAAAACTCAATAAATTTTCTTTTGACTTTAAATACATGAAATTCAAGAAAATCAAGAAAACTCTTTTAAACCTAAAAATCTAATAAAATAATGAATTTATTAATTTTTAAATTTGGTAATGAACTTGGGATGTTACACAATACACAATCATTTATGCTAAGGCGTGGAGGGCAAAGCAAAAGGCACATGAAGCAAGGTTCTAGATGTTCGAGGACTCCTACCACAACCCGCCTAGACGACTCTGAGTCATACAAGACAGAATCCGGTACTCATGTCGCCATTAAAGATGACACACATCTAAAATTCACCAGAAGAGGGTACCAGGCGAGCATTGTTCGCCGTTGCATGCATCAATGCATTCCGACATTGTCGTCGATCTTATGCGTGGATGGCATGTTCACGACAAGAAAATACAAGGGACGGATACTTACGCAATTGCGATCGATTGGAACAACCGAGTTCTTCTCGTAGCATTTACATTCATCGGCGAGAACATCGATAGTTGGTTGTGGTTTATGAGGAATGTGAAGATTTTAGTTGTGCAGGTCATCCTAATGTATGCCTCATACATGACCGGCATGCAGCCCACTAAGTGTAATAGCTCAGCCACAACAAGGGAAACACGAACCACTTCCATTGGTGGATCTGTAGAGCAGGTGGTGCATGAGGTACTTGGGTGTAAACTTTTACAAGTAGTTTCACAACAAGGACTTGATGAACCTTTTGAAGTGGCTGTACAACTAGATCTAGCAGATAAAGTTCGATGCATTATGGGAAATTCTGGATGAGCAGATGAGGCTGCGAAGAAGCCTACTACAAGTGCTAACAATCTCCTCGAGGCATTGCCCGAGTTACCCACAGATGGTCCTAGTATGACGAGGAAGACTGGGCGGTAGGTGAAATGCTTCTCGGACTGGATTAAGCATGAGCCTAAGGCGAAGTGGTCATTGCTACATAACAAGGATGGTGCTTGGTATGGTGTCATGACAACAAATCTAGCTAAGGTATACAATTAGGTCATGTGCGACGCGAGGTGTCTCCCTTTATTTGGTATTGTGGAGGCGATTTTGTGCGGTACCACAAAATACTTTGTTGACCGAAGTAGCATCGCATCAGTCTCCATGGCAAACGACAGAGTTCTGTACTTCGCCATGATCACCAAGTACATAGAGGAGAATAGCAAGAATGGTGAGATGCATAAGGCATTCAAGATAAGCACAAGGGAGATTCGCTTCGAGGTACTTTGAAGGAAGAAAGGACACCACAAAATGAACCGTGAGAGGATCATCCACGAGTATACGCTTCGCCAAGCTAGTTACATATGCACTTGCAATAAGCCACTTCTTCTATATAGGTCATGCTCACATATGATGGCTGCATGTTCGACGGTGGCACAGCATCCCGTCCAATACCTTTCTGAATATTTTACCAAGGAAGAGGTGATGCTAACCTGGAGTGCAGAGCTGTATGATTACGACGTAGTTGGTTATTTCATTGGCCATCCTACCTGGAACGAACAAATCTGGGTTGTGGACATTGATAGGCTGAAGGGAACAGTTGACCGGCGGCAGAGACAACGTATCAGGAATGACGTGTAAGATCAAGGAGGCCAACTAGAGAGGGGGTGAATAGGCGGTTTAAAATTCTTCTGAACAAAATCGAGTTTTATACGAATTATAAATCAAATCATTTTTGCACATTTAAAGCCTCAATCAACTAGTCTCAACTAAGTGCACTAACAACCTAAGTTTATGACAAGGTTTGCAATCCTAAGGTGAGAAGCAAACAATTTAATTCTATAAATGTAAATTACAAGAAAATAAAGCACAAGAAAGCAAACCACAATGACACTCGATCTTTTTTCCCGTTGTGTTTGGAGACTTGCCGATCTCCCCTAAACCACGTTGAGATAAGCCCAAACGAATTTGACCAGCTCCACAAATTAAGACAAACACCTCAATCCACTAATGGTAGCTCTTTCCCTCTCGGTAGGTGAGCTCCAACCTTCACAACACAGCAGGCCTTCTCACAAGCTTCTTGAGAAGATCACCAGATCACAACGCCTCCACACTGTATAGGTGTCGGCAAACACTAAGAGTAATAAGTCAAGTCTCTTGCTTGAATCTCACAAAGTACAACACATGCACAATTGGATGCTCCATCCAATTCGAGTTGCAACACATGTAACTAGAACCTCTCCCTTTGCTCACAAGGTGCAACACATACACAATTGAGAGAAGAAGCTCACACTAGCTTAAGAGAGTAAAATGGGATGCCAAGAGTTGCCCCCAACTGGCTATGGTGGGTATTTATAGCCTACACACCAAAAGCTAGCCGTTAGAAGCTAAAAGGGTTGAAAAACAGCGAAACCCGATCTAACCGCTATCCAACGGCCGGTCAAACTGGGCTACAGTGCAACGCTATAAAACTAGCCGTAACAGACAATCTGGTCAGATCGGACATCCGGGAGGAAGAAAACTCAAAAACATGCCCTCTAGAAAAAGGTTGATCGGCACGGTCAGTCTGAACCCTAGTCAGACCGGCCTTATAAGGGCGGTCAGACCGTACCCCGGTCAGTCTAGTCCAGTCAGTCCAGGCCTGAATTTTAGCACAGGTGACACTAAGAAAAACGGTCATAACTTTTGACTCTGATGTCGGGCCTGAATTTCAACACAGGCGACACTCGGAAAAAACAGTCATAACTTTTGACTCCGATATCGGAATTAGGTGATATTGGGCTCTATGGAAATCATATTCAAAGGGCTACACAGCTCGTCTATTTTATTGATCTCAAACACATTTGATCAAATAAAAAGCACAACTCCAAAGAGCCAACATATGGCCTAAGTTCAAGAAAAGTGTAACGAGCAATCTTAGACCATGCCAAGGAAGGATGCATGAACTTAAACAATTTGTAAAACATATTTGCAAAATTTAGTGTCATGCCACGAGGAGTAGGTGTATGGACTTCAACCATTTGCAAATTATAGTCTCATGCTATAAAGAGTAAATACATGAGCTTTAACTATTTACAAAATACATTCGCAAGCAATAGTATCATGCCTAGAAGAGCTAGAGCAAGAGGGATTGAGCTATCAACAGATGATGAGACTCAAGCTACTAGAAAAGAACCCTATTAATAGTACGACAACCTATACTAGCAATCTTGTCTTCAAACCAAACACCGAGACCAAAGAAAAGACTATAAACACATCCTTAGCATATGCTAGTTATACCTTTGCCTTACACATCCATCTTGGGATCAAGACTTGATGACAAACATCACACCTCCAAATCGTGAGTTCATGTCCTGTTCATCAACATATGATTAATTCTATCATGTCGGGATCTTGACTTGGTGCTCATCAACATATGATAAGATCCTTCATCCCGAATCTTGACTTGATGACCATCAACACATGGTATCATCCAAAGTTTTCGTCATCATGGGGCTTAACATATTTGATCAACTCATGGAAAATATTAGTTCTACAAAAAGATTGTCATTAATTATCAAAATACTCCATTAACTCATAATAGTGGATCTAGATTCTTTAATCTCCCCCTTTTGGTGATTGATGACAATCCGAATGCAAATAACTGAATTTAAATTAACATGAGTATATTTCAACTACAAAAGCTTCTTATACTCAAGGATGCGTTTCAACATAGAGATCCTCTATATATGTGGATGGAAGAGATGGATCAATACAATTGAAACCATAAAATATAGAGTGAACTCCTCCTAAATATGTGCATATATATATATATATATAGGAAAGATACTTTCTACTCCCGAGTGTAGTTACTCTCACTTTTGATATACCACCTAAAAGAACTTGACCTACTCTTTTATTACTTTGGGTATACTCATATATTAATTATAAGATACTCCAATGTGAACCACAAAAAAAAATTGCAAGAGTCTATAGTTTTTAGCATATTTTGTAAATACCTTCATATTCGCACATAAAAAGGAGTATATCTAAAAAATTGTACATATCACCCCATGAAAAGGTGTGAATACCACCTAGGTGGTCTTATATACTCGTATACTACACATACATACTCTCGGTGCAAGATACTTCCTACGTTGTGAGATACGGAATAGGAGTAACTACTCCCGAGAGTAGGAAAAAGGCTTCCTATATATATATATATATATATATATATATATATATATATATATATATATAGAGAGAGAGAGAGAGAGAGAGAGAGAGAGAGAGAGAGAGAGAGAGAGAGAGAGAGAGAGATGGAACACTATGCACATATCTAAGTTTGACTCTTGGTGGAGTTCAAGCTATACTGTCCAAGTAATGCAACAAAATATAAGAATATGACATCAAATCCATACCTCCCAAGATTTTTCATCTTTCTATCCAAATAAGACTAAACAATAGCATATCAACAAAAGTATTAGTCTCGCATACAGATTTGCCATTAATCATCAAAACCAAATTAATGGAGCTTGAACCTACAACATGGAGGAAGCAGAAATCGAATGTCATACAAAGAAGTGCTCTATTTGTAGGAGTCTGAGCATACCTTGAAGTATTGCCATGCCAGAAATGAAAAGCATGAAGGAGAGGTCGGCAGTCTGGATAGCACCGCGGAGACCTCATCCGACCACTCCACTCGAGGTGGGCATTGTTCAGTGTGCGACAGGGTCCCTGTTGACAGGGCCATTTCGTCATTTAGAATGACGACAGAAGACTATTTTTGTAATTTTGTTAAATAGATATTTATTTCTGTAATTCTATTAAAAATATATTGTTTAAAAAAAAAATCAAAACTTGGGGGCACATGTTTTGGCGGTTGAGGTCATGAGTTCAAGCTCTCATTCTCCTTGGTAAACAAATGTAGATCAAGGAAACAAAAGCTAAAACTCACCATGTCGAACATCAGCAACTAAAAACTTTGGTCTGTTACCATCCGGATTATTGTTGTCTGGGTGAATCTCAACAAAGATGGTTCGAGAATTGGAATGCAACTTTGAGAATCCAACAAAATTATATGGAATGTCATATCATCCTTTCTCATTAATTGTCATTGGTAGTAACACCACCAGGTTGTTCATGTAAAAAATAAGGGGGCCTACCTCCGTAGAACCCCAAAAATGAGTACTCAATATAACAATACTTTGCATACTGTTACAACTACAATACATTTACCGAAGATATGATCTACTCGCTACAACGATCACAAGCTGCCTCCTGAGTCCTGATCCCATGTATTTTACAAACTACCAAATTTGTATAATTCACTATGTTTTGACAAAGTACCTTAGACAATTGCTTTTCCACCCAGCAAACAGTCATAGATACACCGGTAAAATAATGGTACGTTATATGTCGGACCCGGATTTCGTAATCCAGAATCCTCTGTGATAAAGCGGCGCTATTCACTGGATCAGTAGATAGCGCTCACAGTACACATTGCTGAAATATTTCATACATCGCGTAGACCAAACCATTCATTAATACAAGCATCAGAGTTCAAATAGACCGCGTCGGGTCGAGTTTACAATAGGGCCGACCAGGCCAAATGAGTTCATTACAAAATCTCGAGTACGATAGCGGAAGCAGAAGGGTAGAGCAAGTCTCTCCACAGGCAAGCGACTGGGGTACCGTATGTACGACCGATATTAGCCAAGGCTTGGATAATATAGGATGTACACGAGTACCAACGGAGCCAACCCGACTGAGGCGAGACCTAGACTAAGGAGCTACACTACTCTTCTTCATTTCCTTGCTCCTCGGCGTCCAGGTCCTCGTAGTAGACGTAAACTCCATGATCTGCGGGTTCTGAGGGTTGGGGGGAAAGAGCGAGGATGAGCACAACTTCCATGCTCGCGAGCCAACACACAGAATGCAAAATTATACATGCAAGGCTTAACAAGGATGGCTCGGGTTCTTTTATTTGCGCAAAGCAATATTTTAAATACCAATATTAGAAAGGCCTATCACTTCGCATTTTTAACCAAATTGCACTTTGTTAAAGAGATTATTTATGCAATATTTATAACAGCGGAGGTTACCTCCACCTCATGCTTATTTTTGATAGTGGTTACATCCACCACTTAACATCACTGGGGTACATCCACCCAGGGAAAAAACCAAAACCGGGGTTACAACGACCCAACACATTTTATCCCACCCACAAAGTTTTATAAATAGAACTAACTCATGTAAGTTCCCATGTCCGCCCTTGACCGTGGGCACGGCTATTCGAACAGTTTATTACACTCTGCAGAGGTTGTACACTTTACCCACAAGAGACAATCATCTTGACATATACACATGTTTCCGTAGACATGTGAGTCAAGGGGAGATCGTCACAAGGCCTTTACAATGCATCCCCCAGTATTTGTTACACCCGCTAAGGTTTCACCTGAGAAGAGTTACGCTCACATAGACCCGTCAACTCTTTCCCAGACCCCCTCTTGCGCCACACGACTTACGCTCACATAGACCCGTAAGTCGTACACCCCAACCCATAGCCACATAGGCTTATGGCGTAGCGGGTCATCCGCACAGTGCAACTCATACTAACGGATACAAATTATTTAGCCAGTCGACACCATTATAGACATGTGGTCGTCTCGTTTACATTGGGAGGTCATCACAGGATTAAGTCCTTAAGGACCATCTGGGCGGTTCATACCACATACCATCCACAAACCAACATTCTTTGGGCTGCATTAGCACCCACCAACATACCATCCATCATACCATCCGCCCAGATGTGATAAGCAATTTTTAGAGTTTTTGAGAGGTAGAGAAATACATCAACACAACCACCCCAGTCATTTACATCCAATGACTGCCCAAAAACCATGTTCATTTTTAAGAGATGATGAATGGGGTAGATAATACCCCGATACTTAAGCAAGGCTAGCATGGCGCTTAAGTATAGCCTATAACTAGTATAGTTACCATATATTTACTAGGGTGACAATGGCTTAGGGTAACTCAATTATCAAGGGATGGTGTATTAATATTTCAACATCAAATGAGTATTTAACTACCTTAGGGTATTTAACATACATTTGCATAAGGAAATTAAAGCATGCAATTTGATAATTTAAAAGAACATAATTTGCATAAAATGTAGGTTCAATATGATCAAAGTGTTGACTCGCCTGGGTCTAGGTCTAGGTGATCCGGATACTCTTGAGCTTGATCAAAGTGGGGGTCTCCGGCTTCTCCGAACTCTACGCGATCGATCGTACCGGAAAAGAGACAAGCGAGCAAATGAAATAATTAAATAACAATACTCAACAAATGAACTCCAAAATAAACCAAACTAGCACCAAAAGAAAGAGCTTGATTTTAGAAATTTTTAGAAACAAACTTCACAATTTTTGGAGTTAAAATGGGGGAGAAATAAACATTTGAAGTCTCTCTTTTAAAATAAAAAAGAAAAGGGAAAGAAAATCCACAAGAAAAAGAAAAAGAAAAAGCGGCCCACGGCCGGCTTTCGGCCCGGCGCGACTCAGGCCCGAGGCGCGCGCTCGCGGCCCGCGGCCAAGAAAAGAAGGGGGGCGAGGGTTTCTCGGCCGAGAGAAAAAGAAAGAGAGAGGGGGGGGGCGCTAGGGCAGGGGAGGGGAAATCGGGCGGCGGCGGCGCGCAGGGAGAGGAGGGAAGAGGGGGGGCGGCGCGGCCTCACCGAGCGGCGACGGCGACGGAGGAGGAAGGGGAGCGGGCACAGCGGCGGCAGTCGGGAAGAGCGGCGGCGCCCGGGGAAGAAGAGGCCCGGAGGAAAACGGTGACGGCGACGACGGCTTCCAACGGTGAGTTCTCCGGCTCCCTTCCTTTGCTTCTTCCTCTTGCTTCTTCTTTGCTCGGGGGGAGAAAGGGGGCAAACGAGGGGGGGTTGGCTCGGCCGGAGGGGGGAAGCTCGGCTTTTAAAGCCGGAGGGGGAGGGCACGGGACGGGGGAGGGCACGGTCGGCGAGGCGGTGACGCGGGCGAGGGTTTGGACGGATGCGGCGGCTCGGCCGAGGCGGTCACGGGAGCAGGTCCGTGAAGAGAGAGAGAGGGGCGACGGTGAGAGGGCGCGGTCGTCGAGGCACTGCCACGGCCGGGGCGACGGCAGGGCATGGCGACGGCAGGCTAGGGAGGTAGGGCTAGGGTTAGGGAGGAAGGGGAAGGAGGGCTCGGTGCTTTCGGAGGAAGAACGAATCTTTGAGCACTTTGGGCAAATTTCGAAATCTACAACCCCTTGACCTTGCACTCTTGAAGATCTTGCAAAAAGATCCGAAAATTGGATTCTTGCAACTCTGGAGAAAACCTTGCAGTTGAGCAAAAGATCCTTGATGATCTTGCAACTTGGAAAGATTGGGTGTTACATTATATAAGCACGACTGAAACCGCATGATTCCGACTGAAACATAACAGAAATCATACATCAGTCAGTTAAGTTAGCCAACAGTTATTCTACAATGCTTTATCATATTCTTACAAGGAGATCAAGGATATTCCAACATAGAAGTGTAATATCTTGCTTCATCATATTCTTGCTTTATCACATTCTTGCTTTGATGACATGCAGTTCCTTGATGATATCTCCGGTAGACATCCTACTGGATGGAATTTCCTTAGAGCAAGACAATCCAAGTCTAACTAGTGAAATCAGGCAACCTATCTTTCTTTTGTATGAAGAATCATCTGCAGTCTGAAGCTCATTCTCGAGGCTCAAAGACAGCTGGGTGTCAACAACATCCATCATTCTACCACGTAGACCCAGCTCAACATACTCACGAAGGCTCAATCCTTGTATGAATTTGCTATCAGTGGGCCTTTTCCCAGTTACCGTTTCTAACACAAGAATTCCATAACTGTAAATATCTCCGTGTGTCGATACCATGTTTCCAGCACCATACTCTGTTGCATCAAACATTTGGCAAAAAGTTAGAATATTATAGACAAAAACCAAAGGCTGCTTCACATAAATCAAATTTCTTCCGCAACTTCCCTAGAAATTTCTCTAGCTGCACGCATTATTACTAAAGCACTAGGCAAGCAAGTAAGAAAACAGAAAACATATTAGACTAACCTGGGGGAGCATAACCGATTGTCCCTCTAAATCCCATTGAGCTCGTCGACTGTTGGAAAAAAGAATTTCCTTCAATAAGAATCTTAGCAAGTCCGAAGTCTCCAACGTGGGCTACCATATCAGCATCCAAGAGCACATTACTTGACTTAATATCACAATGTACTACAGGTGCAGGGCCATGGCAATGAAGATAATCCAATGCATAAGCCACATCAAGGAGTATGGTCAATCTTTCCAGGAGATTCAAGTACCTATGCTCTGTTTGCTCATTTGTATCAGGATGTAGCCAACCTTCTAAACTACCATTAGGCATGAATTCAAACACAATTGCTTTGAAGTCATTCCCTTTAGTATCGATGCTTGAGCAAGCTGTGATTATCTTGACAAGATTCCGGTGTCTCAGGTTTCGCAATGCTTCGCATTCGGCAGTGAAGCTCTTGAGTGCCCCACGAGTTTGAAGTTTTATTACCTTCACAGCAACAAGATTTGTACTTTGACCAGCTGGACCATCTAATTCTCCTTTGTATACAGACCCAAATGATCCAGAGCCCAGCAAATTAGTTGTCCAGAAACCATCTGTTGCTTTTACCAACTGTGAATAAGAGACCAATGGGTGCCCTTGCATGGATGTTGTTGAAGGAATTTTTGGTTTTCTTTTCTTGTGCCAAGCAAGAACCTTGTAGAGCAATGAAAGGAGGACTATTGTTGCAACAAGAGAAACAACAATAGGAATCACCAGAAATTTATGTTTTTTCTTTGGTAATTGTAAAGAACATGGAGGCAAATGTAGATCTGGTATGCCACCACAAAGTTTGTCATTCCCTTGGATTGAAATTGCTGAAGCAATTGAAAAAACGCCAACAGTTGGCACTTCTCCAACAAAGTTATTGAATGAAAGGTTGAGATAATAGAGCATAGTAAGGTTAGTTAAGAACTTGGGTATCTGACCTGACAAATTGTTACTTGAAAGATCAAGAGTTTGTAGTCCTTTCAGTTGACTCAGGAGTGATGGGATACTGCCACTTAAGAAGTTATTTTGGAGATAGAGGTTTTGGAGAAGTTGGCATTCACCAAGGGTGGTAGGTATTTTGCCGGACAGTTTGTTTGACTCTGCATGAAATTCTACAATATTTTTTAAATTCCCAATTTCTGGCGGTATCAATCCCGTCAAGTTGTTATGGGACAGATCCAAACCTTTAGAGAGGGTAGGAATGCTGAACATCCCGCTTGGAATTTGACCTGTAAAGCTATTACTAGCTAGGCTTAGTGCTAACAAGTTTGTAAGGTTTCTAACCATGCTTGGTATGCTACCGCTAAAAGCATTTGATTCGAGTTCTAAAACATTTAGTTCTGCAAGATTTCCTAATGTCAATGGGATTGATCCACTAATTTTGTTGTTAGCTGCGGAGAGAAGTTGCAGATTTTGAAGCCTGCCTATGGAGGAGGGAAGCGCTCCTGTGAAATAGTTGTTATCGAGAGTAAGAGCTTGTAAGTTGATTAGATTACCAATATCTTTAGGTATGCTTCCTGAAATTTTGTTTGTTTCAAGGGAGAGATATGTTAGTGAGGTGGAAAGATTGGAAAGTGAATCAGGAAGGACACCACCAAAGTTAGAACTACTCAAGAACAAAACTCCAAATTGGGAACAATTTGTTAATGCACTTATGAATTTCCAATCTTTGGGTTCTTTAGCTTCAAGCAAAGTTTCAGCAAGCTGTAGAATTTTGAGATTTCTTAAGGCTCCAACCTCTGGAGGCACGACGCCACTTAAGAAGTTAGCACCAAGCTGAATCAGCCACAGATTGGAAGCATTAGCAATTGATGCAGGGATATTGCCATGAAACTTGTTGTGGTCCATTCCTATAATTTGGAGATTGGGAAAAGTATTGAATGTATTTGAAGTTATGCTCCCACTTAAAGAATTTTGCTGGACAGTGAACGCTCTTAGAGAGGAAATGTTCCAAATAGAAATGGGGATCAGCCCAGTCAAATTGTTAAAGCTTAAAGTGAGCCTAGATAAACTGGACAATTGGCCTAAAGATGAAGGGATAGCGCCGGATAGCCTGTTGTAGTCGAGAGCAAGAACCCTGAGGCTGGTCAGATTGCCCAAAACAGATGGTATCTCACCAAAGAATCTATTGTATCTCAAATTCAATTGTTCGATCAAAGGCAAGTCTGTCAAAGATTGAGGGATCTCTCCCAAGAAACCATTTTTCTCAACGTTCAAAAGGACAAGATTTTTCAGGCTGGCAGCTATCTCGGTTGGGAACTCACCTTGGAGTTGGTTATCACTTAGGTGAAGCATCGTGAGATTGGTGCATCCTACCAGAGCCACAGGAATGCCTCCTTGGAGAGAATTTGTGCTCAGGTTAAGCACTCGAAGCCTGCTGAGACGACCAAGCTCCGGAGGTATCTGCCCAACGAGGTGGTTGTCATGAAGGTCCAGATTTTTGAGAAAGGATAGGTTGCCCAAGAATGGAGAGAGGCGCCCAGACAGGTTAGAAGAGGCCAAGTGCAGCGAGACAACCCTCTCAGGGTGCCGACGGCTGCAAGCAACTCCTGGCCAGCTGCAGTAGTGGCTGGACGTGTTCCATGAAGCCAGAAACCCGGATGGGCTTGACAGCATGGACTTGAAGGAGAGGAGCGTGAACCCATCGGCCGTGGCATTGCTGCTCCCTGGCGACACCAGAGCATAGGAACAGAAGAATAACAACGAGAAGCAAAACAATGTCATTGCTCCCGCCATAAGGACGTGGCTACAAGAATGCACTTGTGTATACTTTAGAATTTAGACAAATGACAAGTTCAGTTTTCCTTTTATCCCCAGGGAATTAAGCTAGAGAGCACTTGCACATACACGTGTGTAAATTAGGAAGTCGTCGGTCTCTGGTCATCTAGCCGCCAGTCTTCGGCAGCCGGATGTTCAATAGCCCTTTGCCCCTTTGGTTTGGATGCACCCAAGAACCACCATCTTCTCTAGCCAAATTCTAACCACTTGCAAAGGCATGTGGCATATGGATCCTTTAAGCTTTGGCACATCTTATTATTGTATGGCATGTAGGAGTTCAAATACTGCCCACCAGCCAACCACTTGCAAAGGATGTGGCATTTTGCTCCGCAGTCTTATTCTAACTTTTATGACCCTCATGGTTAGAAGGTCAATCGTTAGTCAAACTTAAAAGGTTGTGGTGAACCAATTATTGAACAAATTGGCATACTAGATTAGTCCGCCCATGCTGAACACGGAAAGACCTGCGACTTGCATTGCCAATTTGCCATATTGTTATAAACAAATCTATCTCGAGCAAGCCTAGTGACTAGTTAGGTTCAGCTCAACTCCATATGATTACCCCCAAATTTCTTGCAACATCAAAACTAAAAAAAAAAACTAGTTCAAGAACAACACCTCGAATGGTACACTCAGCACTGAATTCAACATTCCATTGCCCAAAATTTTCAGTTGCAGCAGTTTAAGAATTCAAAAGAAATGTTCTTGCGAGCCAAAAATATGCTGGTGAATAGACCATTCTCACCGTCTCACGAATGCACCTAAGATTCTTGGCATTGCAGCACTGAATACTTCACAGGAAGGCAGCGAACTGAAGCTGCAGTAAGAGAAAGTGGCTCAGGATTCAAACGCTTAACTTACCCTCGATGCCATCCTTTTGTCCGGTGTATTCATCGCCAAGAACCGCGAAATCAAATCTCCGCCGCCACCATCTCCTACGCGGCCTCGTGGGGCCCGCCTCACGTCCACGGCCAACACCCGCCGCGCCGGTGGCGGCAAACCTCGATGCCGTTGTCTTCGTCCGGGGCCTCGGCGGTAGGGCACCTATTGGATGATCCAATATTGGGGTTTCTTCGGTTGTAGCGGAGCAATGCGAGGTGGCGAGGAGGACGAGGAAGAACCAGCGAAGGCCGGATGAAATGTCCACTGACACGTTGGTCTCACGTTTCAGTGACGTAAGATGCCTGTGCGTTGAGTTCCTAAAAGGGTGACATCAAACATGACATAAAATGAACATCAATTTTCTCTTTAGACATATCAACCGAAGTACATAAGTTTATATTAAGACCAAGCTCCTACACTGTCTCTCGGCTCCGCCAATACACCTGGCTAAGCTCTGCTGCGCTGACGTCACATCTTTGCTAACGGGCTATGCTTGCACTGTGTCCTAAGCTCCACCGCCATGCGTCATGTCTATGATCACCATCACATTCTCCCAAAAGTAAAAAGATTCACGATCAGTCTTCAATTACATAAGAGTAGAACCCAGGGCACACTTGTGGGCAAGGATCACATAACCGTTTCCGGTCACAATCTCGCTGGTGGCGATGCGTACCGGTCCGTTACCATCAAACCGATTTTCCGAGATGAAATTCGCCCGAATTTACTTAAAAACCATCCAAATTTTGAAAATTAGAATTAGAATTTGAAAACCTCGAGAAAACCGATCGAGATTTCTAATCCCCCCTCCGTGAACGGTTACCGCCAGTTTTCAATCCTCGCTAGGGTACGGCGCCTAGGCCCGATGTTTTTAGCAATGTGGTTTATATTTAATTTAGTAACACAAAGGTAATTACATAGAAAACAAAGCCGGCATATATTGCAGAGGTATACATGGTCTGAAAGAGATTGCAGCCAACATTGAACACAAACGGCTACTAAACTACAGAGCACTACATGTCAAACAATTGCATAGAACCATCAAAACAACCAAATTAAAGTGCAACCCAAACATGATTTAGCAGCACACATGGCACAATTGGTATGCACACCTCAAGTTTCCAATCTCTAGAATGATTTGGATGAGCATCACAAGAAATCAAGAGCTTTGTTCTATTGTGGTTGTTGGCGTCGCCTAGCAGAGGAGGTAACAGTAGGATGGTCTTTATTTGGTTCAAAGATCCAACCCCATCTCCCAAGACACTTAATCACTGTCCCTATTAATCTGCTCTGAAATAAAGAATAGATGTCATTAACTTCTAGTTCCAATCAAGGCAAAAATGTCATAACATTATGTGACGTTATTTCCAAATTGCAAAACAAAGCTCTAGGTTTACATGAATGAAACAAAATTTAAGAGCAAGGCAAAGACAAACTATAATCTTACAGGGAAAAAGTAGTGCTATAGCTACAAACCTTGTTTCATCTACAACATAAACCAAGAGGTCTCATCAATAAGTTAATCTAAACTCTCTTTTTACACGTGATCATGAGTTAAAAATAAGCTTTTTCTAGGAGAAAATAAGCATCCTTTGCTTGTCGGATTGAAGGGAAACAACAAATTTGTACCGTAAATTCATGCAATTAGTTCATCTTAGGAGTACAGTATGATAATAACGGAAGCAACAATTTTATGGAGAGTAAAAAAGCAGCAAATGCAGAGAAGGAACAAGGGGCACCTGGGCAACGGGATCCAGGTCTGAGCAGCGGCATGCAAAAGACACATCGCCACAAGCTCGGTGATGAGGCAGGTCTGTACAGCCCTGAACCTGAACCAATTACAAAGCCTTGACGGCCAACACTGGCCGTCGTGGCGACACAGCCACACCGCACCAGCAATAGCGCTAGTGCTAGGTCATGGCAAACTCGAGCTCGATGCACTGTCGACTAACAAATATAATGCAAGAAGAGTTCGTATCAAATTATTCATAGGCACAAATTAAGCATATCACAGTGTAGTAAAAGAGGAGATCAGATGGCCACAAGAGAACGAGGAATTTTGTGTTCACTCCATGTCAACAGGCCATGGGTTGTGAAATCTATCCCTTCAACCATGTTAACCATGTCATGTGGGAACTCCCAAAGCAAGATAAGAGTTCAACAGATGGTTCAGATTCATGAACTCAAATGCACTGTTGAAAAAGCATAGTTCATAAAGAGGCATCAGCATGTAAATCATCCTTCATAATGGTGTAATGCACACGTGCTATTGTAAATATGACCAGGGGCACCATCAATTCCCAGGCCCCCACAGCAAGTAAACATTAGTAGTTTCATTCGTGAAAGATTATAACTTTGACAACAATACTGAATGAACCCAACATGATTTGCCTAATGTAGGAAAGAACAAGCCACATATTACCTCCAATAGGGCATCGCGCACTTGCTGCTTGGAAACACCCAATGTCCCTACCACCATCCCAATCCCATAACACCTCGGAGTGCCCAGCAAACACACCTCCCTCGGTGCCGCCGCCACAGCCAAGTTGTTCAGGTATAGCTGGATCATCTCATCCTTCAGGCTACAAAACACAAGGCAGGCAGTCTGGGAAATTAAAAGGAAGGCACGCTTTGCTTCTGGTCGTTCGATCCAATGTCAGGCTCCCTTCGATTCGGTCAACGATGGGCAACATCATGACAGGGAGCAGCAGTCTATGGCAAGCCGGTGATTAGGTCGAGCAGGTGCATATCGCCACGATCATCGGCAGGCACAATCATGCCGTAGGAGGATCCGAGGGGCACAAAGCCGTGGATGTGTGTGTGACCGAATCGTGCTGGGAGGATGACGATAGGGACCTTGCCATCGCGGGAGGCAAGGAGGCAGTGGTCGTCGGGTTTGGCCGCCAGCAATGTTCTATGTATCCCACATCGAGCTGCTCCTTTCCATGGTTATCGTAGCATTCAAGCACCTGTAGCCCATGTTTCACACTTTAAATTGTTCTTGATAGATATAAAAAACTACGTGAGACATCAGCTCATGAATAATTTGATGAAGATTGAACAATAAGTGGACCAATCCAAAACTCTGTAAATTACTGACCAAGATCGATCTAACAATATGTACGCGGGTTTTAACTAAATGAGAAGCAAAGTTGTACTATGTAAATTCAGAAAAGAAGTTCAAGATCTCAGTATTGGGACATTTGAGCAAATAGGTGGTGGGCAAGGAAAAAAGAAACAAGTTGGCATAGCTCCCTGCCTCCTTGGCGCTGGTGCGGCGCGCGGCGGTGCCTCGCCGAGACGCACTCTCGCGCCCTCCACGCCCTCTCCCGATCGCGCCACGCATCCCCGCCACGCCCACCGACGGACCCGCACCCACGCCCACCACCTCCAGTCCACGCCACCGTACTCACCTCCGCCGCCAGCCTCCTCGCGGCCCTCACCACCTCCGTCGTGCTCGAAAGTCCATGGACCCATAGCCGGGCGCTACCCACAGAGCGCGGAGGTGGCGACGAGGATTAGGAGGCGTTGGGGTGGTGCCGTGGTCTATGTATGGTGGGGCGGCGGGTGGTATCCGGCGGCACACCGCGAGGAGTCGTGGTGGGCGATGAGAGGGCGTATGAAGGGGAGGAGGAAGGTCAGAGCGGCGTGGGAGAGGAGGAAGAGAGCGGTGAGGAGCGAGCCAAGGGCGGCGGGGGGGCGGAAACAAGCATGCGGGCGAAGGGGAGGAGGTGCGCGGTGCGGTGCAGCGCGGGCGAGGGCAAGGGAGGAAGAGAGCGGGAGTTGAGCAAGCCGGCGGCGAAGGCGGTGGTGAGGAGGTGGGCGAGGCGACGGTTGGAGGGGATGCCGATGGATGTTTGTGCGTGGGGAATGGGGTAGGCAAGAAAAATCGAGGAGAAACTGATTTTAATCGTACGTGGGTGTGTCGGACGGTTGCTTGCTACGTTAGTTGATCTGGTCCGTTGATGATCCGAGTGTCGATCAAACGGATGAGAAAGCTGGTAGGAGGACGGACCGTCACTAACTCGTATTTTTAAGTAGTAGAGACTAGAGTGGAGGGACGTGATTGACTGCATCAGTGGTGTCCACAAAACTGTGAAAAGAAAAAGGAATAATTGAGTTGGTACCATTAAGGAAACTATAGTTCAGTTTAATACCAATGTATTCTTCAGGTTCAGTTTAATACCACCGTTCCTTCGCTCTGTTCCACAAAATACCACGCCCGTCACCTCTCCTGGCTTTGCCGTTAGCTCCCATATGAAATGTAGCATCCAAATTTGTGGTTTCGCAAGATCTTCAAAATCCAAGAACGCAAACCCCAAAAACTTCCCAAATTGCTCAAAGATTCGGTTCTTCCCAAAGCCCCGAGCCCTTCTTCCCAAACCGCCCTAACCCTAGCCCGGCCCGCCATGCCTCGCTCGCCTCGGCCGCGCCGCCGCGTCAACGCTCCGGCCGCCGCGCCCTCGTCCCGTCCCATCCCTCTACCCCGCCTCGACTGCCGCGCAGCCCCGCCGCGCCCTCGGCATTCCCACCGCCGGATCCAAGGTTCCCCCCCCTCGGCCTTTAAAAACCCGGCGCCCTTCGCTCCCTCTTCTTCACCTTCCCCCCTTCTTCCTCCCCTTCCCCGAGCAAGAAACCGAGCAGAAGGAGCCGAGAGACTCACCTTCGCCGCCGCTTCATCTTCCTCGTGCGCCGCTGCTCCATCGCCGTCGCCGCCCCGAGCCCTCTTCTCCGTG
Organism: Ampelocalamus luodianensis; assembly: GCA_036346255.1. Classification (NCBI taxonomy): domain Eukaryota; kingdom Viridiplantae; phylum Streptophyta; class Magnoliopsida; order Poales; family Poaceae; genus Ampelocalamus; species Ampelocalamus luodianensis. The sequence continues at coordinate 57,091 of JAYEVH010000352.1, read as the reverse complement.
CGCCGCCGCCGCCACCCTCCTCCCTCCTCTCCGTGCGCCGCCGCCGCCACCCTCCTCCCTCCTCTCCGTGCGCCGCCGCCGCCACCCTCCTCCCTCCTCCCCGTGCGCCGCGCCGCCTTGATCCTCCTCGCCGAGTGAGACTCGAGCCGAAACCCCCCCTGCCTCCCTTCTTTTCTTGACCACGGCCCTGGGCCGCACACGCCTTGCATGCCAGCCGCTTGCGCTGGGCGAGCGCCAAGGCCGTGGGCCGTTTTCTCTTTTCTTTTTTGTTATTGTTTTTCCTTTCTTTTTCTTTTCTATTTCAAAAGAGAGGTTTCAAATGTCTTTTTCTCCCTCTTTTTAGCTCCAAAAATTGCAAAGTTTGTTTCTAAAAATTTCTAAATTCAAGCTCTTTCTTTTGGTGCTAGTTTGGTTCTTTTTGGAGCTCATTTGATGAGTTTTTGTTATTTAATTAATTTATTTGCTCGTCTATTTCTTTTCCTATCGATCGATCGCGAGAGTTCGGAGAAGCCTGAGACCCCACTTCGATCAAGCTCAAGAATATCAAGATCATCTAGCCAGAGACCCAAAGTAGTCGACACTTTGATCATGTTGAACCTACAGCTTATGCAAATTATGTTCTTTTAAATATCAAATTGCATGCTTTATTCCCTATGCAAATGTATGTTAAATACCCTAAGGTAGTTAGATGCCATGTTGATGCTTTATTATTAATACACCATCCTTTGATAATTGAATTGCCATACACCCTTGTCACCCTAGTAAATATTGGGTAACTATACTAGTATAGGCTATACTTAAGCGCCATGCTAGTCTTGCTTAAGTATCGGGGTATTATCTACCCCATTCATCATCTTTTGAAATGAACATGATTTGGGCAACATTGGGTGTAAATGATCGATGGTTATGATGTTGTATTTTCATACCTCTTAAAAACCCTAAAGAAATTGCTTGTCACATCTGGGCGGATGGTATGATGGATGGTATGATGGATGGTATGTTGGTGGGTGCTAATGCAGCCCAAGAAATGTTGGTTTGTGGATGGTATGTGGTATGAACCGCCTAGATGGTCCCTAAGGACTTAACTCGTGATGACCTCCCAATGTAAAACAAGACAACCACATGTCTATAATGGTGTCGACTGCTAAATAATTTGTATCCGTTAGTATGAGTTGCACCAGGCAGATGACCCGCTACGCCATAAGCCTTTGTGGTTATGGGTTGGGGTGTACGACTTACGGGTCTATGTGAACGTAAGCCGTGTGGCGCAAGAGGGGGTCTGGGAAAGGGTTGACGGGTCTATGTGAGCGTCATCCTTCTCAGGTGAAACCTTAGCGGGTGTAACAAATACTGGTGGATGCATTGTAAAGGCCTTGTGATGATCTCCCTTTGACTCACGTGTCTACGGAAACATGTGTACATGTCAAGATGATTGTCTCTTGTGGGAAAAGTGTACAACCTCTGCAGAGTGTAATGAACTGTTCGAATAGCCGTGCCCACGGTCAAGGGCGGACATGGGAACTTACAAGAGTTAGTTCTGTTTATAAAACCTTGTGGGCGGGATAAAATGTGTTGGGTCGCTGTGACCCTGGATTTGGTTTTTCCTGGGTGGATGTACCCCAGTGATGTTAAGTGGTGGATGTAACCGCTATCAAAATTAAGCATGAGGTGGAGGTAACCTCTACTGTTATAAATATTGCACAAGTAATCTCTTTAGCAAATGCAATTTGGTTAAAATGCTAAGTGATAGGACTTTTTAATATTGGTACTCAAAATATTGCTTTGTGCAAATAAATAAACCCGAGCCATCCTTGTTAAGCCTTGCATGTATAATATTGCATACTGTGTGTTGGCTCGCGAGCACGGTAGTTGTGCTCATCCTCGCTCTTTCCCCCAACCCTCAGAACCCGTGGATCATGGAGACTACGTCTACTACGAGGACCAGGACGCCGAGGAGCAAGGACATGAAGAAGAGTAGCATAGTCCCGTAGTCTGAGTCTCGCCACCGTTGGCCCGTTGGTACTCGTGTACATCCTATATTATCCAAGCTCGTGGCTAATATCGGTCGTACACATGGTACTCGCCGCTTGCTCGTGGAGAGACTTGCTCTACCCCTTTGCTTCCGCTAACGCACTCGAGATTTTGTAATGAACTCATTTGGCCCGATCGCCCTATTGTAAACTCCGACCGACGTGGTCTATTTGAACTCGGATGCTTGTATTAATGCATGATTTGGTCTACGCAATGTATGAGATGATTCAAAGAATGTGTCCGTGAGCGCTATCTACCGATCCAGGAATAGCGCAGATTTTTCACGAGAGGATTCGGATTACAAATCCGGTCCGACAGAGTCGGTATCGAGCATACGATCGTAGGAGCCTTAGTTAGATTGGTCGTTGCCTAAGGTCTTGAGTCTTATTTTCAAACCTAAGAAAAGCTTTGGCAAAAATATAGTGTATTTATCGCTTTACTTGTCATTCCTAGTTCGTACTCATCCTACTTCACTTGGATTTATTCTCATCGACTTCCTCTTGTTTTCAAAATTTTAGATGGTCGCTCAGTCGCTCGCTCTCTCGGACTTTTTCTCTCACTGAGAAGACCTCTGAGGCTTCGTGGGGATTTTTCGCCACCGATGCAAGATTCTGGGTTACTACCATCCGCCTATCTTCATGGGCCTGATGACTCAGTGCTTGGACCGAGAGACTTGGAGCATGGAGGTTTTCCTCTATGCTAGGGAGGTGAGTTCAATACTCACACCTTCAAGGCCGAGCACCCCAGAGCCGTGCTTTGGATGCTTGTCCCAGATGTGGCACGACTTGCCGCGCCTCGCTTGTGCGATGCATGGAGACCTTCGCAGAGCTCGCCTTCGCTTCCATCCGACTCTCCAGATGGAGAGCTTTACCGTGATCCGCCACGCCCGGCGGATGACCCGCACTGTCACATCGCTCCAACCACGCAGCCTTGTCGATCGCCTCGCCAACGCCGTTGATTTAGATCGGACGCCGATTTCTCCTCACCAAGCAGCTACGAGCACTCAGACACCCTCCGTGGCAACATGTTCGAGAGATGATGAAGCTCACCGCGAGGTAGAGCGGAGAGAGACGCCGCTGCGCGAGTTGGCCCGCCGAGCCGCCATCGCACCGCCGCCTAGCCTCTGCTGCCGCCTCGCCTCGCCGCACCCGCCGTCGTTCGACAACCCGTGCCAGCCGACGCTTTCCCGAGGACCCGCACCCGCTCACGGCGCAAGAAAGTCGCCCACCGCCGACCGACCGCACCTTTGAGAGTCCACCGTGGACGCAGCCCGACCCGCCGCTGGCTTCGACGAGTTCGACCGCGGGCGCCACCTCGCCGCTCCGCGCGCCGACCATCGCCGCGGCTGCTTCGATCCTCGTAATCGTACCACTTGTGGTGGTAATCACCCATGAGGGGAGTAGTCGATAGCTAGGTTAACTAGCGGTGCTTGCTAGGTAGTCTTTGGGTGCAAGCACTTTCTTTATCCACCTTTGTAGGCGTTGTGTTTGTATCTCGTGTCATGGCTTTGCATGGCCTATATGTCGTGGTCTTAGGAGTCATGTAACACTTACCCCTAATATTAATGAATTGTAGCCATTCGGGCTTTGGATCGCATTTGTGTTGTTGGTTCAATTTGATTTCTTTCTTCGTGTGTGCCTTAGAGGGCCGTGAACCTCATATACTACCCTCTCTAGTTCTCGAGCCTTAGTGTTTCTCCGCATGGCACCAAGGAGAGCCGCCTCCCCACCGTGGTGCTTTCAGAAGGTCGTGGAAGAGGCCGTGGCTATGGCCGTGGTCGTGGACAAGACCTACCTCCCCACCGCCGAGCATCCAACAATGGCACAAGTTATGCAACAACAAGCCCAAATCCTTCAAGCCTTGCTCGCTAATCAACAAGCAGAGCGACGATCGCCACTCTAAGTCGGGCGATTTCCTCAGACAAGACCTCTTACCTTTGCCTCGGCAGATGAACCCTCGAAGCGTAAGATTGGCTCGTGGATACCGAGAAGAAGCTCCGCCAGCCCGATGCTCGAGGAAGACAAGGTGGACTTTGCCACTCACCGCTTGAAAGGAGCCGCCGCTGGTGGGAGAACTACCTTCTTTGCTCAAGGTGGTGAAAGCCCGAGAGCGTGGAGAAGAAGAAACGGCAAAGCAAAGATCCGCTCATCGAGATCAGCAGGATCTCGCCATCGTTGAAGCAATTGCTGGCAATACACCGACGAGACCGCACTGCATGGCGACCAATCTCCGGAGCGAGTTCAAGACCGCCAGACTAACTTTGTACCGCCGTACAATGAGGCTAAAGAAGAATGAGTTTAGAACTCTCAAGCAAGGTCAAATGACGACCAATGAATATCTAACCAAGTTTAACTGACTTGCTCGCTACGCCCCGGTGGACGAGGCGATGCGAAAGAGAAGATAGACCGCTTTGTGGAAGGAATGCGTGGAGACATGAGAAGCCGCCTTATCCTCCATGATTTCTAGCTTCCACCACTTGATCAACAAAGCCCTCGTCTTGGAAAACGAGAAGAAGATTGCGGAAGTTAGCCGTAAGAGAAAGATGGTATTCCGTAGCCGCAAGGTGGCTTTCCTCATAAGTCAACATTCCTGGCAACTCATCTTTTAAGCCACCGTAGTTTCTCCACAAGGAACTCAAGCTCCACCGCGCACCAATGGGAATGGTTTCGCATCCTTCGTCCCACGGACAAACCCGCAACAAGCAACCCAAAGCTCTCATCTCCATTGTTTCCACCGTGGAGTGAGAGGACACTTTGCCAACCGATGCCCTCAACGCCGTAACACTCCGCCAAGTTCAACTCAGAGCCACGCCACCAAGGTCAAACATCACTCCAAGTAGGAACCATCGTGCCCGCAGCGCCTAGATCTACCTCGACACCAAACCGCGCCATGTGAACCATGTCACACCGAGGAGGCTCAGGAAGCTACAGAGTTCTAATGGGTACGTTCTCTGTTAAATCAAGCATCAAAGACAAGTTTTGTTTGATTCGAGCTTAGCATTCTTTCATATCAAGAAAATTTGTTGAAAGGCTTGTTGCCAACCTTTAAGCTAAAGAAACCCGTGGTACTTAGTTCACCCGGGACCCTTGACTACTATCTTAGTAAGTCCCCGAATAGAGATTGCTATGGAAAATTCTCGATTCCTAGCAAACCTTCTAGTACTTCACCCAAACTCGATATCATCCTAGGGATGGATTGGTTGGCCCGATACCAAGGAATGATAGATCAGGTTAACAGAAGGTGGTACTCACCAAAACCCGGTACCACAATAAAGGTTAATGTAGACCGCTCCTCGTGTTTGGATCGTATAATCCATAACCTCGAGAAGGTGACTCGAAACAACACCGTAGTTCAAGATTACCCTAAGTTTTTCCGGAAGAATTGCTCGGCATGCCACTGCATCGAGACATAGAATTTGTGATCAACCTAAAGCCGGAATGCAGCCCCAATTGCCAAGAGGCCATATAGGATGGCGCTTGATGAGCTTGAAGAGCTTAAGGTACAAATGGAAGAATTACAGAAAATGGATTTATTAGACCTAGCTCATCCCCACAGGGTTCGCAAGATTTTTGTAAAGAAAAGGATGGCACCGCCGATTGTGTGTGGATTACAGAGCCCTCAATGAGGTGACCATCAAGAATAAGTATCCTTGCCCCGCATTGATGATCTATTCGACCAACCGTCAGAGAACAAGATGTTCTCCAAGATAGACCTAAGGTCGATACCATCGAGTTAAGATTAGGGCCGAGGACATCCCTAAAACAAATTTTTACCACCCTGTATGGCTTGTATGAGTTCACTGTTATGTCGCTTGGCTTGACAAATGCACCACCTACTTCATGAACCTTATGAACAAAGTATTCATGGAATACCGGATAAGTTTGTTGTCGTGTTCATAGATCGACATCTTAATCTACTCCAAGACTAATGAGGAACATGCCAACATCCGCATTTGGTCCCGGAGAAGCTTAAAGAACATCGGTTGTATGCCAAGTACACAAGTGTGAATTTTGGCTTCAAGAGATCGGTTTCCTCGGACATATCAGATCCACTGGAGGAGTCGCAGCTGACCCATCCAAAGTAGAAACCGTGTTGGGATGGAAACAACCAACCTCATTGACCGGCGCGTAGTTTTCTCGAATGGTCGGATACTACGTGACGCTTCATTGAAGGATTCTCCAAACTATCCGCACTAATGACCCACCGCCAAGAAGGAGAAGAAGTACGAATGGACGTAAGCTTGTGAAAAGAGTTTCCAAGAGTTGAAGAAGAAGTTAACTCGCACGGTGTTAGTCTTGCTGACATACACAAGGACTTTGAAGTCTATTGTGATGCTTGGCGCCAAGGTCTTGGCTGCGTACTTATGCAAGGAGGAAAAGTCGTGGCATATGCATCCGCACAACTCCGCCCACATGAAGACAACTATCCAACTCATGATTTGGAGTTAGCGGTAGAGTGCATGCCCTAAAGATTTGGCGGCATTACTTGATTGGAAATCATTGTAATATCTATACGGACCACAAGAGTCTTAAGTACATTTTCACCTGCATGCACTCAACCTCCGACAAAGGAGATGGTTAGAACTGATTAAGGATTACGACTTGATGTTCATTACCATCCCGGGAAGGCTAATGTAGTGGCCGATGCATTAAGCCGTAAGTCCTCTGCAATAATGTTGTGGTTCAAGAGTATCAACCTGAGCTTTGCAAGGAATTAGAGGCACTTAACCTCGAGTTAGTAGAACAAGGCACCTTAGCGACTATGGAAGTTCAACCAACCTTAGAAGAACAAATCAAGACCGCCGAAAGGACACCACAGAGTTGAGAAATTTAAATATCTCATGATCAAAGGAAAAGCCTCAAAGATGGTGGAAGACCAACAAGGAATCCTATGGTATGGGAAACGTCTCTTTGTTCCCCACCAAAAGGAGCTCAAAGAATTGATTCTAAAAGAAGCCCATAGCTCAAAGATACACCATACACCCGGCAAAGCACCAAGATGTATCAAGATATGAAGATTCTATATTGGTGGTCGCGAATGAAAAGGACATCGCCGAGTTCGTAGCTTGTTGCGATGTGTGCCAACGGATCAAGGCGTAACATCGAGACCCGCAGATTGTCGCAACCACCGCAAATCCTCGGTGGAAGTGGGAAGAAATTGGAATGGATTTCATTACAGTCCGCCGAGAACCAAGACCTGATATGATTCCGTATGGGTCATAATCGACAGATTAACCAAAGTTGCCCATTTCATCCTCGTGAAGACCACCTACAAGGGAGATAAATTAGCCGAGTTATATATGGCTCGTATTGTATGTCCGCATGGAGTACCCAAGAGGATAGTCTCGGATCGAGGTTCTCGCCACCTCGCATTTACGGCTAGTCTCCATGATGCACTTGGAACTCACTTGAACTTTAGCACAAGATATCATCCTCGATGATGGATGATAGAAAGGGTAATCAGATTCTTGAAGACATGCTTGGGCTTGTGCTTTAGAGTTTACCGTAGACCGAGAGATGTCTACCGATGCACACTCGCCTACAACAACAGCTACCAATCCAGTTTGAAGATGTCCCCGCTTGAAGCACTCTATGGGAGAAAATGCGAACTCCCTTGCATTGGTCGAATCAGAGAAGGTTATATCTTCGGCGATACTCTCAAGCAAGCGTAAGAGAAAGTCAAATTGATCGAGATCGCTATACAAAGCCGCTCACCCGCATGAAAAGTTATGCCGACAACCGTCGTGAGAGTTAACTTTCGGGTTGGAGATCATGTGTACCTCAAAGTGTCACCCTTCGAGGAATGCGAAGATTTAAAGTGAAAGGCAAGCTTGCGCCAAGGTACATAGGCCCGCTCCCAATCACCGCTAAGCGTGGAGAGGTAGCATATCAACCGGAATTACCAGAAATTTGTCGATGTCCATAATGTGTTCCACGCCTCTCACCAAGAAATGCCTCAGAGTACCGTAAGAGCAAGCTCCAATTGAAACCATTGCACTCCGTAAAGACTTGTCGATCCCGAGCATCCAATCAAGATTCTTGATGTCGTGGAGAAGCGCACAAGACGCCGATCATCCGCTTATGCAAAGTGCAATGGAGTAACCACTCAGAGAGAGAAGCCACTTGGGAACGCGAGGATCAGCTGAAGTTGGAGTACCCCTACCTGTTCTCTGAGGAGAACGAATCTCGGGGTCGAGATTCTTTTTAAGGTGGGTAGGTTTTGTAGCATCCAAATTTGTGGTTTCGCAAGATCTTCAAAATCCAAGAACGCAAACCCCAAAAACTTCCCAAATTGCTCAAAGATTCGGTTCTTCCCCGAAAGCCCCGAGCCCTTCTTCCCCAAACCGCCCCCTAACCCTAGCCCGGCTCCGCCATGCCCTGCTCCGCCTCGGCCGCGCCGCCCGCGTCAACGCCTCGGCCGCGCGCCTCGTCCCGCCCCATCCTCTACCCGCCTCGACCACGCGCAGCCCGCGCGCCCTCGGCATTCCCACCGCCGGATCCAAGGTTCCCCCCCCTCGGCCTTTAAAAACCCGGCACCCTTCGCTCCCTCTTCTTCACCTTCCCCCCTTCTTCCTCCCCTTCCCCGAGCAAGAAACCGAGCAGAAGGAGCCGAGAGACTCACCTTCGCCGCCGCTTCATCTTCCTCGTGCGCCGCTCCATCGCCGTCGCCGCCCGAGCCCTCTTCTCCGTCTTGCGCCGCCGCCCTCCTCCTCCTCTCCGTGCGCCCGCCGCCACCCTCCTCCTCCTCTCCGCGCGCGCCGCCCACCTCCTCCCTCCTCCCGCGCGCCGCCGCCTCATCCCTCGCTCAGTGAGACTCGAGCCAAACCCCCGCCTCCCTTCTTTCTTGGCCACGGGCCTCAGGGCTCGCGCACCGCCGCAGGCCGCTTTGCGCTGGGCCGAAGCGCCAAGGCCGTGGGCCGTTTTCTCTTTTCTTTTTTGTTATTGTTTTTCCTTTCTTTTTCTTTTCTATTTCAAAAGAGAGGTTTCAAATGTCTTTTTCTCCCTCTTTTTAGCTCCAAAAATTGCAAAGTTTGTTTCTAAAAATTTCTAAATTCAAGCTCTTTCTTTTGGTGCTAGTTTGGTTCTTTTTGGAGCTCATTTGATGAGTTTTTGTTATTTAATTAATTTATTTGCTCGTCTATTTCTTTTCCGGTACGATCGATCGCGTAGAGTTCGGAGAAGCCGGAGACCCCCACTTCGATCAAGCTCAAGAATATCAAGATCATCTAGCCGTAGACCCAGGCGAGTCGACACTTTGATCATGTTGAACCTACAGTTTATGCAAATTATGTTCTTTTAAATATCAAATTGCATGCTTTATTCCCCTATGCAAATGTATGTTAAATACCCTAAGGTAGTTAGATGCCATGTTGATGCTTTATTATTAATACACCATCCTTTGATAATTGAATTGCCATACACCCTTGTCACCCTAGTAAATATTGGGTAACTATACTAGTATAGGCTATACTTAAGCGCCATGCTAGTCTTGCTTAAGTATCGGGGTATTATCTACCCCATTCATCATCTTTTGAAATGAACATGATTTGGGCAGTCATTGGGTGTAAATGACTGGGATGGTTATGATGTTGTATTTTCATACCTCTTAAAAACCCTAAAGAAATTGCTTGTCACATCTGGGCGGATGGTATGATGGATGGTATGATGGATGGTATGTTGGTGGGTGCTAATGCAGCCCAAGAAATATTGGTTTGTGGATGGTATGTGGTATGAACCGCCCAGATGGTCCCTAAGGACTTAATCCTGTGGTGACCTCCCAATGTAAAACAGTACAACCACATGTCTATAATGGTGTCGACCTGGCTAAATAATTTGTATCCGTTAGTATGAGTTGCACCAGGCAGATGACCCGCTACGCCATAAGCCTTTGTGGTTATGGGTTGGGGTGTACGACTTACGGGTCTATGTGAACGTAAGCCGTGTGGCGCAAGAGGGGGTCTGGGAAAGGGTTGACGGGTCTATGTGAGCGTCATCCTTCTCAGGTGAAACCTTAGCGGGTGTAACAAATACTGGTGGATGCATTGTAAAGGCCTTGTGACGATCTCCCTTTGACTCACGTGTCTCACTAAACATGTGTACATGTCAAGATGATTGTCTCTTGTGGGAAAAGTGTACAACCTCTGCGAGTGTAATGAATCTGTTCGAATAGCCGTGCTCACGGTCAAGGGCGGACATAGGAACTTACAAGAGTTAGTTCTGCTTATAAAACCTTGTGGGCGGGATAAAATGTGTTGGGTCGCCGTGACCACGGATTTGGTTTTTCCCGGTGGATGTACCCGCTGATGTTAAGTGGTGGATGTAACCGCTATCAAAATTAAGCATGAGGTGGAGGTAACCTCTCTCGTTATAAATATTGCACAAGTAATCTCTTTAGCAAATGCAATTTGGTTAAAATGCTAAGTGATAGGACTTTTAATATTGGTACTCAAAATATTGCTTTGTGCAAATAAATAAACCCGAGCCATCCTTGTTAAGCCTTGCATGTATAATATTGCATACTGTGTGTTGGCTCATGAGCACGGTAGTTGTGCTCATCCTCGCTCTTTCCCCAACCCTCGTAACCCGTGGATCATGGAGACTACGTCTACTACGAGGACCAGGACGCCGAGGAGCAAGGACATGAAGAAGAGTAGCATAGTCCCGTAGTCTGAGTCTCGCCTCAGTCTGGTTGGCCCCGTTGGTACTCGTGTACATCCTATATTATCCAAGCCTGTGGCTAATATCGGTCGTACACATGGTACTCCAGTCGCTTGCCTGTGGAGAGACTTGCTCTACCCCTTTTGCTTCCGCTAACGTACTCGAGATTTTGTAATGAACTCATTTGGCCTGATCGGCCCTATTGTAAACTCGACCCGACGTGGTCTATTTGAACTCGGATGCTTGTATTAATGCATGATTTGGTCTACGCAATGTATGAGATGATTCAGCAATGTGTACTGTGAGCGCTATCTACTGATCCAGGGAATAGCGCAGTATTTTTCACAGAGGATTCGGGATTACGAAATCCGGGTCCGACATGAAATGACTCAATTACCCCCAAGAAAATGGTTCTGTCCAGGCTGACTCTCTCCCCTGTTCGCACACCACCTCATTCCTCTATCTCGCTCCTCTCCTCTCGTTCATTCGCCCTCCTCTCAGGTAGCAACCCAGCGCCCTCCTTAGTCTTGCAAACCGCAAATCTCCATCGAAGAACGAATCGGCTCATAGTCCCCGCAGGTTAGATCTCCTACCTCCATCCACGAATTTGGTGTTTTGGTTTCCATTTGCAACATCAAATCTAACCCTAGTTTTCTTGTGCAGTGTAGAGCATGTAGTTGGAGGGTTAAGGAAGCTTGGATCCGTCTGATGTTGCTGATGGGTAAGCAAAGAATCTTTTTTAATTTGATTTCAATTTCCTTTTTGTTGTTTGCATATGAGTATCGACGGATTTGGGTCTGGATTGCTTTGGGTCTGGATGGATTTGGGATGAATGTGAGAGCAAACATGTCACTAGGCCGTGGAATTTAACACTAATTGCTTTTCTTAAGTGTTACAGGGAGGATCCAAAGAGAATATATAGTTTAGAGCTTTGCGTCCAATCTTACCTCACATACAAGGATAAAAGAAAAGAGTACAAGAAGGGAAGAACTTTGAGATGGGATGTGGACTCTGATGAGATCTCACTTGTGGACTGTTGAGGTATGTGGAACTGTACTACTCTTGGGGCAGTGATGAGTAGGCAATATTTTGGTATGTTGGGAGGGAGAATAACTTGGTTAGAGCAGCTAGTGATGCACTTCTGATGGAGGGTTTCATTCAAAATAGTGCGCAGAAGGAAGTGGAGCTATTCATGTCAGTTGGCAAGTGTCAAGTGAATAAGAGTCAGGTAGTGAAAGATAGCCATTTTCCACATGATAGTGCAATAGTTGATGACAGTCAAGTAGTGAATGAGAGACACTTTCCACAAGATAGTGCAGTAGTTGATAACAATCAAGTAGTGAATGAGAGCCATTTTTCACATGACAGTGTAGTAGTGATAGAGAGTCCAGAAGTGTATGAGAGCCACTAAAATGAGAGTCAGGCAGTGAATGAGAACACCCTTTACAACTACCTATAAAACACCCTTTGGTACAAAATGCAGCATCTTGGCTGCAAGAGCAACCTGACAGAGACCCCGATGAGGATGATCCTTTTTGGGTGAACAAGGAGTGGAGGTACTTCCCTGAAGACCATGATGCAACAACAAAGGTCCCAGAGCAGGAGGTTGTGTAGTTGTACACAAAGTATTTATTGGTGTAGAGCATAGAGAATGCTTTAGACATCTACTCAACAATTTCAGAAGAAAGTTCAAGGACGATGTACTGAAGTATATGTGGCCTGCAGCCTAGGCTTATACTCCTGAAAAGCACCAGCTATTTTGTGACATAATTGCTGAGAAAAGTCCAACTGGATTTGAATATCTTATAAAGGAGCACAAAAACTTGTGGACAAGAGGTAAATTCGCAGCACAATGCAAGGTCGACTATGTAAACAATAACATTGCTGAAACTTTCAATAATTGGATTAAAAACATTAAGGATTTTTCGGTGGTTGATCTCATGGATAGAGTGAGACAGATGATAATGGAAATATTCTCAGCAAGGAAAAGGGTGGCCGATAAACTACAAGGCAACATACTACCTAGTGTCATCCTTGAGCTAAACATGAAAAGTACAGGGTTAAAGTACACTTTATCTCCAAGTGAACACATAAAGGCTGAGGTGTCTGGGCTTGACAAGTTCCAAAATACTTGGAGATACGTTGTCGATCTAGTGAAAAATGAGTGTACTTGTGGCAATGGAAGCTTTCTGGAAAACCATGCACTCATGCCATGGCTCTCATATGTTCAAAGAGGATGGAGCTGGGGACATACGTGCATGAGTACTACTCAGTGGATAGGTTCAAAGATGCGTATGAGTTTGACATTGATCCAATTGGTGATAAGTCACAGCGGCCAAGGAAGTCCAAGGGTTTCTTCATGCTACCTTCCAAGCTAACTAGGGCTGCAAGAGGGCCAAGGAAGAAAAGGATAAAACCAAGGGATGAGCCCGGCGGCAAAAAGACCTATCAGTGTAAGAGGTGCTTTCAGTGGTGGCACACAGAAAAGGGTTGTAGTTTAACACCACTAGCACCAGATGATCTTTCTCAAGCTGCACCTCCCCCTAAGAGAACAAAAAGGTAATCTGCCTTCATTTGTTTTTTTCCTTCTCATCCTTAGCATGCATGTGATTTGAAGTATTTCCTTTCTTGACTGTAGGGGCAAGAAGAAAGGAACTGCAAGCACTCAAGATAGTAGTCCACTCTAGCAAGACAGCCCTGGAGTTACATTGCCTGTAAACTGCATTCAGCCAAGCACTCAAAATAGCTGTGGAGTTACAACAAGGAGGATGGCAGCTGAAGCATCAACTCCAGCAAGAAGAACCACACCAAGAAGATCTATTGCAGAAAGGATAGCTGAAGCGAGGGCTGCCGAACAGGCATCCTCCCCAGGAATCAAAAAGAGAAAGCTCTAAACTTGCATGTTATGTGTTATGTGTCATGTATGGACTAGAACATGTTTATCTCAATACTTGTCATTGTTTACCTCATATTTCTGTGATTTCTGTTCTCTGAACTTGTATAAGTCGGATTTGTGAACCTATATCTATGGAATTCCTATATCTATTGTCAATGTTTATCTCAATGCACATGTCATTGTCATTTTTGCATATGGTCAGATAGCTATGGCTTGTATATGTCAGATAGCTATGGTTTATGATTTAGATTGCATATGGTCTCATTGCCAATCTCAAGTCATATGCCCAGAGAGGATGCAATGACAACAAATCTGGAAAATGAAATGTAGAGCTTCTTTGCATCCTGAGATGTTGGACATACTATTATGGTCTCACTAAAAACTTGAGATTTCAAATAACAAAATATAGGAAAAAATGAATTCGGATTACATTAAATCGACTTCATCCATGCTCCACATTACAACTAACTTGCTCCAGACCTTGCTCATTCAATTACTTGCCTACATTAGCGGCTATCAGCCCAACACACACACACACATAAACAAACCAAGCATCGTGTTCATTCCTCAAAGGCACCAAGAATCTTGCTCATTCTTTCATCCAGTTGAGCAATTCCTTGTACTATGTCACCTAAAACGGCATCATCACTTCTGGTGTGGGCTTCCATTCCAACATGGCTTGTTGGTTGCATTTGCACTAGAAGCTATCCTCTTCCATGTCCTTGTCGAGCACTTGGGGCATCAAGAACTCCAATCTCTTTCAAATATTCTATATATTGGTTCTCCCACATGTAAAACTTACACGCAGAGAACCGCTGCACATACATCAAGCATAAGAAAACAGTTTCTGACCAAAACAAGAGTTGCAAATCCGAATTTCGAAGTACACAAGACAAAAATGGAACAAATCAGATCCATAATTGATCAGATCGGCACCAAAATCAAACGAATCGGCTCAAAAATTGACCAAATCGTCAACAATAACATACAAATCACTTACCCCCTGATTATTTAGGCACTTGTAGTAGGCTCGGCCGGGATTGCGCTCTGTGCGGGATGTCGTCGACCACCTGCAGCCCACATTGCTGGCATAGCACAAGAGGGAGATCCCCAAATCTTTCACCGGCCACCCCAGTCGACGACTCCACACGCGCCATGCGCCACCTCCTACTAGGGTTTCAGTTTGGGGAGTGCAGTGACAAATGAGAACAAAAGGGGATGAGGGAGAGAGGCAACGGAGTTAGATAGGGCAGATAATAGAGAGGTGACGGGCGTGGTATTTCGCGGAACAGAGTGAAGGGGCGGTAGTATTAAACTGAATCGGAAGAATGCGGTGGTATTAAACTGAACTGCAATTTTCTTGATGGTACCAACCCAATTATTCCAAAGAAAAATGTTTAGCTACAAGAGTAAAAGATAAAAGCTACCATGTTGAAACTTAAAAACTAAAATAATAGAGAAGAACAATATTTTGAAGTAGTATAAGATTCTTCTATTTAGGAACTTGCTTGGAAGGTGTAAGTTTAAGCATGAAGGTCAAAGCTAAACTTAAGGGGCACACATGTAGTCTACTGGTCTAGCACAATGTTTTGGTGGCTGAGGTATGACTTATGAGTTTAAGCTCTCATTCTCCCTTGTAAACATACGTAGATCGAGAGAGGGGGTGGTTTAGTCAATAACAATATTTTACCTACTGTTACTACTAGTATATATTTATGAAAGATATCATGTACTCGCTACAACGATCACAAGCTGCCTCCTGGTCCCATCTATAATGTATTTGACAAACTACCAAATTTGTATAATTCACAAATGTCAGACCCGGATTTGCATCCAAGCCCTCTATATATACCGAGCTAATCTCATGATTAGTAGCTAGCTCACACAGTATAATATCGATGAATATCACATCTATACATGCATTTAAGTAGAAGGTACTTAATATTACATAAACAGTCGAAAATAAGCCTTAAGGCCAATCTCTTACATAATGTGTCGATAAGCCGTCGAGTCCAAAAGAGTAAACAACAGCGGAAGATAAATAAACCAAAATGGGTCTCTAAGATCTGTCACAGGCAATCGACTGGAGTAACGATCTAGTTATCATCGTCATCTTCATTTTCAAAGCCGAATGCATAGAAGTATCCATACACCGGGTCTTTAATCTTGCAGTCTTAATCCACATATTTGAGCAACAATGAGAACAAAGGTACTCAGCAAGCTCTCACACCAAATGCAATTACATAGATGTATGGCTTGCCAAATGAGGGGTCTTATGGTTATTTTAGCACAAAACATGTTTTTTTTTTCAAATATTGTAATTATTTTCCAAACATATGACCTAATCATTTTAACTTCAAACCAATGTGTTGTTTATAAGCAAGTTTCATCGTGTAGCAAGGTTCCATCCTCCTATTATTACTCATGAAGTTCCATTCACCTATCTCCAGATCATCACTACAACCATTTTTACGTTAACTTGTCCCCATTCCGCATTTTATTAAAACTAACCAAGTGTGGCTTTCTTCACAACATCCATAACCGGGACACGACTATTCGAATAGATTATATACTCTGCAGAGGTTGTACAACTTTACCCACAAGATATGATTAACTTATAATGTCGATCGTGACACGCTTTCTTAGATGTGCAACAAAGATGATCATAACAAGGCTTTTTCGATACGTAGTTCCAACACTTTCCCGCTCTAGTGGGTGAATCTCTCAACACTGGGACCATGACCGTTACAGGGCACACCCAGAATGCTCCGTTATGGGGCGTATTTTCAATGAGGAGTCATCCGTTGTGAGGGAGTCTGCCGCCCTTCTCGACGATAGAAATCGTATAGAAATTCTCAACGATAGAAATCGTATAGAAATCCAACCTACTACTATGGGTGAGGGTTATGCCAAAAACTGAGCAAAGTATTTGACTAGGTCTATCCCATACTAGATTTGTGGTTGCATGGTTATTAGTTTAGAAATGCAGCATATGATTCGGTCCTTAATCGATTCAGACGAGACAATCCACAAACCCAACTCTCATGTATGCCCCTGCACCGATCTCATACCATTCACTCTCTCAAGTCAACACCATTTTATAAAACATTCTCCTGTTTCCAGTTGTAACCCACGTCATCACACTACGATTCAAATTACATCCCAAGTTGTAATGACAATGTTTGTATCATATTCAATTTAACCACTAAACAGTGTCTAAGTATAACCACTAACCATTATTTATTAACCAAGGGTGATTTATTAATGTAATAATTAGCCTAGGGTGACAAGGTAAATAGATTATGAACAATGAAGGAAAGGAATAGTTAGTAACAACATATGGCATAGCTAGGTATCAACGTTTAACATAGTATTGCTCCTGCCAGATGTGGCTAACAACATGGATTTGAAGGAGAGGAGCACGAGCTCATTGGCCGTGGCGTTGCTGCTCCCCCGAGGAGACAACAGAGCATGGGAGCACAGGCACACTAACGAGAAGAAGAGCAATGTTATTACTCCTGCCATGAGGAAAAGTGCCTACAAGAGTGTGTTTGTATATGCAGAAGGATTTATACATACGATAAGTGCAGTTTTCATATTGTTTCCCCAGGAAGGTAACTTAGAGTGAATTTATATATGCTCGTGCTCGTGCCTAAATCTGGTCATTTAGAGGCCAGTGTTCGGCAACTGGATGTTCAATGGCCCTTCGGTATGGACGCATATCCAAGAACAACCATATTCTATCTAGCTCTAATGTTTATTATATTGCATATTGGCATGTGGAGGACAGAGACCGCCCACCAGCCAACCACTTGCAAAGGATGCCACATTTGGTTCTTCAATCAGCAGTATGTTTTTGAATGATGGGATTCATTTCTTCCTGTCACAAAGTATTCTGTCTGTGTTATCTTTGGTTGGCACTAATTCTAACTTTTAAGATCCTTACGGTTAGATTGTCAAACACCACTCAACTTAAAATTATTGTGATAGATCGTATTACTGTCCAGATTGGCCTAACTACATTAGTCTGCCCATGATTTAGCATAATAAGCCTTGCTACTTGCATCGCAATTTGCCATGTGGTTATCAACAAAACGATCTCAAGCAAGCCTAGTGACTAGTTAGGTACAACTCAACTCCATATGATTACCCCAAAATTCATACAACCTCGAAAGCTAGTCCAAGAACACCTCGAATACCAACATTCTGTTGCCCCAAAAATTTTTGAGTTGCAGCAATTGAAGACATCCAAAAGAAAATTTAATTTCAAGTAAAAAAGAAGATTCTGAGTGAATCATTCTCACGAATGCACCGAATATTCTTCAGAAAACCAGAGTCTTGGCATTGCAGTAGTGAGGAGTTCATGGCGAGGTATCCAAGTAGAGGTGTACTGAAAGAAAGTGGCCCAGAATCCAAGTGCTTAACTTACCTTCGATTCCATCCTTTTTCCAGCGTATTCATCGCCAAGAAGCGCGAAATCCCATCTCTGCCGCCGCCATCTCCTCCGCGCCCCGGTGGGGCCCGCATAACCCCCACGACCGCCACCTGCTGCGCCTTCGGCGGAAATCCTCCTCGGCGTCCGGGGCCGCGGCTGCAGTGCCTATTTCAGCATCTAGTTTCTTCGGTTGTAGCGGGGCGGTGCGAGGAAGAAGAAACAGGGAAGGGCAGAAGCAAAAAACACATGCTGACACGTTGGCCCCACGTTTCAGTGACTATAATAGAGGAAGGGGCCTCACTGCACCAATGGGTTGAAGAGACAATCTACCAACTGATGAAACTAAAACAAACTTAAAAGAACAAAATATAGATAACAATATTTAGTTTCAAGTTGCTATATCTTGCAAGCAATATCCCAAACAATGTTTCGAGGAGGGTGCTGCTACAATTGGAACCCACATCCATTCCATTAGGCCAATTGGCTTGAGTGAAGAATAGGTTATTCTACGTTACGGTCGTCCCCCTGTGCAACCGACCGTAAAACGGCGCGCGCAGAGGGGCGGGTGGAGAGAAGTGTGGGTTAATTGCAAACTTTGAACGACAATATCTCCTAAACTATTTATCCTATTGACAATCGGTTTGAAGAGTTATGTTGGAAAAAATGTGCTTAACAAAAAGAGATTCATGATGAGTATGTTTTAACGCTCTAAAAAACAATTACTGCATCGAAAGTTTGGATTTATTGTACCTAAGCCAATCAATTACTAAGGCAACCGACAGTAAAAATCGTGTGCACCCCAGGCAATCTACCGTAAAATCGCGAGCGCCCCATGCAACCAACCATAAAACCGTGCATGCCCCTCCATCCACAACCCCACATTGTGCCTTTACTACAACCTCCTTGTGCTTTTACTACCGCATTACAAGATATTTACTGCGACCTCATTTGCCTTTTATTGCAGCATTACAAGAGATTAACTGCGACATCATTTGTGCCTTTTACTGCAACCTCTGATGAGGACATCACTTCTACTGATACGAACACTCCTTTTGATGCTGACATGAATGATGTGCAAGGTCCAATTACTCGGGCATGTGCTCGTGAATTAAATTATCAGGTAAACACGTTTCTAGGGCTGCGTGTATTATTTAAGAACTCTATGATGCTGCCTAATAGAGATGATTTGCTTGTGCTTAGGAATCTAGGGACCACGACCTCTTCAACAAGGTCTACGACTTGCTCCTCAGGGTCCACGACCACTTCAACAAGGCCTACGACTAGTTTCACCAGTACTACGACCAGTACTCGGCGAGCACAGTACTCATTGGGAATAGTCTACGACTAGGTGATCGACCAGCTGACCGACCAGGCCTACGACCAGGGCGACTACGACCAGGGCATGAACAGTACTCGACATGAATAGTACTGGTCGTAGATAAGTTATAGTATATATCTTTTAGATGGAATCGGTTGTAATCTTTCCGTAACACTACTACAAAACAAAGTCATCTCGACGCCTCATCACGAGCGGTTCCAAAGGAGCCGTCTGTATTCGCTTATATAGACGGCTCCCTTTGGAACCGCTCGATATCTGCCACCACGCAGCGGTTCTAATTAGGAACCGCTCAGGATAATTCACGACGGTTCCTAATAAGAACTCGTCGTGATATCACGACAGTTAATTCTACGAACCGTCTGTAGTATCCCGCATTTGTTGTAATCGTAACCGCTGCGTGATATCGACGCCATCACACGGTTCCCAAGGAGCCGCTCGTGTTGAACTTTTTACTGACGGTTACATTTGCAACCGCTCGTGATAGTGACTTATCACGAGCGGTTCTTTTACAAACCGTCTGTCATATCATTAAACAAAAAGCTTAAGAAAAGATCACACGTCATGACATAATTAAACAAAAGATTAAACTCTCTCATATAATTAAACAAAAGATTAAGAAAAGATAACTCTTCAAAAGGTAAAAACCAAAAAATTGTAAATAAAGTTTTTCTAGTACGAGGTAGGTCGCTATCTCCGTCTTCAATACTTCATAAGCGACGGTGTCGGCATCGGACGGTTCTCGATCGCAGCGAACGCGCCCGAATGCGTCCACTCCACGACGCGCTCGTTCGAGTGTCTCCTCAAGACCATCGTACTATAGAATCAAGAAGTATTGAGCCCATAGCCTCTCTTCCCTGCTTCGTGGGTCTCGGCCGATGGATTCGATCGCTTCGCATCGATAACGCAGCCCAAGTCACGGCAAGCCTCTTGGAGACGTGCAACCTCATTCGAGGACCACGTCGGCGACACGATAAACTCGCCGAAAGTGGGAGATCACCCAAGACACGGTGGAGGAGGATGTCAAGACGATTTAAAGGTGGCCGTCACCGCTCCGCAAATTCTCGCGGCAGAGGAGTGAAGACACTGTTGAAACAGTTGTTCTTCTACTTCGCTTGTCAGACAAATGAGAGAGGTGCTCGATGCGGGGCGAGGAAGGCTATCAATGCGGCGACAAGGAAGAGGCGGCCATTTCGTTTTCTTATAAGTGTGTGGGATGATCATCTTCAATGGCGGATGATCCTTTTATATAAAACAAGGAATAAATTCAGAGCGTGAGACGAAGAGACGCAAATCATCGGAGTCAGAGCGATGGTGAGATGAAGAGACATATCGCGCGGAGACGAAGAGGTACGAATATCACGAGCGGTTCTATTGTGGAACCGTCGTAATATGATATCACAGACGGTTCTTTAATTGAGCCGTCTGTGATACTAGTATATTACAGACGGTTATATATTCAACCGTCTGTGATATAGTACATATCACAGACGGTTCTATTAAAGAACCGTCTGTAATATACTAGTAGCACAGACGGCTCGATTAAAGAACCGTCTGTGATATTGTGGTTACAGACGGGTCCACGATAGAACCGTCTGTGATATTATCATCACAGACGGTTCCAAGATAGAACCGTCTGTGATATTTCTTACCTCTTCATCGCGCCCGTGCGATATGTCTCTTCATCTCACCATCGCACAACTGTCTCTTCGTCTCGCACGCCAGTTACTCCCATCATGTTCTTTATAAGACAGAATTAATAATTCACCAAAGATTAAACTCCCATCCCTCTTCGTCTCACGGTTTTGACTACGTACGCGCAGCAATCGCCAAGGTGATGAGCATGTAGAGCATGATGGCCAGCACCAAGGCGAGGAGGTCAGTGATCGCCGCTCTTTCTCACGATGTCGTCGTCGACATCGTCGGCCGTATGGCCGCGAGCTCTCCTCAGCCCATGGAGGACCTATGCACCTACGATTAACGTGACGTACATATTTATACCTACAAAATACGTGCGTGCATTTACTATTTATTCTAACATCTTGACTTTCGTATGTACGTATATTGGAGTTGCAAGGCCTTGTACAAGGTATCCAAGGAACATGCCGTGGGGAGCGCGTGGCGGCTGGAGCGAGGAGGCGATGAAGTGGCAGGACAACGAGCGCTACCTCGATGCGTCAACCACCGCGGCGCCGCAACCCGGGGCTTGTTTCATCGTCGGCCTCGGGCTTGTCTTCGCCCCAAGACATGTAGCGTGGCCTCATGTTCTTGAACGGCGGCGTGGCGGCCACAAGGCGCGACCACGTGCTCGGTCTCCTCCTCTACCGGCGAGACGCGCGGCGTTGGGAAGCACTACATCAGCCGGTCGAGGACGAGCCGACCGGCGGCGGTGCGAGACGGCCAAGACCAACTGGAGTGCAGCGGTGCGAGAGGCTCGCCGCGGACATGTTCGAGCGGCGATGTGGGAAGAAGGCCGCCACCGGGGCGTGTGGCGCTGTCGGAGGATGGCCACCGGCACGAGCACCGGCTGCGGTGTGGAAGGGTGGGGCGACTCACGTCGTCTTCTGCAGTGATGACTGCAGGATTAGGCATGAGTATACCAGTTTCTTTGCAAAGGTGTTAGACTATTTGCCATAAAATTTTAGTTTTTTAGGTTTCTAGAAAGGTGGTGCAGCTGGACTATTTTCCAAATTAAATGAATTTTTAATGCACCAAAATATACGGTCCACAAGGACATGAGCGATTACAATTCCACGTTGACATCAAAATATACGTACGACATATTACAAGTTCATAACACATGATGTTATGGAACAAATTAATTACAATGGAGTAATTTCTTAATTAAAATATAGTCCTTCATGATGATCGACGCATATAGCTAGCTTCCTCATTGGGTTCTTCCTCGAGCACGATCCGTCTCTCGAAAGGAGGCAACTCGTCAAATTGATTGTATTCTTCCTCGTCCACTATATTCTCAACTCCGACAATCCTTCTTTTTCCATGAAGAACTACGTGGCGCTTCTTATTTGCCGGTCGGTTACATAGAAGACTTGAACAACTTGGTTGCTTGAGACAAATGGTTCGTCTTTGTATCCGACACGATCGAGGTCCACGGTAGTGATGCCGTGCATTTGTCGACCTTCACTTTGTGGAGATGGACCCAACGGCACCAAAATAGGGGATCTTGAAAAGCACGTAGTCGAGCTCCCATATCTCCTCTATTTGCCCATAGTCTGAGCTCCTCACCCATCGATCGAATGCATCTATGCGGACACCTCTATTCTCGATTTGTGCTCTTCCTATCACGAGCCGCCGTATAAAATGTGTACCCATTTATGTCATATCCTTGCCATGTGACAATTGTAAATTGTGGCCCTTTGCCAACCATAGCAACGTACCATCACTTGATGACCTCCGGTCATGATTCGCACCTTTAACCATTCGTTGAACCGACGGTTGTGCTCTCGTGATCCAAACCTTCGACCGTCCGGATTACGTTGGCGTACCATGTCTTTGTGCTCGTCGATGTGCGGGGACACTTGGGTCATGTGTTGCAAGACCGTGAAATGGGCTTGAGCGTGCGTATCCGGATCGGGAGTGATTGATTTCCTTCCGATGGTCCCGATACCATCCACCTTTCCTCATGGCGAGATAGAGGCACACCTATCGGTTCCACGAGCCATGTAGTCGACGCAGAACTCAATGACCTCTTCGGTTGCATAACCTTCGATGATCTTGCCCTCCTACGAGATCGATTCCGTCGTAGGATTTGAGAATTCCCATATACCTCTCGAACGGTACATATGACGTGGGAACACGAGACCACATATCTTTATCTCTTTCACAAGATGAACAATGAGATGGACCATGATATCGAAAAATGACGGAGGAAATACATCTCAAGTTGACATAGAGTCGTCACCACCTCGGCAGTAGCATCTAGTCCTTCGGGATCGATGACCTTACGAGCAATTGAGTTGAAGAAATAACACACCTCAAGATTGCCACTCGGACCTTGTTCGCAAGATACCCCTAATTGTAACGAGAAGCATTTGTGTCATCGGCACATGACAATCATGAGACTTCATACCAATTAATTTCAAATCTTGCATAGAAACAAGTTTATTAATGTTAGCGGAGTAACGGACGGGACTTTGACACCATGCAAGCTTTGGCACAATTCATTTCTCTCGGCCTTGGACATAGTGTAGCAAGCGGTGGAAGGTATGTTCGTCCTTTATCGGTCTCTTTCGGTGCTAACTCGGTCCTTATGTTCATATCAACCAAGTCACGTTGTGCGTTAACACCATCCTTTGTTTTGCCACTAATGTTCAGTAAGAGACCAATCAAGCTTTCACATACATTTTTCTCCACGCATGGCGCCGATGCAAAGGACGAACTTCTAAGTGCTCCCAATAAGGCAAGTCCCAAAAATTGACCGCTTCTTCCGGATGTTCTTCGACGGGTTTTAATTTACGTCCCTTCCCAAGCACAACATCGATATCCTTAACCATATCATAGACCTCTTTCCTCTAAAAGCCCTTGGAGCTGAATCGTCCTCCTTATTTACGTCGAATTGTTTCTTCATCTTGCGGTATGGGTGACTCTCGGAAGGAACCTACTGATGACGCATATACGCTTTGCGCGAGTTGTTCCACCATACACTCTCCGTACCATCTAAGCGGTGCGAACAGAGCTTTGGCTCCTTCGTCATCAAGCCCGACGGGTTACCAAGGGCGGGAAAATCATTGATAGTGCGAGAACAACATGGCGCGTAAAGAGAAGTTCTCGTTTGTCGCGCATACCATACTTGTACCCTTCGTTCCACAGTGTCACAAGATCATCCAAATAATGGTGCTAGGTACACATCAATATCGTTCCCGTGTTGCTTGGCCCTTGGATAAGTAGTGACATCAAAATGTACTTCCGCTTCATACACGACCACGGAGGAAGGTTGTACATACATAGATTCACGGGCAGTGCTATGTCATTTGCTCATGTTACCGAAAGGATTCATTCCATCGTACTCAACCCTAACCTTATGTTCCTCGGTTCCGCACCGAACTCTTTGAAGGTCCGATCGAAGTTTCTCCACTTGGCAGAATCAGCAGGGTGTCTTAGTTTTCCATCTTTCTTACGCTCATCCGAGTGCCAACGCAGCAATCTTGCCTCCTTTCGGTTCGCAAATAAACGCTTCAAACGTGGGATCACAGCGATACCACAACACCTTAGCGGAGGTCCTTGGTTCACCTTAGCGGTATTCTTACGCTTGTATCGGGATGCTTTGCACACGGGACATACATGCAAGTCTGCATACTCTTTACGATACAGGATACAATCGTTCGGACATGCATGTATTCTTTCTACTTCCATTCCCAATGGACAAAGAACCTTCTTGGCTTGGTAGGTGGTGCTGGGCAACACGTTTCCCTCCGGAAGAATGTCCGCTAGGAGACCTAACAACGCCGTGAAACTCTTGTCGGACCAACCATTGCTCGCCTTCAATTTCAGCAATTCAAGTACGGTTGACAACCTTGTGTATTCGGCTGCGACCGAGGAACAAAGGTTTCCGAGTCCTCCATTAAGCGCTTCGAATTTACAAAACTCTCTCTCATTGTAGTTTCCATACGCATCGCGTAGCATCGATCAGTTTGTCATCGTGCGACCTATCGTCGTCAAAAACACAATCCACATCCGGCATATCGTTGACTTCCTCGGCGATGTCATCATTATTAACTTCCTCGGCGATGTCATCATTATTAACTTCCTGTATAATCTGCTCTTCACCGTGACTGGTCC
The DNA here is from genome assembly GCA_036346255.1 of Ampelocalamus luodianensis. NCBI lineage: Eukaryota > Viridiplantae > Streptophyta > Magnoliopsida > Poales > Poaceae > Ampelocalamus > Ampelocalamus luodianensis. Next base: position 31,934 of record JAYEVH010000352.1, on the reverse strand, counting down.
AACATGTATACCCTTTTTTGAAACCCCTTCGAATCAAGTGCCCTACGATCTGCGCCGGGTTGTTAAAAATCTTCAGATTACCGCAATCACATCTTATTCATCATATCTTGCTCCGCGGCTCTTTTAAAAGCAATCACGCCATTAATGTACTCTTCACTCACACGGTTCGCACCGTACATCCAGTTTCGGTCCATCTACGCTACACACGTAACAATTAGTAGTGTTAAATTATATTAATAAAGCGCAAATATCGTTACTCCTCCTATTAACCAAATACACTAAAATTGATTAAAGATAAACCTAGAGCAAATATAAAGAGTTAAAGATCGTTACCCTCGGAGCTCAGGACGAAAATTCCTAATATCCCGCGAGATTCCTCACTGTCCTTCTCATTCACAACACCCAAACCGAGAGCTACGTACCAAAGCCAAGCCTTACAAGCAAGTATGCAAAGCCAAATAGCCATAAGTTGCTAGGGCAACCCACAACCAAGAACAAGGAAAGCAAAATAAACAAGCCTCCTACAGCCAACACAGAGCAAAGCTTCTCAAACCCCTCTATTCCAAAGAAGAGATCAAAGCGCGAGAGGCGAAGTGCATGCTGGTCTTTATATTTATAGGGGTGGAATATCACAGACGGTTCTTATTCCCAATCGTCTGTGATATCCTCAATATCACAGACGGTTACTTTGAATAACCGTCTGTGTTTAACTTATACAGACGGCTCCATGTGGAACCGTCTGTGATATCCTCCATATCACAGACGGTTAGTAAGGAGAACCGTCTTTGATATGCTCACATCACAGACGGTTCTATTTACGAACCGTTTGTGATATCCTCAATATCACAGACGGTTCCATTAAATAACCGTCTGTGATATCCTCCATATCAAAGCGGTTATTTAATGGAACTGCTCAGATATCTTATCACGACGGTGCTTTAATAGAGCCGTCGTGATATCTTTATAAAAAGGCGCACCGCTAGGGTTTTGCTCTTTACTCGTCACTTCCTCTCCCGCGCTCCTTAGGCTCTCGCGCGCTCTCTCGGCTCCTCTAGGGTTCGCCCGTTCACCTCCCCGGCCGTAAGACCCGACGCCGCTGCCCCTTCATCGACGACGCTGCCTCCGCCTCGACGCGCGGCCTCCTCCCCGTGTCGTTCTCGTCCCTCTGCACCAGCCTCCTCCCCGTGTCGGCCTCGTCCCTCTGCACCGGCCTCCTCCCCTGCGCCGGCCTCCTCCCCGCGCCGTCCTCCTCCCCTGCACCGGCCTCCTCCCGGCGCCGTCCTCCTCCCTGCGCCGTCCTCCTCCCCGTGTCGGCCTCCTCCCCGTGCCTCCCTCCTCCCCGCGTCGGCCTCCTCCTTGCACCGTGAGTTGTTGTGCGGCATCCTCTCTGTGAGTATTCCTCTCTGTGAGTACTAAAGATCGATGGGCTTTGTTGACATGCTCGTGATGAACTTTGTCTTATCTTGAGATTGAATGTGATAGTTGTTAGTTGATTCTTGAGCTCTATTGTATTACTTGCTCTTGTCAATTTGATATCTTGTTAATTTGTTACTTTCGTTGAGCAGATGGTTGAATGCTATTGTCAATTTGATATCTTGTTAGTTCATTCTTGAGCTCTATTGTATTGACGAACCGTCGTGATGTGACTTTGATAATATGTGAACCGAAATTGATCGGTGGGGCTTTGTTGACATGCTCTGTGATGAAATTTTGTCTTATCCGATATTGAATGTGATAGTTAAGATCATTTTGATAATGATTGAGATCATTTGATGATTAAGCAAAGTAATCTTGTTTAGAGCTCATAGTTTGAATTTATACTATCATATTCATTTAATGAAGAGTATAGACAATAGGATTGAGATGGCAAAGACTTGTTCTTCGCAACTCTCCTTCTAAGAGCACAAACTACCATCAATCCTTCTTTATATATTACGTTTGTGCATCATTTTCGGTTAAGTTGAGTACATCCGCTGAATCGGTCGGTTAGAGCTTACGCATATTGCTTCGTGCATATATAGATAGCAAGTAGCGACATGGCGTCCTGCCGTCTTCGCCCGCCGTCATCGGCGTCGCGAATGCGTCTGGATCTCGAGGAAAGTGGTGCGTCTGCGAGATGGCGAGAGGAACATCGAAAATTCCTCCAGCCTAATGGCCGTCACGGAGGTCAATGCCAATGGGATTCTGTGAGTCCCCCAAAGCGTGGCGAGATTCGGACCGTGTGCGGATACTTGGAAGGAGCGGTCCCCATCACCACACCGAGCCGGACACCGTGTCGGATGTTCGGAGACGCCACCAGTGGGCGAGTTTTAAAATCGTTCACTTTCCCACCGCAGACACGGCGCGCGTGGAACGGCGGCGTTGCTCTCGATCGGAAAGGCGTGGAGGACCTTCAAGAGTGTGCTTGTCACAGCACGTGAACACGGGTCGAACGCCATTCACGGCGTATAAATTCTTGTCGCGGGATATATGGGGCGCCTTTGTGCAAATGAAGACGACGCCTGAATTTCTTGAGGAAAGTGCGGCGCATAAGGCTCTCGAGACACGAACACTCACCCCACAAACTCGGCAGACCGGCTGGTGCGCGGTAAAACCGCGCAATGGGCGCGGAGGACGAGAACGCAACAAGGCCATTTGCTGAGATCACAGACGAGCGCGCTCTCTCTTGGTTAAGAGCGGGGGCATCAGTCACGTCTTCGGGCGAAATCTCTTTCACAAACCCGGCAGACCGGGATGTGGCCAACCGTGTGGTAAATATGTCTTCGAACTACCTAGTTGTTAATAAGTCCATAACTTCATAATGTCTATAATAACATGATGACCTCTTGCAGCAAGAATTGAGTTCCGCATGTTCGAAAGGCTCCTTCCAAGCAGACAGGGAGAAGGATATACTATCTATGGCTCTGGGAAACAAGGAGCACCCGGGTCACACACGAGACAAAGGGGTTAACGTATTTTGGAGGGATGGATTCCCGCACGACTCTCGCACGTATAGGAGCGGAAGAGATCCAAGGCGAGTCGCGACGAGTTGGAACATGTGCTTCTTGCAAAATTTGAAGGAAGAGAACAAAGCTTCTGCAAAATTTGAAGAAAAGATAGCAAGATTGCAGGACCAAGTGAATCAACTCCTACTCCTCAACCGATGCAAGCCGCCCCGTTGTTTTGGGAGCAGTCCTCCTCAACATCAGAGTAGCGTTGCGTCCACGCAAAATTATGAACATGATGACGTCCAATTACCTATCGGCGACATCAAGGTAATGTACATCTCCGGAATGCTCCAAAGATAGACCTATAGGACGCCTTAGCTAATTGCGTGTCGTTTGTAGGAGCCGGCGCATCGCACGCTCAAGTGAGGATGGTTGGGATGTCTATTGAGGCTAGGCGTGGGGTGGTGTATCCATGCATGGAAGGGATAGTGCGACCACGGTGCCCGGTGGCGCGAGGGTTACGCCAGGTCGGTGGACATGGTACATGACAATTTAGGGCCGTCCCGCTGAGATTCGCCCAACGGCGACATCGAACACTAGGGGATGCCGGTATGCGGTTTTATCCGATGGCCCAAGAAGGACATCGCCTCGGACCTGCGGTGCCGTCTCAACCTTTGATGACTCCACCCCAACCATCTCAACACGACCATGCCTCTCCAACAGACCCAAGAAGAACATCGCCTGGACCTGCGGTGGCGCCTCAACCTCGATGACTCTACCCCAACCATCTCGCACGACGACCATGCCTCTCAATAGGACCCTCCATGATTGCACCTCAACCTTCGCTTCAGCCCGCCTCATCGGTTCCGTAGAAGACACGAACGAACAAAAAAGCATCTTTGCCAGACGGTTCGAGTCGTCGGCGGAGGAAGGCGCGTGAGCGAGCGAGTCGTTCGAGACAAATCGAAATCGAAGAACATTAAGGCGCTCCGCCTCCTAACCTAAGAAATACTCTTCGGAAGTCCGTTGGCGGCGAGCACAGATTAGCTCTACGCTGGATTAGGTTGTCGAGTTTGCATAGCCGGTACTTGCGAAGACCAAGCGAGAAAGGGTGCGTTGATGGAATCACCGTCGGATACGGAGAGTATTTCCTCCACGGTAGCCCCCTTCATCGTGGGCTTCGACGACTTATTCGACCTATTCAATCTCAAAGCCCTCGATGCCTCACTTCTACAATCTTTGGACACCGTAAGTGTGTACAATCAAGTTCTACATTCACGTAATACCGATTAATATAACAACTCATTGCTTATGTATAGATACATGATTAAAACTGCCCGGCGATTGAAAGAACCGGTGGGTTTCTCGACCCACACGTGGTCTCTGAGCAAACCATCTTGGCGACGCATCCTCGTCGAAATACATAACGGCGAGGATTGCTTGCTCAAAACTACGGGACTACATAATGGTGTCCTACAACCGAAGTAAGTGCTTCACTACTTGCTATACAAATTTCATTTGTACTTTATACGTGATATGAACTTAGGTTTAATGACTATAGCGACATACATGAGTAGGCACCACTGGATCCTTTTAGTCATTATACCAAGAGGAATCAGGTACTATACCTTGATTCCCTAATGAAAAAAGGCCACGACTTGACCCTTGTGCAAGAAGTACTCGACAGGTGTGCTCATTTCCTCCATACATAACTCTATTGTAGTCTTCCTTCATTTGAAATGGCCGAGGTTAACTTTTTGGAAACATGTAGGTCGTTCATCTCCTATGTTCTTGAGGAGGGCTATACAAGGAACGAACGCCACACTTAATCACGGGGCGATTTTCGATGCGTGCTACAACACAATAATCCTATATCATACTTAGTAATAATGCGTCTCGAACTGACTATACCTATATATGTAATTCTATTTTTTCAGTGCCGCTAGCAAAAAGCAGAAGAATGTGCATTCTACGTTTGCCATCATATGCAGATTCTCATGAGTGCTAGGTTGTCGGATCCCGAGGTTGGTCAATCTCGCAATAATTGCTAATTATAAATTTAAATATATATGTGTAACACTTTACTCTTGTTTGTAGGTTTTGAATATAGATTTAGATTCACTCGTTCAGAAAGAGATCTCGAATGTTCGAGGAGGCTCTGCACCTTCATCATGACGGATATCATTGCGCCAGCGGAGAGTTTCACTCTTGAACGACCTTGAAACAATTAATATATATTTGATATAGTTGTAATTCACTTTGAATAGTTGTAATTCAATGGTACACTAGCGACAATATTTGACATATATGTTCGTTTGTAATTGACAATGATCACTTTGGGTTGTCAACGATTGATTTATCTGTGATGTATCTATTTTCTGCCTGCTTATTTTCAGAGGGCATGGCTAGCAATTCCTGAGGCTAGCCGAAATTTTTTAAAAAAATAGTTAGGCTGAAATAACTATCGCGACGGTTTAACAATCAAATCATGCGTGATATGCATATCTGACGACTCTATTTAATAACAAATGCATGATATACACATATCCCGAGCGGTTGTAAATAGAACCGCTCAGGATCACTTTTTATCACGAGCGGTTCTATTTACGAACGTGCGGGATATGTGTATATCATGACGGTTATATAATTAGAACCGTGCGGGATATGTGCATATCACGACGGTTCCTAAATAGAACCGTCTGCGATATGTGCATATCACAGACGGTTCGTAAATAGAGCCGTCTGTGATATACGTCTATCACCGACGGTTCTTTAATAGAGCCGTCTGTGGTAATTAGATAGCACAGACGGTTATATAATTAGAACTATCTGTGTTGTGACTTATCACAGACGGATTTTTAACCGTCTGTGATAACCGCCAGTTTATCACAGACGTACAAAAATACAGACGGTTCGGAACCGTCTGTGATGACTGTTCCGAACCGTCTGTGATGAGGCTGTGTGTAGTAGTGTAACTGTATTAGGAAAGAATCTTTGTATGATACGGGAGTTAGAGATAGAAACGGCATTAGGTCGTGTGTGTGTTGGCCGCCGCCCCTCTCTCCCTCCTTTATATAGTGGCAACCACCCTTAGGGTTTGGTGGGTTTTGTTAGATTGATTTCTGCTTAGGCTAGAAACACCATCGTTTGCTTGTACGACTAGTGCAACCAGACATTATCGACGGAACCCCAAATTATTCAATACATCTATCCTTGTTCCTCAATTCCTATTCAGCAAGTTCGTTGCTTCATCTATTTTTCTTGCTTGATTCTTGATTGCATGTAGGAAAAGTCTTTCGTGGTTAGGTCGATCTCGCTGCGGCAAGGTCGATAACGAACATGAAGTTGGTTCAACGATTGCGGGTGCAACGGTCATCGCACGGTTGTAGCCTGGATCGTGAGAGTTAGCTTCCACCAATCAAGTTGTATCATCCTCACCGAAAGATCGGGACAACAGATCCCATTATTTGGTATCAGAGCTCAAGGTTGCTCGGTGAGAATTTCCAGTTTACCATAGAGTAGATTGCTTTTCTTTACCTACAGCACACAAAAACCAAAAAAAATAGTAATAGATCATTGTGTCTAAACCAGTCTTAGCCTCGCAATTTTTCTTTTCAGTACATTGCTTTGTTGAATTTTCGGTTACATCGTTGTGTCCTTTGCTGGTCTTAGTGTCTAGTTCCTTTAGAGTTTCGAGTTCTGTTCACGCTTGGCCTCACCGTTGCGGTTGGATTTGCTCTGCCACGGCAAGGGAATAAAAGAAGGAGAACTCCCAAGCCACGACCAGTCTTGGGCCTGGCCACGACCAGTCCTGGCGCAAGAGACAGCCAAAACAGCATGCGGGTGGGAAAAGAAAAGGAGAACTCCCTGAACAATTGGAAGTGATTTCGGAGTCAAAAAAAGAGGAAAAGAAAAGAAAGAAAAAGAAGAAATTCAAGTTTCTCAAAATTCGTTCAAATTTTACAGAGCCTGTTACAAGAGATTCTAAGGTTCCCCGTGAAGACGACATCCTTTTTTGAGCTTTCGAACTTCGTGTGCAATGTTCTCTTGTCCTACTGCATCGTGATTTCGTTTGTGTCTAGGCTCGCGTCTCTAGTACGATCTAGCCTAGGACCAGCACTAACCGGCGTTGAACGATTCTTCATCTTGCATTCTCTCGATTTGATTATTGCTACTCCTTGCTACCATACTTAAGCCTACCTAGCTCCAAAGCATTACTACACCGGTGCAGGCTACCTTCTCTGATGTAATTGACTGGCTTAGTTATAATAAATCCGAACTCTCGATGTCGTAATTGTTCTTTACAACATTAAAAAAATATTCATCATAGATCTCTTTTTGTTAACACATTTTTTGCAGCAAAACGCTTCAAACGGATTGTAATTAGGATAAATGGTTCAGGAGATATTGTTGTTCAAATTTTGCAATGAACACACGTTTCTCTCCACCCGCCCCTCTGTGCTCCACGTTGCATTAAATCTCTTGTAGTGTTATAGTAAAAGGCATAACGAGGTCGTAGTAAAGCTCTGGTAGTGCTGCAGTAAATCTCTTGTAGTGCTGCAGTAAAAGGCACAATGAGGACGTAGTAAATTTCTTGTAGTGGTGCAGTAAAAAGTATAATGAGGTCGCAGTAAATCTATTGTAGTGTGGCAGTAGAAGCACAACAAGGTTGCAGTAAAAGACACGATGTGGGGTGGTTGTTGAGGGGCGCGTGCGGATTTTTACAGTCGGTTGCATGGGGTACTGCAGTAAAAGCACAAGGAGGTTGTAGTAAAAGGTGCAAATGATATCGTAGTTAATCTCTTGTAGTGTTACAGTAAAAGGCAAATGAGGTCACAATAAATATCTTATAATGCGGCAGCAAAAGCACAAGGAGGTTGCAGTAAAGGCATAATGTGGGGTGGTGGATTCAGGGGCATGCTCAGTTTTACAGTCGGTTGCATGGGGCGCTCACGGTTTTACGGTCGGTTGCAAATGAGGTCACAGTAAATCCAAACTTTTGGTGCAGTAATTGTTTTTATAGCGTTAAAACATACTCATCATTGATCTCTTTTTGTTAAGGACATTTTTTCCAACATAACTCTTCAAATGGATTGTAAATAGGGTAAATGATTTATGAGATATTGTCATTCAATGTTTGCAATTAACCCACGCTTCTCTCTTCACCCGCCCCTCTGCGCTCTGCATGATAGTAAATTCTTTAGTGTTGTAGTAAAAGGCACAACGAGATTGCGTGGGGCGCGCGCCATTTTACTATCGGTTGCATAGGGCGCCACGGTTTTACGGTCGGTTGCGCGGGGGCACGGCCTGTCGGACCCGGGAGTAACACCCTCAAATCTTTTGTGTATTCTACACTAGTCCTGTGAACAGTAGCTCATGTACACAGTAAACAAATATAGTAACATCCATAATTCGCACAACTTTATTAATAAATATCAGAGTTTATTACAAGAAAGGCTTACAAGCTAACAATAAAGAACACAACGAAAGACGAAGACGAAGTAGTAGAGCCCAGCTAATTTGCCACAGGCAATTGACTAGGGAAGCGGCCTAGTCGTCGAGATCCACATCAGTAGCGAAGTCCTTCTCTTCTGAAAAACATTTTATTAAGCAAGGGTGAGTACAAAAATGTACTCCGCAAGTTACACCCAATAATAGATTATAATGCATGCAATTATTTATCAAAGGAAGGTTTATAGGGTTGAATTTGCATAAAGCAATATTTTCTTTTTAAATATTTGTACTAAGTTCCAAAGCAGATATTCTATAACTAAAATCAGTTTTGATTTGAAATTGTCAAGTTTTATAGTAGGATAACCCTCCTATCACATGGCTAATCGCCCAATTTCCCAATTGGATAAACTATCCAAGATCATTTGTGTTAAAATCATTTTTAAAACAAAAACCAAGTCTAATCCACAAAAAGCTTTGTTTAGCATGTCCATAACTGTGGACATGGCTATTCGAATAGATTTACACTCTACATAGATTGTACAACTTTACCCACAATTGATATTCAACTTTCCATGTCCGTTTCACACACTTCCGTTGGTGTGCAATTAAGTGATTATCACAAGACTGTTACACTACTTCATCCTAAAGCAGTTATGCCCGCTAAGGTTTCACCTCCATTGGGCCACCAGCCCGTCGGAAGTCTCCCTCTTGAGCCAAGTGGGAATTTCTATCTAACTGACACACGCACAACCGAATAGCACAACCAATAGTGAGACGTTGCAAATTATTTATGTAACACCCCAGCCTGACAAGGGCCTGGAATGCTACTAAACTAACACTATAACCATTTTAACATTGATATAATTCTCTAAAATCCGACAGAACCTCCTTTGTTTAGTTACTAAACCGGAGATCCCAACTTTTAAATGTAACATAGTTAAATAATCCAACATCCAGCATAATCAAGAGACCACCAAAACTATGCTAATCAACACTATATCATCCATAGCATGCTAAACAACTACAAGCATAAATAAAAGGACATCCATGATCCTCTAATCAACTCTATTACAAGTTATTCCAAGCAGAGGGAGTAATCATAAAGAATTCTTTAAGCAAGTTTCTCATCTACTAAATTATCATTCTATCAATTCAAATGTGTGTAGTTCGTGCCATTGTGCAACCACTCTAAGTCTTACTCCCTCCCATGCATGCCGTTCTTGTAAAGTGGTACCTAAAAACACAACAACAGCAAGAGTGAGCCCAAAGACTCAGCAAGTGCAAACATGAATCAAGAGAGCGTTTCACTACTCGAGGAAATATTTTTTTTCTCAATTTCCGTTTTAGAAATAAAATTTCTCTTGAATTATGGAATTTCATTTTATCCATATCACACTAACTTATTTCTCTTAAATTGACAACCTCAACGCCATGCTCAAACTGGATACATCATCTACAACTTTGTAGAGAGGCTCTCTTGACTCATAACATACTCTAGTCAACTCTTGTCTTGTGGAATTACCTTGACAGATGACTCCCAATACATATCAAAATAAATCTCACACACAATCACATCACCTCCATGATTTAAGAATAAACAACTCGGAATCCTCAAGACACACATTCATATACTTCATCAAGGTTCTTTCAATGATCATCCCACTCTTGAATCCACCCTTATTCGCTACCTCTACACACAATCATTGGGCGACCAACATTCTAGCATAAAATGCAAAACCCAATTTTTTTAACCTCCAAGACCCTACAACAAACGTCTCATATAGAAGATAGGAAAATCTCATATTAAATCCCTAAAATTATCACAATCCAATCATACCCGCGCAATAACATCAATATGGAAACATTTTCTCGACCCAATTATCTTTATAAAGAGTCTAACTTCCAGCAGGTTACTCATTGTCGCCAAATCATACCTGACGATAATCCATCAAGCTCTGCTATCTCCATAATCGCTTTAACGATTAGATTACTTCGCTAATCTTACTCTCATTACAACACACCATCATATTTCATCACGCACAACCGCAAGGTACACAATCGCGACGCCCTAATACATTGATCAAGATTTCCATACTTTGGATAATTCTATGTTCCATTGAAATGAACAAAATAACTTGGACCACACCTCGCTATATATTCTACTAGTTGTAACAATGCAATCAGTTTAACCTTCAAAGACAATCTTCTAATGAGATAAACTTCTCTCAAAGAAGTATATTACGAAATTATTTCATCCTCCAATACTCATCGAATAACTTCTAACCCAAAGTTTCACAACTACAATTATTAAGCACATCAAAAGACTCCGGTGAAACGAATAGGTTGACTCTTTCTCAAAAGAAAGAGCGAAAGGAATCAATTTTCATCAACTAGGAAAACATGTGCCACCCGTAGTGATCACTTTGGACTAAGGAAATAGTCACTTAGGCAAAGTACTCGAAAACATAAGGAAAGTCAACGATGAGGGCTCAAGCCCTACTAAAAGTGAATTCCAAACCACAAATGAGAAGAAGGTAATGCCCTTTGAAAATTGATAAACTCTTATGGAACAATCGCATAAGGTTTAAGCACACTCAAATAAATCTGCGAGTTCGAAACGACTTAAATCTCAAATACTTATACATCACTCCTTCCTTTAACAAGGAAAGTTATTTTCTATGATTACTACATCACTTTGCCGACCTAAACAAGACAAGCTCTTAAAACCCAAATTACAGGAACCACTTAAGAACCAATAAAATCTTTCATCATAACACTTTGCTCGAAACAACCTCAATCACCACATAACGCAAGAGGTCCACTGATCACAAACGCAAAACTCAAAACACGTTCACTGAATCAAAATTACGAAAGACGATCAAATTACTTTATTTTTCTAAAAGAATCATCACCACACACACAAGTCACAATCTCTAGCGTAATTTTACTAACATCAAGATTGATACATTCAGAACACGAATTTTTTTATCATCGACTATTCCATTAGAAAGCCCCAAAGTTTCACTATATTGTTCCATACTACATTTTCATCCCATCTTTAAAACGAGAGTATACCAAAACCATATAACCTCACTACATCAACCTCTTAAGTTTAGAAGGGGTCTACTACACAATTGAAAAGGTCCTACCAACACCCTTTCATCAAAGGAATGCTTTTATATGATAGTTCTACCATGATGTAAACATTGTTCATCCATTAAATCCCATCAATTTATCTCTTAGTGATGCTCATCACGGACATTAATAGACATTATTTGCGCTAGCAATTACTTATAATCACTAAGTATCCACAAAAGGTTACTCCAAGATTAGTACCCACTAAGACAAAAATCTAACTCCTTTTGAACTTAACAATCCCAAAGGTTAGATGAAACCATTGAGACACGTTAATCCAATTTACAAAGAAGTTTACTGGATGTATCACTCTTAGTCATTGACTCAATTTCATCAACGTTCTATACCTCTTATTAACTCTATTGATTACAACTAGGTATAACCATACTCTTAATCACAGCTCCTCAAGAACTACTACAAGACACTTTCAAATTAATCACTTTCCTTTCAAGGATCTTTGTTAGGATCGATCATGCACACCTGCTAGATCTAACATATTGACCCATATCATATCCATTAATTTCTTTGGTATAACCTCTCACTTAACCAAGACAACACAACACTAAAAGGTTTAACATCTTCTTTCATAAAAGAAATCCATTAATCTTCAACACTCAAAATACCCAAGAGAGATATATTGAGTCAAAACCCTCACGTACTAAAGGACTTGCAAAAGAAAGCTTTCATTAACCAAAAACATCACATGAATAAGTGGGTCAAGTTTTTTTTTCCAATAAGAAAGACAAACTCCAACACGAAGGTCAAACTTAACCAAGTTTACCAGCCGCAAGAATAACCCATCGGTTGGGAAAGCAACGATTTCTTTACGGGACAAATTAAGCCAATAGAAGAATAAATTCAAAGCAACCCCTCAACCGGGATGAACTAAAAGCCCAAGGAAAAACTCATCAATCACCACAAGATAAGAGTTGACCAAATCAAATTTCAAGGGAGAGAACAACTCTTCTAAAAATACTCGCTATCAACGCCTGTACTACGATCTCCGGTGTGTACACTTCGCTATTCCTATACCACGAACGGTGGTGTAACCTGGTATAGCCCAGGATCACAACCACTACCTCCACCTCTCAACATGGGTTATCCCCACACATAATAATCACAATCAATTAATGAGCAATAAAACTCAATTCATATCAGCAATCAACACTATGATAAAGCGGAAACATAAATGCAATGCTATGCCCATTCCCATCCTCTCGTGCTTAGTGTGTCAAAATTAATATTTCATGAACCACGGACCTCTGACCGCGCTCGATACCAATCAGTAACACCCTCACGACAAGGGCACGGAATGCTACTAAACTAACACTATAACCATTTTAACATTGATACAATTCTCTAAAATCCGATGAACCTCCTTTGTTTAGTTACTAAACCGGAGATCCCAACTTTTAAATGTAACATAGTTAAATAATCCAACATCCAGCATAATCAAGAGACCACCAAAACTATGCTAATCAACACTATATCATCCATAGCATGCTAAACAACTACAAGCATAAATAAAGGACATCCATGATCCTCTAATCAACTCTATTACAAGTTATTCCAAGCAGAGGGAGTAATCATAAAGAATTCTTTAAGCAAGTTTCTCATCTACTAAATTATCATTCTATCAATTCAAATGTGTGTAGTTCGTGCCATTGTGCAACCACTCTAAGTCTTACTCCCTCCCATGCATGCCGTTCTTGTAAAGTGGTACCTAAAAACACAACAACGACAAGAGTGAGCCCAAAGACTCAAAGCAAGTGCAATAAATAGCAATAATAACATAAACAATCTGTAATCATCAACATCCATCTACAATCTCTATTATAAACATGTCATATGCTCATGCTATGCAAGAAGCTCAAGTGCACTTTCTCTTTCTCTTTATCTTTTGCATTTTACAGGTAATGCAAAGTATGCAACCGTCATTGCATACCCATGCACGTGCTCACAAGCGCAGGACCAGTGCCCGATACTCCGCAAGTAAAGGGACCTCAAGCCCACACTCCACAAGTGTGGGACCATAAGCCCATCGTTTTCATGATGGGGACCTCTTTCAATGCCCACATTCCACGAATGTAGGGACCTCAAGCCCGTCATCCACATGACGGGGACCTCGAATATGCATAGTCATATGATAGCATGATGCACATGAACAAAACTTTAAACCATCATAAATTTGTATTCACAACGTCATACATGAATAAACTTATCCATACTTCTAGCATTCATCATCGTTGACATTCATAGCATTCTAGCATCCATGAATAGCACATATATTCATAATACTAGCAAACATGAACAATCACTCATGAATAACAATTAATCATAGACTTCATAACTTTCAAACATCCATGAATAACACGTAACTCATATCACTAGAAACCATGAACATTACCAATCATACCACCATAACAATCATGACAAAACAAATTCTATAAGTATTTAACAAAGAATGTCATTCAATAATTCCAATTATATCCATCATTATACTTGCCTTAACCGCGAGAGAACGAGGGATGTGCAGAAGGTACTGCCCTCGGGATCAATCCATCACCTGAATATATTTATAAGGCGCACTAAGACATTCATACTGGACCAAAAGCATAAATAATAGCATAACCGAACTCGCTATACTCTCAAGCGCATTTCCCAATTCCAACTCCTATAGATCGATATGTCCCCTCTGTGGACAGCCAACTTCTAAAATTCGTATCTTTTAGCACAAGAGTCCAAATGAGGTGTTCTTAGACTTCATTGAAAGGTTATCAATTTATCTAACTAAACCTAGTTGGTGGACATCTCAAATTCTGTATGTAAATGACTCTAATAGATCAATGAACAACATCTGTCCAGATCTGTCTAACACGTCTGGACAGCAGCACGGTAACGGACATAACTTTTGATTGGCTGAACCAAAATTAGTGTTCTTTAACAATCTGAAAAGCTAAGAACAAAACCTACCAAAGTCTAGTTGGGCAAAATTTCAGATTTTGCCTCTAACAAAATTTGGCCCACGGCTCAAATCTGTTGGCAGAATTAACAGACAGAAATATTGGCTGAAATAAAATATCCATAACTTTTGTTCTACAACTCCAAATTGGACGTTCTTTATCAATATCGAAAGCTTATAAAATTCTATACAATAACCTAGTTGGCATGACATTCATATTTTGCCTTTAACAAAAAGTGGCACACGGTCAAAACTAATGATAGAAACTTACATACAATCTGGACAGCCACATTGAAATGTACATAACTTTGGAACCGTAACTCGGAATTAAGCGATCTTTACGCCCACTGAAAGCTAAGAACGAACCCCACATAACTCTAGGTGATGGGATCCTCTGATTCGGCTTCTAAGATCACGAAAATAGCCACGCAAACTACTGGACAGAACCTGATCTATTAAACCGACGAAAATCGATCTACCAAACGACATCAACCGCAACTACCACGCATCAACCAATGAAGAACACACGACGTTACCCTTGTAGAATCGCAGAAATATGAAGAAATCTCCCCGCGAAGACAATCTCCTCTTCTTTCTTCACTTGATCGGCAGCAGAGAGCACCGACGGCGAGGAAGGGAGGCACCAACGGAGGGGGGGCTGCTTGGGGAGGGGAGGGTGATGCACTGTAGCACCGCGATTACTGTAGCACGGCGGTGGCTACTGTAGCACGGGTTGGTACTGTAGCAGTTTTAGGGTTTTCCCCCCTTTTGGGCCTTGGTGTTGTGGGCCAAAAGCCCATAGCCCAGGTTTTGAAGAAATTTCAGAAAAAACCCTTTAACTATTTTTGTTTTCTCTCTAACATGTTTCGGAGTAATACACCCCCCTCTAAACTTCTGTTAAATCTATTTCCTAATTGGTTCTTCTGCCTAAATTATTTCTTCTCACTTAAATAAATTTGGGGTATTACATTCTACCCCCCCTTAAAACGGAATTCGTCCCCGAATTCTAAACCACTTACGCCAATGTAATCACAGCTAAAACCTTATAATATTTTCACGTACCTGCTGTAAATAATATCTGATATCGCTGGCACATGCGAGACTCTAATTCCCAAGAGGCCTCACACTCGATTTGTTGTGACCACAACAAAATGACGTAACTACTGACGTCTGTCATAACACTCAACCCGGAAATTCGGTACACTCATTAGAAGAGAATCGAAGGTAAGATCCTACTCGATGGTCCAAGGCGTTAACAAATATTCAAACTCGGATCTCTAGGTACTCACCCGCACGAGAACATACCAAAAGTTGCGTTCACGCGTAGGGACCCAAACGGTCTTAGCGATACGCCCACTAGCGAAAACAACCCAATGAACCTTGGGCTAACCTCCTCATTGGTACCAACCACACAACATGCACATAATACGCGAACTTTTATTCCACCTCTCAATCGAACTCTTCACCGTAACAAGGATTACCTCCTTTAACCAGAGCACACAACAACACTCTCTGTAAACAACCTCTTTTACCGACAAAACCCATCTGAAAAATGAAGGATTCACATCGCAACCACAAAATGGAAACTTCACACCAAAGGGTCAAATTCAAAAGCAAAATTCATCATGAAATCCTTCCGCTTTCCAAGTAGGTAGTTTACAAATGAACACCACACAAGCGAAAGAGAAACCACTTAAATACCCAAATCAAACACTTCCTTTATTCTTTCCGAACCGATAAGAACCGCACATCAATCATAAAGTCAAACTTTAATTTGAAAGACATCCGTCATCAACACATAGTTCAAACATGAATCAAGAGAGCGTTTCACTACTCGAGGAAATATTTTTTCTCAATTTCCGTTTAGAAATAAAATTTCTCTTGAATTATGGAATTTCATTTTATCCATATCACACTAACTTATTTCTCTTAAATTGACAACCTCAACGCCATGCTCAAATGGATACATCATCTACAACTTTGTAGAGAGGCTCTCTTGACTCATAACATACTCTAGTCAACTCTTGTCTTGTGAATTACCTTGACAGATGACTCCCAATACATATCAAAATAAATCTCACACACAATCACATCACCTCCATCATTTAAGAATAAACAACTCGAATCCTCAAAGACACACATTCATATACTTCATCAAAGGTTCTTTCAATGATCATCCCACTCTTCAGAATCCACCCTTATTCTGCTACCTCTACACACAATCATTGGGCGACCAACATTCTAGCATAAAAATGCAAAACCCAATTTTTTTAACCTCCAAGACCCCTACAACAAACGTCTCATATAGAAGATAGGGAAAATCTCATATTAAATCCCTAAAATTATCACAATCCAATCATACCCGCGCAATAACATCAATATGGAAACATTTTCTCGACCCAATTATCTTTATAAAGAGTCTAACTTCCAGCAGGTTACTCATTGACGCCAAATCATACCTGACGATAATCCATCAAGCTCTGCTATCTCCATAATCGCTTTAACGATTAGATTACTTCGCTAATCTTACTCTCATTACAACACACCATCATATTTCATCACTGCACAACCGCAAGGTACACAATCGCGACGCCTAATACATTGATCAAGATTTCCATACTTTGGATAATTCTATGTTCCATTGAAATGAACAAAATAACTTGGACCACACCTCGCTATATATTCTACTAGTTGTAACAATGCAATCGGTTTAACCTTCAAAGACAATCTTCTAATGAGATAAACTTCTCTCAAAGAAGTATATTACAAATTATTTCATCCTCCAATACTCATCGAATAACTTCTAACCCAAAGTTTCACAACTACAATTATTAAGCACATCAAAAGACTCAGGTGAAACGAATAGGTTGACTCTTTCTCAAAAGAAAGAGCGAAAGGAATCAATTTTCATCAACTAGGAAAACATGTGCCACCCGTAGTGATCATTTGGACTAAGGAAATAGTCACTTAGGCAAAGTACTCGAAAACATAAGGAAAGTCAACGATCGAGGGCTCAAGCCCTACTAAAGTGAATTCCAAACCACAAATGAGAAGAAGGTAATGCCCTTTGAAAATTGATAAACTCTTATGGAACAAGCTGCATAAGGTTTAAGCACACTCAAATAAATCTGCGAGTTGCGAAACGACTTAAATCTCAAATACTTATACATCACTCCTTCCTTTAACAAGGAAAGTTATTTTCTATGATTACTACATCACTTTGCCACCTAAACAAGACAAGCTCTTAAAACCCAAATTACAGAACCACTTAAGAACCAATAAAATCTTTCATCATAACACTTTGCTCAAAACAACCTCAATCACCACATAGCATAAGAGGTCCACGATCACAAGCGCAAAACTCAAAACACGTTCATGAATCAAAATTACGAAAGACGATCAAATTACTTTATTTTTCTAAAAGAATCATCACCACACACACAAGTCACAATCTCTAGCGGTAATTTTACTAACATCAAGATTGATACATTAGAACACGAATTTTTTTATCATCGACTATTCCATTAGAAAGCCCCAAAGTTTCACTATATTGTTCCATACTACATTTTCATCCCATCTTTAAAGCAGTATACCAAAACCATATAACCTCACTACATCAACCTCTTAAGTTTAGAAGGGTCTACTACACAATTGAAAAGGTCCTACCAACACCCTTTCATCAAAGGAATGCTTTTATATGATAGTTCTACCATGATGTAAACATTGTTCATCCATTAAATCCCATCAATTTATCTCTTAGTGATGCTCATCACGGACATTAATAGACATTATTTATGCTAGCAATTACTTATAATCACTAAGTATCCACAAAAGGTTACTCCAAGATTAGTACCCACTAAGACAAAAATCTAACTCCTTTTGAACTTAACAATCCCAAAGGTTAGATGAAACCATTGAGACACGTTAATCCAATTTACCAAAGAAGTTTACGGATGTATCACTCTTAGTCATTGACTCAATTTCATCAACGTTCTATACCTCTTATTAACTCTATTGATTACAACTAGGTATAACCATACTCTTAATCACAGCTCCTCAAGAACTACTACAAGACACTTTCAAATTAATCACTTTCCTTTCAAGGATCTTTGTTAGGATCGATCATGCACACACTGATCTAACATATTGACCCATATCATATCCATTAATTTCTTTGGTATAACCTCTCACTTAACCAAGACAACACAACACTAAAAGGTTTAACATCTTCTTTCATAAAAGAAATCCATTAATCTTCAACACTCAAAATACCAAAGAGAGATATATTGAGTCAAAACCCTCACGTACTAAAGGACTTGCAAAGAAAGCTTTCATTAACCAAAACATCACATGAATAAGTGGGTCAAGTTTTTTCCAATAAGAAAGACAAACTCCAACACGAAGGTCAAACTTAACCAAGTTTACCACCGCAAGAATAACCCATCGGTTGGGAAAGCAACGATTTCTTTACGGGACAAATTAAGCCAATAGAAGAATAAATTCAAAGCAACCCCTCAACCGGGATGAACTAAAGCCCAAGGAAAACTCATCAATCACCACAAGATAAGAGTTGACCAAATCAAATTTCAAGGAGAGAACAACTCTTCTAAAAATACTCGCTATCAACGCTTTGTACTACGATCTCGGTGTGTACACTTCGCTATTCCTATACCACGAGCGGTGGTGTAACTCAGTATAGCCAGGATCACAACCACTACCTCCACCTCTCAACATGGGTTATCCCCACACATAATAATCACAATCAATTAATGAGCAATAAAACTCAATTCATATCAGCAATCAACACTATGATAAAGCGGAAACATAAATGCAATGCTATGCCCATTCCCATCCTCTCGTGCTTAGTGTGTCAAAATTAATATTTCATGAACCACGGACCTCTGACCGCTCGATACCAATCTGTAACACCCACTGACAAGGGCACGGAATGCTACTAAACTAACACTATAACCATTTTAACATTGATACAATTCTCTAAAATCCGATGAGAACCTCCTTTGTTTAGTTACTAAACCGGAGATCCCAACTTTTAAATGTAACATAGTTAAATAATCCAACATCCACATAATCAAGAGACCACCAAAACTATGCTAATCAACACTATATCATCCATAGCATGCTAAACAACTACAAGCATAAATAAAAGGACATCCATGATCCTCTAATCAACTCTATTACAAGTTATTCCAAGCAGAGGAGTAATCATAAAGAATTCTTTAAGCAAGTTTCTCATCTACTAAATTATCATTCTATCAATTCAAATGTGTGTAGTTCGTGCCATTGTGCAACCACTCTAAGTCTTACTCCTCCCATGCATGCCGTTCTTGTAAAGTGGTACCTAAAAACACAACAACGACAAGTGAGCCCAAAGACTCAACAAGTGCAATAAATAGCAATAATAACATAAACAATGTAATCATCAACATCCATCTACAATCTCTATTATAAACATGTCATATGCTCATGCTATGCAAGAAGCTCAAGTGCACTTTCTCTTTCTCTTTATCTTTTGCATTTCTGGTGTAATGCAAAGTATGCAACCGTCATTGCATACCCATGCACGTGCTCACAAGCGCAGAGGACCAGTGCCGATACTCATGAAGTAAAGGGGACTCAAGCCCACACTCCACAAGTGTGGGGACCATAAGCCCATCGTTTTCATGATGGGGACCTCTTTTCAATGCCCACATTCCACGAATGTAGGGACCTCAACCCGTCATCCATGGCGGGGACCTCAATATGCATAGTCATATGATAGCATGATGCACATGAACAAAACTTTAAACCATCATAAATTTGTATTCACAACGTCATACATGAATAAACTTATCCATACTTCTAGCATTCATCATCGTTGACATTCATAGCATTCTAGCATCCATGAATAGCACATATATTCATAATACTAGCAAACATGAACAATCACTCATGAATAACAATTAATCATAGACTTCATAACTTTCAAACATCCATGAATAACACGTAACTCATATCACTAGAAACCATGAACATTACCAATCATACCACCATAACAATCATGACAAAACAAATTCTATAAGTATTTAACAAAGAATGTCATTCAATAATTCCAATTATATCCATCATTATACTTGCCTTAACCGCGAGAGAACGAGGGATGTGCGAGAAGGTACGCCCTCGGGATCAATCCATCACTGAATATATTTATAAGGCGCACTAAGACATTCATACTGGACCAAAAGCATAAATAATAGCATAACCGAACTCGCTATACTCTCAAGCGCATTTCCCAATTCCAACTCCTATAGATCGATATGTCCCCTCTGTGGACAGCCAACTTCTAAAATTCGTATCTTTTAGCACAGGAGTCCAAATGAGGTGTTCTTAGACTTCATTGAAAGGTTATCAATTTCTCTAACTAAACCTAGTTGGTGGACATCTCAAATTCTGTATGTAAATGACTCTAATAGATCAATGAACAACATCTGTCCAGATCTGTCTAACACGTCTGGACAGCAGCACGATAACGGACATAACTTTTGATTGGCTGAACCAAAATTAGTGTTCTTTAACAATCTGAAAAGCTAAGAACAAAACCTACCAAAGTCTAGTTGGGCAAAATTTCAGATTTTGCCTCTAACAAAATTATGGCTCAAATCTGTTGGCAGAATTATGAGACAGAAATATTGGCTGAAATAAAATATCCATAACTTTTGTTCTACAACTCCAAATTGGACGTTCTTTATCAATCTCGAAAGCTTATAAAATTCTATACAATAACCTAGTTGGCATGACATTCATATTTTGCCTTTAACAAAAAGTGGCACACGGGTCAAAACTAATGATAGAAACTTACATACAATCTGGACAGCCACATTGAAATGTACATAACTTTGGAACCGTAACTCGGAATTAAGCGATCTTTACGCCCACTGAAAGCTAAGAACGAACCCCACATAACTCTAGGTGATGGGATCCTCTGATTCGGCTTCTAAGATCACGAAAATAGCCACGCAAACTACTGGACAGAACCTGATCTATTAAACCGACGAAAATCGATCTACCAAACGACATCAACCGCAACTACCACGCATCAACCAATGAAGAACACACGACGTTACCCTTGTAGAATCGCAGAAATATGAAGAAATCTCCCCGCGAAGACAATCTCCTCTTCTTTCTTCACTTGATCGGCAGAGAGCACCGACGGCGAGGAAGGAGGCACCAACGGAGGGGGCTGCTTGGGGAGGAGGGTGATGCATCAGTAGCACCGCGATTCATCAGTAGCACGGCGGTGGCTCTTTGTGTACGGGTTGGTACTGTAGCAGTTTTAGGTTTTCCCCTTTTGGGCCTTGGTGTTGTGGGCCAAAAGCCCATAGCCTGTTTTGAAGAAATTTCTAAAAAACCCTTTAACTATTTTTGTTTTCTCTCTAACATGTTTGAGTAATACACCCCCTCTAAACTTCATTAAATCTATTTCCTAATTGGTTCTTACGCTAAATTATTTCTTCTCACTTAAATAAATTTGGGGTATTACAATTTAGCCAGGTCTATCCCACACTAAACTTATGGTAGTACATAGGGGCTTTACAAGCCGTAGCTCGTGGACTGGTCCTTAACTGACTTGGGCAACTTCCAATAAAACACTAGTCTCGATCATTGAAATGAATCGATCACGTGCATCAACTTGCACCAACCTTAATGACCATTTCGCCCAAGTCTAAACCAGTTTTCATTTTATTTTGATTTTCAAAATCATTTTCAAAATTTCCATGGCAAACCAAAGCCATAGACTCATTTTTAAATAATAGTTGAATATTTGGCTAAAATTCCCAAATTGAACACTTTTGGTCTATCCATGCTATGCGTATAATTTCCCAAAGGTTCCTAGCTCATGTTATTGCATCAACTAGGTTTTCATCTAAGGTGACAAGTATGTTTGTTTCAATGTTAAGATTGGTTGTACAATGGAATTGGGAGTAACTATAATTTTCAAATAGGAATTTAATTAAATAGAATATAAATAAGCACGCAGTAATAATTTAAAATATTAGGATTCAAATACGATCAACAGATATAACTTGTGTCGGGACCCAAAATGCAGTGGACCTCTGTGTATGCACTAGTCGAGGATCACGCTAGTGCACAGTGGTAACATAGGTGAATATAAATCCACACAAGCGAAA
Source organism: Ampelocalamus luodianensis (assembly GCA_036346255.1). Taxonomy (NCBI): domain Eukaryota; kingdom Viridiplantae; phylum Streptophyta; class Magnoliopsida; order Poales; family Poaceae; genus Ampelocalamus; species Ampelocalamus luodianensis. Next base: position 9,270 of record JAYEVH010000352.1, on the reverse strand, counting down.
TATAACATAAACGAATAGTTTGAGTAACAACTTAGAGCTTTGACCTTAAGGTCGGGGTTACAACTTATTAAGCCACGCAGGGCTAACACTAAGAAATCTTGCGGGAGCGAAATAAACTCGACAAACTCCAATCAAGACACCACAGGCAACCGATGGGATCGATGACCTAGCGATCAACCTTCTTCCACAAACTCCTCCTCGAAAGCGGCGAAGACTCCTCCATACGTAGGTTTGGGCGCAAGTTTTACAACAAGCGTGAGTACACAACAAGCACTCGCAAATCATACCACGAATGCAATATATATATATGCGAGCTTATTCCAAAGGAATACTTCGTGGTTATTTTGCGAAAATGCAACATTGCAATTGAATACAAATAATAGATTGAAAGCATAATTTAAAACAAATAAGCAATATTAATTTATGATTGTTTCCACAAAGACACACAGCTAAACCGATTAATTCACACCATATGATTGAGATCACACTCCCAATCCCACATTTTATGAACACTACCCCTCATGTGAAATCCCGGCGTTGTCCATGACCGAGGGCGGCTATTCGAATAGATTGATTAACACTCTGCAGAGGTTTGTACACTTTACCCACACGATACAACTAGTGTAGCTAGCACTAATCGTAACATAACAGATTCGGCAACTTTGTCTCAACATTGGCGTTCTTATTCACACAGTCCCATATCACAAAGCTTAACCTATCCACCAACCCCAATGTTGAAACTCCGTAACCTACTAAGTTAGGCTCATTACGGACATGCGGTCGTGACGAAGATAGCTCGATTCAATGGCGCACGAAGTTAAGTCCTTAATTGACCAAGGCAAGACTTCAGTTTTCTAACTAAACCACACAAATAAATCCCAATCACAAAGCCACGGTTCACACAAATCCACCACTTGCCTCGGTCTAAATCTTTTACCACCCGTTGGTTTAGTGCAACACATGCCATCACGAGTAATAGCACACGGCACACCTTTGTTTTATCACACAGTTCCATAATCACTTAGTCAAATTTCATAATTGCACTCACATGCGATGATGACTCGTGGCATGGCTAAGCAATTCTAGTCGGTCTAACCAACCGTGTTGGCAATATATTAATACCAACTAAATAATAAACCAATCTAGGCGACAAAAGATTAAGGTATAAAAGTAGGCAAGGTGAACATAACGATTGGATCAATAACTAGCCCAAAAGCAGTTAAACACATAATTAAAGTAAATGCAATAGTTCAACACAATATAATTTGAGAAACTGGGATTCAATATGATCAAAGGTATGACTTGCCTTGGAATAGGTCTACGTACTGGTCTTGAACTTGGTTGAAGCCTTCTTCGACGAAAACCCCCGAAGTATCGACGTCTACGCACAAACGAAGCAAAACAACCAAAACAAATAAATAACAGAGGCAAAACAAACTCCAAAAATTAAATAAAAATAATAATTAGGTAGATCTCGAATTTAGACAAATTTAGAAATTTGAATGGGCTCAATCGGAGTTAGGATGCAAAAGTTATGGCCTTTGGAAGATTGGAAATCTAAAAGAAACCCTAATTCTGATTTTCTGGAATTTTTGAATTATTTTTCTAAAGAAAAATCGGATTATTGCGCATAGTGACGTCGTGGAGGAATTTCGGAAAAAGAAATAATAAAATAAATCTCTGACATGTGGGACCCACATGTCAGAGGCTAGGCTCACGGTGAACTAGGTCCACCGAGCCTCGGGACTCGAGTCCGGTGGCGCGCGTGGCGCTGCGTGGGCGCCGCCGGCGCCACACTGGCGCCACGCGTGCACGGGCGGCGACGCCGCACCGGCGTGGATGACGACAAAGACGGCGGCGCTCGACGTCGGCAACGGCGGCCCGGCGGCGCTCCGGCGGTCCGATGGTACGGTTGAAGCCCGTGTTATGCGAACACGATGGTGCACTCCACGCGGCGAGACACTCGAAGATGGCCGCGGCGGGTTGGCGCGAGGGCCGGCTTTTGTCGGACGGGAGTTCGGCGAGGTTTTAGCGGCGGCGAAGGGTCCTTAAGTAGCCTAGCGTCATCGATCTACGTGGTGCACTCGGCGACAACGCGCGGCACCGACGGCGGCGAAAAGGCGAAGAACAGAGCGGCGAAAACCCTAGAACTTCGGATTGCGGTGGTGCTAGGTCTTAAGTGGTGCAATGGATTGAGGGTTACGGTGTGGGCGTCAATGCGATCCCGGGTGCCTTTTATAGGGGCGGGAGGGCTAGGCGGCGTCGGCGATGAACCCTAAAAAGAGTCCGAGGCGGTTGCGAGAAAATTGGAGATAGAAGCGAAAACAAGATCGATTTTGATCAGAAGATGCGGGAGATTAGGGATAAGATTCTACGCGTTTTCTAGAAAGGTTTTATTTGGAAACGTGTCTTGTCGGACGGAGCTTGGGCTCGGAAGCATGGCGGGCCGGGCGGCGTCGCGAGAAGAAAGGCGGAGGCAGCGACCTCGGCGGGCCCACTGTCGGCCGAGTGGGGCGGAGCGCGCCGATCGATCGGCGCCCGATCTTGATCCAACGGTCCACAATCAAAGAAACATTCGGACCGTCTGGTTACCTCACGCGCATCCAGCCGTCCATGCTTGATCCAACGGCGGAGAGTGAACGGGGGCACGGAGAGAGAGAGAGGTCGACAGCGGGGTCCACTGTCGAGTGGGGAGGCGCTACGCCTTGGGCGAGATTGTGGCATGAGCGGAATAGGAGTTGGGCCGGAGAGATTCGGCCCAAGAAGATTTCTGAGATTTTAATAGATTTTCCATTTGAGAAAATACTAGAAATTCAAATAGGCAATAGAAAATAGCAAATGAACTCAGAAAAATTCTAGAAAAATCTAGAAAATATATCTGAGCACATAGAACCCAAATAAAATAGTTTTGGCTATTGTTCATGTTGGGATTATTCACATTAAATGTTTTTGATTATAAAGTCCAATACTAAGCTTTTGAATTAAATTCAAATAAATCCAAATGGTGAATTTTTCCCTACTAACTATTTAAAAGATTTTTAAGCTCAGAAAATTGGGATGTTACAACTTGCCTTGCTCAAATAATTGTTGTTCTGAAACGGCATCGAAATCTATACGCGAAAACAAGCCAAATTAAAACAAAATTCAAATAAAATTCAAATAAACTCTAAATTAAATAATTTAGGTTCTGGGATATAGATATTAAATTTAAATAAATTTATAAATTTGAATTACTTGAATCGGAGCTCGAACGAAGGAGAACGAACTCTTGGAAGATTCGAATTCACATGAAATGATGGAAATGGATAAATGTGAATTTATGGGATTATTTTTCTTAAGGAAAACAATTTATTGTGCCAGCATGACATCAGCGAATGAATTTGATTTTTCGGCTGCATTATTTTTCATAAAAGAAAATTGATTTGAGTTAATGATAGGTGGTCTCCATGTCTGTGAACTGGGTCCATGGAATTGCGCCGGTCCATGGTGGACCGGGCGCATGACACAGTGGTGGCTACCATGCATGTGATGATGGGGCCGACATGTGGCTGCCATGTGGGCTTTGGCACTGAGGTGGCCACAACGTGGCATGCCATGTCGGCACGTAAGCGGCGACGGCTCTGGGACCGATGGTCGCTGGCGAACGGCGGCATGATGACATGTGTGTGTGTCCAATTATTATCTTATTAAAACAGAGTCAAAAGAAGCCACCACATTCACTCTCAACGGCTAGAAATTCCCATATTAATCGATGGAAAAAGAGAAAGAACGAACCACTTGCAAAGGATGCCACATTTTGGTTCGGCAATCAGCACTTCAGCTGCATGTTTTTGAATAATGGGATTCCTTTCTTTCTTTTACAAAGTATTTGTTCTGTGTTATCTTTGGTTGACACCAAATCTAACTTTTAAGACCCTCTCTCAAGGTTAGATGGTCAATCCTTACTCAGTTTCAAAGCTTTCCATGGATCATAGTACTGATCAGATCGGCCTACCATAAGCAAACTAATCCTTAAGTGGTGAACATCGACAGGTCTTGCTAGTTACTAATTGGATTGTCATATGGTAATCAGTTCCACAAAATTACCCCAAATTTCATACAAGCTCAAAAAAAGCTAGTTCAAGAACACCTCGAACAGTACATCAAGCACTGAACTCAACATTCTGTAGCTCAAATTTTCTACCAGTCTACTGTAAACATTCTAAGATGCAGCAGTTGTAAGACACCCAGAAGAAACATTCTTGCAAGCCAAAATGTGGAGGTGACTAGTGGCGGACCAGTATTTCTAGGATGTGTATTCAAAGTTAACAAAATATTATTTAATGAAAAAAGTCAAGGTCAAGCAGTAGCAAAAATCAAAGTAAAAATTGTTTACAGAGGCAATTCTCAAAATAATTTAGAGAAATATTAGTTATAAAAGGTGGTATGCAACAAGTTAATTATTATCAAAGCAAGATGCAATATTATTTTTTGAAAATTGATAAAGGAGATGGAAAGTGTGGGAACAAACAATAGTAAGTTACTAATCTTATTGGCCCAACAAGTTTTTTAAATACAGTGAAAAATACATTCCTAATATTTGTTTTTAAAATAAAATATACAAGTTATTTAAAAATTTGTATAAGTTATTCAGATACTAGGAAACAACAAATAAATACGATCTCGTTTTCAAAAAAAAAAAAAAGAGATAAAGAAAGAAGATCTGACCAATCAAACAAAAAATTATGAGGGCAGGTGGAATCGAACACACTACCTCTTGTTTGAGAGAAACACCAACTAACCAACTAGCAAAGCAAGTGTTGCATCAAGGTAATAATGATTCTGAAAAATATTTTGGGTGTTCATGTTCACACCCATGAACCACACTGGGTCCGCCCCTGGTGACTAGATCATTCTCATGAAGCAGTTAATATCTTTCAGAAAACCGCAGTCTTGGCATTACAGTAGTAAGCAGTTTAAGGCAAGGCACTGAAGTAAAGCCGTAAAGGTGTATTGAAAGAAAGTGGCTCAGGATTCAAGATCAAGTGCATAACTTACCCTCGATGCCGTCCCTTTTCCCGGTTTGTTCGTCGCCAAGAACCGCCGCTGCCGCCATCTCCACCGCGCCATCATCGAGCCCGCCTCACCCCCCGGCAGCCACCCGCTGCGCCCAGCCTATAGCAGCCCTCGTCGACGTCGGCGCCCCTATTGGATTGTTAAGAGTTTCTTCGGTTGTAGCGGGACAATGCGAGGACGAGGAAGGAGGAAGAATCAGGGAAGAGCAAAAGAGATGTGTACTGAGAAATAAAGTTGGTGAGAGATTAGTAATAAAAATAAATTAAAAATAGATTAAATAATAAAAACAGATTTGTTATTTTTAAGTCGTCTGAATTTTTTTTAAATTTAAATCAATTGTTGTGGCCATTAGATCTGTGTAGAGATTGATGTATCATATTATTAGATATTTATCCTGTGGATATCATAGGGATATGCTCATGATCTTAGGATGATGTGACAATTGGCAATGGCGTTGAAGATTTACGGAAACACGTGTTTTCGGCAAAGTTCAGGTTCTGTCAGGCCTCAGGCGGTCAGACCGGCCATGGTGGCGGTCAGACCGGCCGTGCCTCGGGTGGTTTATCGGGTGAACTTCTTTGGCGGTCCGACCGATCGAGCGTGTCGGGACCGGCAAACTACGAGCGGTCGACCGAACCATGAGTAGTTTTGGAATTTGAGACTGTGCCAAAAATAGAGGGTGTAGGAAACAGAGAATGTTCTACTGCTCTTGGTCCCATAATTTTTGGAGCCTCCACGCAAAAGTTCTATTCGTTTGAAATTTTCAGAGAGGTTGCGGATTTCAGAGCTGGAATTTGGCTAAGTCTCGACCGGCGGTCGGCCGGCCTTTGGTGGCGATCGGCCCGATAAAGGAGCGGTCCGGCCGCCATCTTTGGCGATCGACCGTTTTGACTTGTTCTTGGCCTTCTTGGTAGCGATGTGTTGGTTGTTAGGTCAATCTCATGGGTTTCAGTGCATATGTGTTGCATGATGCATGTTTTGACTAACGTGGGTCAAGTTGTGAAGAACTTGTTCCCGGATTCGATTTGCTTGTTTATTATTATGCAGGTTGCTTGGTGGTCAACGACGGTCAACGGCGAAGATGATCGGGACTAGGCTTGGAGAGCTGATGTTCAGAACGATAGACGATGTCGGGTGAAGTCATTGGACTAAAGCATGGTGCAAGATGGACAAAGGTGACCGAGCAGGCGGTTCGGTCTGCATCGTTGGATCAGCGCGCGGGGTCGGTGCAAGTGCCATGGTGGTTTCGGTGGGGGCCGGATGGGAGAGACTTGCCGACATGATGAGAGCCGTTGGATCAACCTACACATGGCGGAGCAAGTGAGTGTTTCGCACAATCTGGACTCGGTCTTCGTAGAAGGACCGAGAAGGGGTATTTTGGTAATTTTACCAAATACACCTTGGTTACCTTTTGCCAACCCGCGGCGCAAGACGGTGCGTTGGAGAAGCGGATTAGGTCAAGAGGAGATGAAGATGGTGCTTTAAAATGCGTGCGTGTGTGACCCGTTTGTGTTGGGCCTTAACGGGAGCCTATTATGAAAACTTTTCTAGAAGGTCTAGGCATCCACTATAAATAGAGGAGGGAGGTGGCTGCACCCCCATAACCCTTTCATTGTGTTTGAAACCCTAGTTTGCTTAGGGAGAGGATTAGTGGAGGTTAGGGTTCTAGAGAGTTGGATTTGATTTCGTGCTCATGTATTGAGCCTTTGTCCTCCATTGATGGAGTGGCTGTAAACCAATACCATATCAAATCAATCCAAAGAAAGTTCTCTCGAAGATGAGTTTATTTGCTTTCTTTCTCTCTATTTGGTGATTTTGAGTCTTTCTTTGATCCGCGATTTTTTGGTTGGTTTCTTGCTGTGATCTAACTTGCTGCAACATGTGGGAACCCATCTAGGGTCATCTTGATCATCAATCACCCACGAGCAAGTCTCTAGATCAGATTTCGTTTTTGACTCAGTTTTTGAACCACCTTCACTCAAATGGAAAAAGGTCTGAACTTTGGCAAGGATCTTCACGATCGTTGCTTGGAATAGGTTCCTGACATCTTTGAGAAGGTGTGTGTGTCAAGTTTCATGAGGTTTGGAAGCACGAATCAAAAGTTAGCTCAATTTGCGTTTTGGTTTTTTGGGCTGAGTTCACTGTTCTTCAACTAGAGGTCCGACTGCTTGGAGAGGTCCGACCATTGGGATCGGTCCGACAGCTAGGCGGCGGGTCGATCGCCTCGTGAGAGGTCGACCGCCCAGTCTTGGTGTTTTGAGTTTTGAAGATTTTGCTTCGGGGTTTTGATTGGATTCAATACAAGTCTTCCGCTGTGCTTGATTGATTGATCTTCATAGCTTACATAGCTATTGGAGTGAGATTCGTATTGAATTCAATTTGGGAGAAAAATTAGATCGTGCTCCTATTCACCCCCCCTCTAGTCGCCTTTTCGGTCCAATAAGTGGTATCAGAGCCCGGTTAGTTCAATCTTGATCTTAACCGGTCACTGAATTTGGCGATGGATAAGTACTCAGAACCGCATATCTTGATGGGCACGACTATGCCTTTTGGAAGAATGCATGCGTGTTTTTCTTGAGCGAAGGACGAGGTGTATGGGAGGCTGTTGAGCTCGCTTATCTTGCTCGAGGTTGCTACGGCGCTTCAAGCCCTCTTAGCTAACGACCATAAGGCAAAGAACTTTCGTATGGTGGGCTTGGTAGACAAGAGTATGATAGGATTTGCAATCTCGAGACACACATGAGATTTGGAAGACTCTAAACCTATCATGAGGTTCTTCCCAAATCAAGCAAGTCGTCGAGCGCCTATAAAAGGAATATAACAAATTCGAGATGCATCACGGAGAGAGCATCGATGACATTTTCATCGCTTTAACACGATGATAAATCGATGAAGATCAAGGTATTGAATATACCCAATCTGAAAATGCCACACATCTCCCGCTGCAATTAACACCGAGGAGTGGAGATAAAGGCTACGCCATTCGGAAAATGTCAACTTCTCCGATCGACTTTGGATTTGCTCTATAGCAAGCTCAAGACTCATGAGATCCAGAAGAGTGACCATTCTAAGAAGGATAACATGGCTTTGGTAGCAGACCCGCTCAAGAGAGCCTCTGATGGGTCGTTTGAGCTTTCTTCTGGATTTTCTCTTGCTTCTTTATCTGCAATCCAAGAAGAGGATCTTGAAAGTATTCCTGAGCCCGAGATGGCACTTTTGATTAAGAAGTTCACACGGGCCTACAACAATATGGGAAACGAAAAGAGAGGCGGCCCTGTGACTTGTTATGAGTGTGGAGAGCTTAATCACATCCGGGCAAATTGCCCCAAGCTGAAAGGGAAGAGCAACCACAAGGATGAAAAGCCAGCTTGGAAGAAGCCTCAGGGACGCAAGTCCAAGTTTGATGATGCCAAGCTCAGGAAGGCTGCTCACCGGGTTCTTGCCGCTCTTGGGGATCGACCCTTCAGCGATGTGGACTCCGGGAGCGAGGAGGACAAGGAGGAGGAGCTCCCTCAAGACAAGAAGGGAAAGGTCAAGGACTTCACCGGCATGTGCTTCATGGCTGACTCTGACGACATCGATGACAACAATGAGGTATCTCCCTCCTATGATGTTCTCTTTGCTAGATGTGAAACTGTCTATGAGCAAATGCTAGGTCAGGATAAAGCCTTAAAATTCATCATGACTAGAAATGAGGAGTTAGAGTCACAAGTAGATAAACTCACATTAGAACTTGTGAACGCTAAGAGTCTTGAATCTGATGAATGTTCATCCTGCCATGCTTTACATTCTGAATTTGCTAAATTACAATCTGCTCATGATATTGCTTTGCAACAACTTGAAAGTGTTAGGACTGAGCTAATTGAAGTTAAATCTGCTCCTTGTGAAAAATGCTTAGAGTCTAGCAAGTTGGTTGTTTCTGATGTGGTTGAATCTAGCTTTTGCTCTGTCTGCTTAGAACGTGAACGTGAAGTACATGATGTTGTAGAAGCAGCTAGAGCTAAATATGCCAAGCTTAAGGACAGTATTAATTCTGCTACTTGTGCTTCATGTGAAGCTCTTAAGCTTGAAGTTGCTCTTTATAAGAAGAGGCTTAACGCTAAAACTTGTGATTCATGTGTTAACTTTGGAAAAGAAATTACTTACCTTAAGGACACATTAAAGAGATTCTCTAAAGGTAAGAAACGATTAATCATGATTCTTGACAAGTCAAAA
>JAYEVH010000151.1:0-93801 GCA_036346255.1 Ampelocalamus luodianensis | reverse complement strand
TCATCAACTTTAGGCCATCGGCATATAACATCCATCCATCTATACAACTAGCGTAAGGGGTCAGACCGAAAATTTCTCATCTTGGTAGAATTTGGTTGCAAGATTTATGTACCTATACCACCACAGCGAACTGCAATGGGCCCTCTCCGAAAGTTTGGGATATACGTTGGTCATGAGACAACATCCATAATTAGGTATTTGGACCCTATGACTGGAGATTTGTATACTGTCCGCTTTACTAATAGAATATTTGATGATGATAGTTTCCCATCATTAGGGGGAGGAAATCAACCTCTTGATAAAAAATATCGGGAAATAACATGGCAAGCCACGGGAATCCATGCACATGACCCATGCACTAGTGAAGCAAATAGAGAGGTCTAGAAGATCATTGATTTGCAAGCATTAGCGAATCAACTGCTTGACTACTTTAGTGATTTGAAGAGCGTAACCTAGTCGCATGTGTCTGCATGCAATGCGCCGTAGAGGGTTGAAATACTAAAGAAAGTTGAAGGTACCCCTAATCCCGTCTAGAGGTCTCAGAATAAAAGGGCGAGAACTCCGACCCCCCTCCCCCTCAAATCCCAAGTAGCCGGAGACGCCTGGTGAAAAAAAGATAAGAAGGACTTGACACACCAATCACCAAGTTCCTAGAACCGTAAGGGGAGCCGCTTGAGACCTAAAACCACTATGTCACCTTCAGAAAAGGCGAACGGATTTGAACATCCCCATCGAGGAGAAACTAGCATGGATGTGTGCATACATATCGAATCGAAAAACTAAAGGGACTTGCCCTCGAATTGGAAATAGCGTGAGCAAGTAAAAGCATTAAAAGAATCACCCCATGAAGAAATAGCTATAAACTATGTGATCATGAGAGAGTCTATGTATATGACAACAATCAATGTCGATATTTATTTTGCAAAGAAAATTACCACAATCATTTATCTTGATCCAAAGCCTACATCGCCATTGAATGTAAGAAAAGATCATATTAGAAAGATTAGAAGAAGACGATAGAAATTGAACTATTATCTCTCGAATAAAAGAGAGATGTTTGTTAGTGTTTCACACCCTCCCATGTGCACCTGTAGGGCATAAATAGGTATTTGTTCGAAAGAGAAATAAAAATAATGAAGTTGTAAGATATAAAGCAAGGCTCATTGCACAAGGTTTCACTCAACATCCAGAGTTGATTATGGATAAACCTATTCTCCTGGCCATGGGCAGAGTTACCTTTAGATATTTAATCTTAATGGCAAGTGAACTTTAATTTAGAAATCAAATTGATGGATGTGGTAATCTCAGATACTTTTATGGAAATTTGATTCAAACATTTACAAGGCACTGGGTATCCCCGTCCCAATCAAGACATAGCAAATAGAAATATGTACAAAGCAGAAACTCGTAAAATCACTATACGCACTTAAGCAATCGGTAGGATGTGGTATAATCGCTAAGCGACTTTCTATGCAACAAAGGCTACAAGAACAATGAGGATTGTCCTCTATTTATATGACGATCCTGCAATGGATTGTGTATAATCTCAAAGGTATGTAGATAATCCAATGTTATCTAACCCTAGAAGATATTAAGGAAGCGTGCTCTTACCTAGAGTTGGAGCTCAAATGAAAGATTTGGGAAAAACCAAATATTTCCTAGGCTTGCAGCTTGAGCATGTTCCTCAAGGAATATTAGTGCATCACCACCTACACTCAAAAGGTATTAGAAATGTTCGGCTTGAAAATGCATACCCTTCGAAAGTGCGATGGTCGGAGATCATTGCAGCAAGACAAGGATCCGCATGCACTAGAGAAGAAGGGAGGAAGTCCTCGAGACCGAATTTCCGCATTTAAGTGCAATAGGAGCACTCATGCATTTAACAAACAGCACTAGACCGACATTATATTTGCCATAAACCTATTAGTAAGGTATAGTGCAAAACCTACCAAAAGGCATTGGCAGGGGATAAAGAACATCTTTCGATATCTCCAAGGAAGCAAAGACCTTAGTCTGTTCTATAGAAAAACCAAAACCTGATTATGACTTGCTATGCAGATGCCGGCACTGTGATACAACCAAGTTACAAATAGGCTATCTATTCTGCGTGGAACTGCATTTCATGGAAATCGCTCAAGTAAAGTCTTGTATCGACTTTGACGAACCACTCAAAAATCATAGCACTGTACGAGGCCTCACGAGAATGTGCTTGGCTTCGGCGGGTGATTCACCACATCCAGCAGTCGTGTGGATTGAATACCACGCAAACTCCTACTATTATCTATGAAGATAATGCACTTTGTGTTGCACAAGTGCGTGCATGGGTTATGTGAAGAGTCATCTCACAAAACATATCAACTCCAAGTTCTTCTATGCTCATAAATTGCAAAAGATGGAAGAAATTAAAGCATCACAGATTAAGTCATGTGAAAATCTTGCAGATTTATTCACTAAGTCACTTCTAGCGCTTAGCTTTGAAAGGTGCATACGTGGAATTGGAATGATGAGACTTGGAGAAGTGCAAAATTCAGGGGAGAATCTTCACAAACTCATTATTGAAACTTGATCACTAAAATCGAGTATCAAAGAATAAATCTCAAGATTAAATGAAATTGGGTGGATTGTACTTTATCCCTTGACAAGTTTTCCCGAAATTTCTCACTAAGGTTTTTAATGAGACAATTCGTACAACGTGACAGTATGTGTATCGTGTACTCTTTTTCCAAAAGTTTTCCCATTCGATTTTTGTGGAGTTTTGTTGAGGCATGAACATGTCGGATAAGTGCCCAAGAGGGAGTGTTGGGAAACTTGGGCTTGGGCTGGCCGGCCTTGGCCCATGGTGGACTCCTCATCTCTTTAATCTATATAGGGGGTCATCCCAATCATTTGTACGTACTGTTGAGTTGAGAAGAGGAATAAAGAAAGAAAGAAGTCTCCCATACCTATATGTCTCTTTTACTTTCAGTAATTGTGTGTATGTGATTCTACTTTCATCTACAAGGTGATCGATCGGATCGACTCACCATGACGGTTCCTCAACAATTTGTTCCTCGGCACCATCTTCAGGAAAATTGTCTTAGAGTTAACTGAAGCAGTTTTCTTTTTTCCTTAACTCTCAAGATCCTCCAAGATTTGAATACATGTATCGAAGGAATTAAACAGGATGTCACGACTAAGAAAAAAGGAATGAGTTAAGGCAGGAGGAGGCTTATCAATAGCAAATTTGACATGCTAAGTAATACTACATTAATACATGCTAAGTATTGCATTTTTTACCTGTTTACTTCCTTCCAGTTTATAAAAGCCCTGCATGTACATCTTTTTTTTTTATATAGTAGAATGCACGGATAGGCCTTAACAATGGGTTTGGAGAGAAGTGCTGGCAATGGCATAAGCAAGAGGCCATCGCAGCAACGTTTGGGAACTGTGGAGAGGATTGCTCGCCGAGCCGAGGCAAGTAAGGAAGAGGATAAGGAGAAGCCAGGGCTGGCGAGGAATACGCTCGTGCAGTTTGCAATCTGCATCATCACATTGGTGACGCTGGTGATCTTGGTCTACCGGTTCAACGTGTTGTTGACATCGACAACCGGTTCGGCAATGGCCAGTTCGTTCAGTGGGCAAGGTACGTCTTGACAATGTTATGAAGATCACCGTGTCATTTTGCTTAGATTTTTCGCTCCATGACATGTACAGAATCCAAGAAAGACAGGCTTCTCCGCGGCCTGCTCGTCCCGGGATTCGACGAACGGTCGTGTGTCAGTCGGTACCAATCCGTGCTCTACCGCAAGAACATGACGCGATCACCGTCCGCGCATCTCATCAAGCGGCTGAGGGAGCACGAGGCGCTGCAAAGAAGGTGCGGCCCAGGAACCGAGGCATACCAAAGAACAGCCCTCCGGCTAAATTCCGGGCAAAATGGTACCTATGCCAAAGATGACACCTGCAAATACCTCGTGTTGGCACCACTCAAAGGCCTGGGAAACAAGATGATATCCATGGTCTCGGCGTTCCTCTACGCACTGCTCACAGACCGGGTTCTGCTCGTCCATAGGGGGATAAACGCATACTTGCCGGACCTTTTCTGTGAGCCGTTTATGGGGACATCGTGGCTTCTCCCACTGGACTTTCCCCTCGAGAACATCGCAAACTTGACTGGTGAAGCGCCGGAGAGCTACCGCAAATTGGCGAAGAACACCGGTCGAGTCGGTGTCCAAGCTCCCTTATGTCTTCCTGGACCTTGACCAACCTACTACCTTCCATGACAATCTCTTCTATTGTGAGGACGACAGGCAATTCCTCCACCGAGCGCCATGGCTGGTGATGAGGACAAACGCGTACTTTGTGCCGGCACTTTCTTGAACCCAGCCTACCAAGAAGAGCTGAATAGGATGTTCCCTAAGAAAGACCTGGTGTTCTACCTTATGGCAAACTATCTATTCCACCCGACGAACAAAGTATGGGGATTGATCACGAGGTTCTACAATGCGTACCTGGCAACTTCAGCTGAACTGTTGGGCATCCAAATCAGGGTGTTCGACGGGGACAATCCGTTCAAGCACGTCCTCGATCAGATTCTTGCATGCACGTCACAAGAGCATCTGCTGCCAGAGGTACTGAACTCGCACGAACCGGTGCCCCCCGTTCCAAAGGTTGGTGCGCGAAGAAAGGCCGTTCTCATGACCGGCTTGAGCTCATGGTACCACGACAACATCCGGGAGAGGTTCTGGCAATTGACGACGGTCACCGGCGAGGTCGTGAGCGTTCACCAGCCAAGCCACGAGGAGCACCAGCGCTTTGGAAAGACCACGCACGACATGAAGGCACTGGCCGAGATGTACCTTCTGAGCATGACCGACGCCATGGTCACCAGCGCTAGGTCGACATTTGGGTACGTTGGCCAAGGGCTCGGCGGGCTCAACCCGTGGATCATGTTCAAGCCCAAGAACAACATGGCACCCAACCCGCCGTGCCGACGGGCCATATCGATGGAACCATGCTTCAAGGTGCCGCCAACATACGATTGTAGGGCGAAAAGAGTCGCGGACACGGGAAAGCTAGTGCCTCATGTAAAACCTTGTGAAGATGTGAGCGGCGGGCTCAAGCTTGTTGAGCCAAGCGAAGAAGTGATGTAAAATTAAGATTTTCAGGGACAATTAATACAGATCGTGCTTTCAGCTAACCATCTTTGTTTAGTAGTTGTGTGTGAGCTCTGGGCGGCCAACGATGCTCTCTGGGCGGCCAACGATGGGAACATTGCCACTTGGTACTTGTTTTTTTTCCGACATAAGGAAGACACACACGCGCCACACCACCACACACAACATATGTGAGTGCGCCCGTGAGCACACACCTAGACAAACGGAAGTCGGGATAAATCCGCACCTCATAAAATTCCTACTAGAGCACACTCACGTGTGTGTAATAGATGAGCATCAGATTTGAATCTTGGTGGGTGAAGTCATACACCCATAACTTCACTACCCCACCAAGAGGTGGTTCCTCTACTTGGTACTTGTTAGTTAAAAATGCTTACGATTTCACATAAATACATGAATAATTGAACAACAATGGTTCGAGTCCGTATGTGATGAGGATTAAATTTCTAATTATTGGTTTCACACTTATGTGGTTGTAAACTCGAGACGAACGACCTTGTGGTCGTTAGAATCCCGCAGGTCGCTCGTGAGTAACCTGCTCTGAGGAGACCTCAGACTGCCGCCGACTGCATGATCGTCAGAAGACATTGAACTGGTACTTGGACCCAATTCCAAGTATATCCGTCTGCAGATGAATGGAGCATGTGCTTTATTAGCCCCAAACCACATGACACTTTATAGCCCTAAGTCACCGACAATAGCTATATCACGATTATCTCATTTCACATCAACACCACTTGGCTACCGCCATCGTCTCATGGATCAAATCGCCACCGATCATCGGCCATTTCCAAGAGATGTCTTCTTTAGAGTAATCACACCTCCTCGCTAGTTATTTAAAGGTGGATGACGAACAACCAAAAGGGGGATGAAAAAGATCAAAGGAGACAAGACCTAGCGACCAAGACAATTGAAGCAATAGCAAAGCAAGCAATACATTCTCAGATAATTAGGGCTAGTCCATCGCCTTGTCAAGGACACCTCAGAATAGCCAATTCACTACAATAAAAGAGCAGTCCATTCTCATCCAAGGAATCTTAGCCATTTTTCACTATTTATTTTGTAAGATTACGACTAACGCCGATAAATGGCGCCGTCGGGGGAAGAAGGCGCTGATTTCTTGAAGATTCATCACTCATCAATCCTCATTCAATTTCTTTTTGCTCCATTATCACTTAGCGACTATGGCGGGGACTTGGGATGAGGAAAATCGGTTCAACTTGGTGGACTACTCTAACCTCGACATGGACGATGCATCCGCACCATGGAACATGACGCAATGTCATCATCATCTCTTCTATCGCAGCTCACTACACGCTGAGACCAATGAGATCGACCGGATGGAGGAAGATTCGCCACCGCTGGCACCCCAAAGGAATCGCTTGTTCCAACCAATTCAAACGCCCAATGCCTCAGAAGCCTGGTCCTTTCGATCAAAAAGTGCAATAAAAGTTCAATACCTCAACCAGAGGGTCAATGTACTCGACGATCATGGGCGACCGATATTCGCCAATGGCTCCTACGATTCCGAGAGCTAACCGACACCGTAATGATGTCAATGAAGTCGCCATAGTCAAAGGCCAAGTGGAATGATCAAACCACCACGATCAGCATCCGCCGATCGTGGTGAATCATGATCAAACTCACCACAATCAGCATCCGCCGATCGTGGTGAATCCACTACAAAGCCCACCGAGGTGGAAATCTCTCGACCGCTCCCCATCGTGGAGGCTCCTTGCCAAAGTAGTGGAAGGCACTCTCTTAGTTACGAGGAGAGCTCGCCGAAGACCGTTGTTGGCACGGTTAACACAATCGGTGATACCAATCGTGATGTCATGCACGATCCTCCACAACGTAACCCGCCAACACTCGTTGGTGGAAATGGTGCGCAATCAAGAACCAACCGGAGGTGCTAGAGGCAATAGAGCTGGTGGACATCCATCGCTTAATTCACCTATTTCTATCCATTGCACATGATGGGTCAAACAAGACAAACTAGAAGGCCAGAGGAAAATTGAGCCATCGAACATCTTCTACTAGCGGAACCTCCGAGACCTTCGATAATAATTCAAAACCTGCAACAAGTTTGTGACATTTTAAATAACCCCGATCCCGCTCTAGCAGACTCGGATATGCTCAATTTGTAGGATGTGCATCGACATCCTCCAACAAACCATGCAACGCATGTAATCGTACTCAGAACAAAGGAACTCGCAAAGTCAAACCTTGATTTCATCCCAACGCTCCTCCTTGGTAGGGTCAAGATGGTCGGACTAGAGACCGATCAATACCAAGACCTCCTCTAAGATTCCGACAAGGAGTCACAAGGAAAGACGACTCTTTCATGAAGCCACCCTTCACCTCGTAACGAGGAGCCACCGCTGGCTCTGTGATCTACGACATCACCTAAACCAGTGGTCGGTTGAAGGTGTCACACCAACGCCCACGACTAGATTGGGACACCTGATACTGTATGCCAACTTGAGAAACCAGTCCCCACAGACATAATCCAACCCCTTTCTAGAGAAGGCACCATGATTCTATTACAAGTTGTCGAGCCTTCTCACCGTGGCTCCAAGTCAGACACGTCGGATGGGACCCCAAAATCGAATTTGTTTCAAGTCAAGAGATTACACCGAGGCATAACTCTTAGCAGAAACAAGCACGATTTCAAGTTCCTGAGATATGTGTCTCGATTAGCTCTCAAGATCAATGGCTAATATGCACATATCCCGAACAACATTGTACACAATCATACATTATTAAAAGGTGACTTACAAGACTAGGACTCAGGTCTATAATTTACACAAGTGACCAAACGGCCAACTTAAACATTAACAAAAGTATGCAATGAAAAAAACGACTATTTATTTTTCAGTTATCCATTGACTGGTCATATACTATTATTGTCTAGATCATCATAGAAGATTCATTGCTCTTCGACATCCTTCTAAAGGATACCTTTTACTTATTGGCTATGACATCTTAGTCACGCGCCATGAAGGTCTGTATCGTGACCATCATAGAGATGGTTCTCACGAGCGACCATACACTCTTTTTTTTAAAGAAAGAAACAAGTAAAAGGAGCATCACATAGACAACTACATATAGTTACTTACATGCTTAAGGGCTTACAGGCTTTCTTTCTTTACTTCAATATTCTGCTCTTCTCTTGTTTTTGCACCTGGTCGAGACACATAAATCCTCCTAGTCGAAATCTATCCTCTCTGTATGTGGTCCTACCCACTAGAAGGAGTTTCCTAGCGACAACCTTTTTCTTACGATCTTTGCTGCCAGTTGGAACTTGAGTACGAGTACATTTCGGGAAGTGTTAATCATGTCTTTGATTCTTAGCACCTTTTACAACCAGATAGGATAATGAGTATAAATAAGAATACTTATCATTTTTTGCATACATCTTTGCAAAGTTTCTTATCATCAGTACAAGTCTTATTACATCTTTCGACCATACAATGTACTATATGGTTTTTGATTATGGAATTAGATCTAAAGCTAGTCGAAGTCATACACTAGTTCCGACCAAATTGATTTCATAATTCTAGTTGGATCATTCTTACAATATATTCAGCACATACTTTGTATGTTGGTCGAAGCATATGCTCATATTCTTGGTCTACTACTTCCATAGTAAGTTCTTTTACTACACAAGCAGTCAGGAGCTAGGAAATATATGAGTATGCAAGATGAAAAGATAAACATATGCTTTATTGATGACAAAAGGTAAGTTTTTTACATTTACAAATTCCAATATTACATTCATCTACTCCTCGGGACCACCAGACTGGTCGCTATGGGATGGACACCCGACCTTCATCTCCTTTGCAACCTTCTTTCCAAAGGGCATCACCCCCTCGAAGATCTTGGTTGCTTCATCCTCCGAGCAATAAGTCCGCTTTAAGGGATTGGAGGTTGATGGAGCGGTCGGACCCCTTAAGCTTTGTCAGAGCAAAGCTAACTCCGTTCGCAACAGCGTCTTTCATGGTCTGCTCATGGTTCTTCTGAGTGGTAGCGAGCAGATTTTAGAGACACTCGAGTTGTCGACCAAGGCAATTTGCCTTCTCCATTGGATCCCTTGCAAAACACAAAAATACTTGTGATCCCATGTCACAAGCATTTTGTTGAAAGTGATGATCTTCTCTTCAAGGCTCGCCGAGTTCCTTCTCTTTGTCTTGCTCGAACTCAAGAGCTTTTTCTCGCTTGTTTTAGCTTTTGAGCTTGCTCGCATAAGTAAACCGAGTTAAGAAAATATAATTAAACAAAATACACTAGTCGGATTTGCACCGCTACCTTGAGCCTTGTTCTCGTAAGTCTCGATGGCTTCTTTGTGCTTGAGAGTGGCTTCATTGAACTTGGCACCTCTCTTCAAGCCTAGTTATCGTGGCTTCCTTAGCCACGACCTCCTTCTCAAATTTTTCGAATTCTGTCAAATATGACAAGGCAAAAAATTGAGAAACAACGAGGGACAAAATAACAAGAAAAGGGAAGAAGAAGTCAAGAATAAGTACTTACTTTTCAGTTCAGAGTTTTTCTTCTCTAGAATAGTTAGTTGTTTGGATCAGCCCGACCACAATGACGTTCTCAAACATATGATATAAAAACATATAGCAAACTTCTTTGAATTCTAAAACTTCTTAAACATGCTATAAGAGTGGTCGAAGGTATTTACTCGATCGTCATATCCGCATATTGGGAGTAAAAGGCCCGAGGGTCTGTCTTTGATTGATAGTCTACAACTTTCTCCAAACCTCCTCAAGTCTTTTGTCATAAAAACTCAAGGTTGGTGGAATGTTATTGTGGAGAGGAGACCTCCTAATCAAGGACTCCCTTCCGTGAGGTCGATCACTTTGACCACTTTAGTCTCAACAATGGGTAGAACTCGCCGGACTTGTCTTCTCAGAGCCACCTCCAAAGGCGTGGTTGATCCGCTATAGGTTCCCGAAAGCAGCATCGCCGCTTCCACCTACCGGAGTCGGCTCATCAGCTTTTCCTCGTGAGTTTGCTCGAGGGGTGCTCTGATCGAAATGACCGTAACACCGAGGATCTATCAAAGTAGAAGAAAGAAAATCAGGTTTTCAAAATACAAGAAACACTAAAGGTATGCATTTACATAAGTTTCTTTCATTTATACATACCGGTCTTTTTGGTCTTGATTTTGAAATGACCTTGAGCAAAGTTCGAGCGCTTGCCTTCCTCTTCTTCTCAACCGATTTCACCTGGTTCCAACCCGATAGGTTGGTTAGACCCTCACATCCTCCGACCGGTGGTGGAAGTAATATCCTCAACCAATTGGTCGAGGATGAGTTCCTTGACCATCTGGTTGGAGATGGTGGTTTCATCGACATCCGCAATGCTTGCTTCAGAACAACTTCTGGGCGCTTGCGACCACTCCGCAGTCCATGACCACGGCAGATTCTGGCCGGATTCTCCTTCCCTCCCACCTAAGTTATAAAATAAGTTTAATTAGGTGATGAAATTTTCCATTCAAAATGTATATTCCTTTCGATGCTCTTTTACCTCGGGAGACTACCATCCCGTGGTCGCTTGAGAGGAATTGGTCGGGAAGCGATTGAAGTAGAGCCCTCTCCTGACTTATTAATCTTCAACCCGATCGCTTGCATATTAAAGCATGGTCATATTCGATCGAGAATACATAAACAATGGAGAAAAGTTGTTATTTACCATGAGTCTTTCTATTCTCTCCTCTACGGAGAGAACAACCAAAAACCAGGGAGCGTCGGCCTTATCACTAGGCTCCCAGGCACAGATCATTTTGATTTAGTCTCTGATATCCTGAGAAGAAAGGGCTTCAAAATAATAAGAAGACTTTAATGTTAGAAAATAATCAGCTAAATAAACCATGTTGTTCGGGATTTTTTTAGGACTTACATTCCCTAGAATCTTTGGTCACATCGTCATGACCAATATACCAAAGCATGGTACGCTCTCGAGCTTTAGGGACTTATCCCATGTGGTGAAGTCTCTCACCACGTGCCAAGAAGTCAAGCCCCGATGCTAAGGTATCGATGGCTTCAATTCATCTTCTAACCTTTCCTCCTACACCGTGCCACCTTGGGTTCTCGACCGCCACCTTGCCGACGGTTAAGGGTGTCACCTTTGTGACTGTCATGTAGAACCGCTTATTCTTCCATGATGACCACAAGGACTTGGAATACATCCGAATGTATTCTCACCTTTCCGTCGTGGAGGCGCATTCGATATACAAGAGGAAAATAGGATTTCCTGCTTACACACTCGGATAATGCTCCCCGATCGCAGATCTCCAAGATATCAAATTCTTGTCGAAGCATCCCATTCTTCTCCAAAGCCTCGAGCTTCTCTCGCTCAAGTCGAGACCACCAGGCTTGGTGATTGAGTCCGCATTGTTGGTTTTGGTGGAGAAGATGAAAGGAAGTTGAAGGAGATTATTGGCAAGAAGGCGAAGAGAAATTCAAGGAAAATATGAAAGCATAAAACCCTAAAGCGTGTAGTGTGGCATTTTATAGCCGCAATTCATTAATCGCAAGAGGAGTTTCCAAGCCTAACAGACACAAAACTCTTTGATTTCCAGACGGTTCTTGAACTTTAAAGTGAATACAAACTAGCTCGTTATTTACGCCATTAAATGAGGGTCTCTCCGATGCAGATTTTGTCATAAGGGATTTTCCACATTACAAACTCACTTAAAAGTTCAGGGCTAGCTGACGAGGATTAAATTCCTAATTATTGGTTTCACACTTATGTGGTCGTAAACCGAATCCCAAAGGCTACTCAATGAGTAACCTGGCCTGAGGGGACCTTGTATCGCTGTTCGACTGCATGATCGCCAGAAAATATTGAATTGGTACTTGGACCCGATTCCAAGTATATCCTTTCCGTGTGATGAATGGAGCATGTGCTTTATTAGCCCAAAACCACACGATGTTTTATAGCCCTAAGTCACCGACAATAACTATATCATGGTCATCTCATCCCATGCCAACACCAACTAGCGACCGCTTATCTCATGTAATCAAACCGCCTCACCGACTAGTCGCGCCATTTCCAAGAGGTGTCTTCTTCAGAGTAATCATACCTCTCACTAGTTATTTAAAGGTGGATGATGAACAACCAAAAGGGAGATGAAAAAGATCGAAGGAGACCGCACCTAGCAATCAAGACAATTAAAGTAATAACAAAGCAAGCAATACATTCTGTAATTAGGGCTAGTCCATTGTCTTGTCAAGGGCACCCAGAATAGCGCTCATTTCAATAAAAGAGCAAGCACCATTCTCATCCAAGGAATCTTAGCCATTTTCCTCTATTTATTTCAGAAGATCGGCAACTCGATCATCGATAGTATGGTATGATAAATCTACAAAACAAATGGTTCTATACCACCCCAAAAATTATTATGGCACACAAGGCTTTTTTTTAAGGAGCCCAAGGCTATTTGATTGGGAAAGGATATCGATGGCGCGTGTTGTAACATGAGCTTTTGTGGAGACCATGTGGTATGTTCCAAATCTAGGTGTTGATCAATTGGCATCGGTGTCAAAGAGTTTAGGGAGTAAACCCTTGGTTTAGCAAATTGTTGGATTTGTTGTTAGGTGGACAGTGGTCTGACCAGCCCTACATGGTGGTCTAATTGGCCATCGGTAATTTGCTGGATTTGTTGTTAGGTGGACAGTGGTCCGACTCAGCTTCTACAGTGGTGGTCTAATTGGCCATCGGTGATGATCGCACCAACAGTGCTAGGGTTTGAGGAATGGACATCAAACACTTGTGTGGGAGTGTTTGGGAAGTGTTTGCACTAGGTGCCATTGAAAATAGAGATGGGACACGAAACTAGATAGTGATTTGCCAAAAGTCCGAGATGGATGTTTCTATTTTGGGTAGCACTGATTGACCATCGTTGGCGGCCGACCGGTGGTGGTCTTATCGGTCCCTATTACCGAGGCTAGCAATGACCGCCGAAGTGGTCAGACCGGTTGATGGTTGTGCTGAACTTGGGGAATTGGCTATAATCATGAGATTTAGTGCATAGGTGTTGCATGATGCGTGTTGCATGATGCGTGTTTTGGCTAACATGGGATAAGTTGCGAAGAATGTGTGCCCGAAATCAATTTCTTGGTCTATTGTTGTGCAGGGATACTTTTAGTTAACTATAGTCAACGACGAGGTTGATCGGGACTAAGCTAGGAGAGCTGAGGTCCAGAACGGTCGAGGATATCGGGTGAAATGGTTGGATTCAAGCAAGGCGCAAGATGGATAAGAAAGACCGAACTAGAAGTTCGGTGCAACGGGTTGTATCAAGTGGCTTAGGCCGCAAGTGCCAAGGTGGTCTAATGGGAGCGGATGGGAGAGAATTGCGTGCATGTGAAAAGCCATTGATGAACTTACATGTGGTGAAGCATGGAATTGCTTCACGATGATTGGACTCAGTCATGGAGAAGGATGGTGAACTTGAAGAAACCGTGGTGAAAGATGGCGCAAAGAAGAAGCATTTTAGGTCATGAGAAGGAGAAGATCACAAAGAGATGGATTCTGAGGACCGAGTCATCATCCGCTTTGAGAAGCGTGCGTGAGTGTAGGCCCATTTGTGTGTGGGCTTAACAGGTGCCTGTTTGGATTTTCTCTCTAGACCTTGCCTCCACTATAAAAGGGGAGGGTGCATGATTTGCACCTTGAAGCCTTTCTAGCCTAGAAACCCTAATTTGTGATTTGAGAAAAGTGGAGAAAATAGAGCAGGTTAGGGTTTGAGATAGATGTGTTGAGAGATTGGGTGCTCATGAGTGAGCTTTTGTCCTTCCTGGTGAAATGGCTATAAACCTACAATTCCACATATCAATCCAATCAAGTTTGTACCAAGATGAGTTCTCTCTTTGGTGATTTTTGGGTTCTTGTGTTCTAGGGATTCACCGTGGTTTTTTGTCGTGATCTATCTTATGAGGACTTGTGGATCCAATCTAAGGTCATCTAAACCATCTTTCATCCACCAAAGAAGCCTTTAGATCAAATTATGCCTTCCTCGATTTTGAGCTTTTTGCCCTTAGTCAAGAAATTCATGGAACCTTGGCTATAATCGCCTTGATCTTCGATTGAATAGGTTTTGACCTTCTTGTTGAGCTATGTCTAAAATCTCGATGATTTGGATCCCAAGATCAAAATTTAGGTCATTTTGTGGATCCATCGTCGTATAGCAGCTTGTAGATCATGCTCTTAGGATTTGGCGACATTTCCTCGCCGTAAAGCATTGTGAGATTTATACAGATCGAAAGATTCGGAAGTATATCTTCACTCAAGTCGATCTCATCCTGAGACAAAGAAGATAGTTAGAATTAATCAAGTATTATGACCTTGGTTTCTATTATCACCCTAGCAAGGCTAATGTTGTAGCCGGTGCTTTGAGCTGAAAGAGCTATTACAACAATGTCATGATCAAGGAAGATCAACTCGCACTCCACGTAGAATCGAACAACTCAACTTAGGGTTGGTAGAGGAAGGTTATGTAGCTACGTTGGAAGTGAAACCCACCTTAGAACAACACATCTAGATAGCCCAAGGAAAGGGTGAAGATATCAGAAAAATCAAGGATAATTTGAAGAAAGGCATGGTTACTATATTTTCCTAAGATAAGAAAGGTATTATATGGTATGGGAAACATTTAGTTGTGCCAAACCACCGCAATCTCAAAATTTTAATTCTTAGTGAAGCTCATGAATAAGCATATTCCATACATCTAGGATGCACCAAGATGTACTAAGACCAAAAGCAAAGATATTGGTGGGCTAACATGAAAAGGGAAATAGCAAAGTTTATTGCCGAATGTGACATATGCCAAAGGGTAAAGGCTGAGCATATGAGACTAGTAGGACTACTTCAACCCTTACCCATTCCTGAGTGGAAATAGGACGAAGTGGGGATGGACTTTATCACCGCACTATGAAAGACACAAAAGGATTTGATTCCATATGGGTGGTGATTCATCGTTTAACCAAAGTTGCACATTTTACGCTCTAAGACCACATACCGAGGAAATAAGTTAGCAAAATTATATGTCTCAAGAATAGTATGCTTTCATGGTGTACCAAAAGGATTGTTTGCAGACAGAGGTACCCAATTTACCTCTCGATTTTAGAAATGCTTGCATGAAGCCATGGGGACGAGGTTAAATTTAGTACCGCCTACCATCCACAAACCGAGGTCAAATCAAGAGAGTAAATGAAATATTGGAGGACATGTAGAGAGCTTGTGTGCTATCATATGGATTAAGTTGGGATAAGTGTTTGTCGATGTTGAGTTTCCTATGACAATAGTTATCAAGCAAGTCTTCGATGTTGCCATTTGAAGCCTTATACACCACTTAACTAGTCTAAGACCAAGAAAGGCAAGTGTTTCGACCGAATGCTATCAAAGAAGTCAAGATCAAGTTCAAATAAACTGAGATCGATTAAAGGCTACCCAGTCCCGGCAAAATAGCTATGTGGACCAACGACGCCGGGAATAGAGTTTCCAACCAAATGACTATGTCTACCTAAAGGTCACACCCCTCAAAGGCACTCATTGGTTTCAAGTTAAAGGAAAGTTCGCACCTCGATATATTGGACCTTTCTGAATATTGACCAAAAGGGGGGAGGTAGCATATCAATTGGAACTACCACATGAAATGTCCAAGATGTCATCCATGTCTCCCAACTAAAGAAGCGCTCCGAGTTCCAACCAAGAAACCCGACAGACAAAGATCAATTTGCAACAAGACCATACTTACCAAGAGCACCCAATTCGCATTCTTTAGGAAGCAGAGCGTCAAACATGAAGCCAGATAATCAAGTTTTGCAAAGTACAGTGGATCCAACACACTAAAGAAGAAGCAACCTGGGAACACGAAGATCGCTTGACAATCAAGTTACCATAGCTTTTTCCATAGTCGCTTGAATCTCGGGAACGAGATTCTCTTTAAGGGGGTATATCTATAACATCCCAAAATTTCAAAACCAGAGATATTATTTTCAAAATCATCATTTGTGCATTTTTTAAAGTTTTCAAAATTTTCTCGCAATCATTTAAAGGGTTTTTCTAATTTCTAAAAGCTATTTTAGAATTTTAGAATTTAATTAAACCTTCATACACACCTAAAAATATATTATTTGAGCTCCTAACAATCTAAGCAAATTTCACCAACAATTTTCATAATTTTTGGAGTTAGTTTGTAAATTTTCAAATTGAAACTTACCTTGTGGAATTAATCAAATCTAAACGATTTAAAATCCGAAAATCCTTCCCGGCGAATTCATTCCGCTCGCCAAGCTTGCTCCTATTCGATTCATTTCCACCTACACGCCGCCCTCGCAGGCCGCCTTCGTTGTCGTCTCCCCTCGCTAAAAGTGCAATTTCGCCTTGGCATTTTCTCTCGCCACTTTCGCCATTGCACGACTAGTGGGCATAGGACCCACTCGCGCACTTCATCTTCCACCTCCCACCGCTACACTAGCGCACATGCACGCTAAGAATAATGCGACAATCGGCCGGGCAACCGCATCCTCCGTTGTTGCGACTACGCCATCGCTAGCAACCCGCAGCTCGCTTGAGTCGTAGTTGCCACCGCCGACGCCATGCCACATCACCTCAACCCATGAAGAATCCATGAGGATAGCCCCTTGTCTCATCATTAAAACCCAAGATAACCCTTGCCGCCTCCTCACTACTTCACATCGCTCCATTTGGCCCATCCAGAGTGCCTCTCTTGCTTTGGTTCGCCGAACGCAATTGAAGTTCTAGCTCGGCAGCGACTCCGCCATGCGTCGCCAAAGAAGAACTTTTGGCCCGGTGAGCCGTTGCCTCACCACTCACGCCATCTTGTTTCTCTTCACCCCGATCATGTTACCCTCTCGCTTTCGAGTTTCCACCGCCTTCCACCAAGGACCACCTTCTTCCCATTTCGCGCAATGCCTCCACCGCCGGAATTCTCTCTCTGGTAAGCCTCTCGCCCGATCATGAGCACCTTAAGCATCCTCGAGCACCCTCTTCCTCACTACACATTCCATTTGCAGCCCGCACTCACCGAGGAGCACCATCGCCATCGACCCTCTATCACCGCCGCCGCCACCGTCATCCGACGCCACCAAACCTCTTCGTCACCATCAACCGCACTGTTTGTGATGAGCTCCTGAATCCTTTGCGTTCCTCACCTTAGCTTCTCACCATAGTTAGAGCCATCCCCGTAGTAGCCGAGGCTGCACCGCCGCAACGCGTCATGATCCCTATACCAATGACCTTTTGTATCCATGCCACAACCAATAACATTGCTCTAGCCCCTATTACTTGTTCTAGTACCCTAACCCCTCCTTTGATTTCCTACGCCAACGCCGCAGTAAACCCGAGGACCTCGCCGCCATTCTTCGTCGTGTCGTCTTTTCTGGCCACCATGACTACTTGAGTAACCATCGTGGACTTCCCTATCCATCCCTGAGCTTGTTCATGCCCCCTCCGACACTCCCTCACTACCGATCAGCTCGCCAAGCTCACTACTAGCAAAGCCTTTTTTCTCTCTCTCTCTCTGTTCTCTTTCACCGACAAGTGGGTCCCTGTAGTTTAGTGTTAATGACATCATTAGTGATTAGATTAAGTTAATAAAAGCCAGCTAGTGCTAATGAGTCATTGACATGTGGGTCCATCTCTTAAGTTAATTAAAATTTTAATTTAAAACAAATATTAAGGTTTTAGTCATTGGCATGTGGGTCCCATAGCCCCATTCACATCTCTCAGAACCCTGCACCATGGACTTGGCCACACTTGTCACCTAATGACGCAATAAAATCATATTTTTCCTTTATAAAGAAAAACAAAATTAAAATGAAAATTCATGCACAGTGTTTCTCTTTTTCTTTTTGTGGATTTTCCAACTGAACCGAATTCAAATTATAATAACTTTTGCATTTGAACTCCAAATTAAGTGAAACTTGTTTATAAAATCATGAGCTTTCATAATCATCAAAAAATATTTGAATTTTATATTTTCTTAAATTTGTTTGGTATTTATTTGTGTCACGTGGTTTTTATCAATTAGATAACGATGTGCCGTAATCGCACGGTTGATCCAAAGAGAGAATCATTGTTCAAAAGGCAAGTAAAGAAGGCCCCCTTCGATCATGTTCATCCCATTATTTCAATGTTATGTATATTATTTGCTCACACTATTACGCATGCTTAATTTGGGTAAATTGCTATGTTATTATTTAGTATTTAGTTATCGCCAATTGTTGCATTGATCCTACCTTGAAAAATTGATACTCTTACTGTTGTCACCATAAGAATATTATCTACTATTGGTAATTATATTTGTGGAATTTTAGAAAGGTACATGAAGCTTGTGCTTAGTCATACTTAGGTCAATAGCGGTTTAAATAATGGAATTCGGTAAAATAAAGTTTTGACACTTTGGAAAAATGTTTTTACAATGTATAAACAAAGGGGTTACCTCTGCTATTTTGGATAAAAATGTGAAAATGAAAGGGTTTGGACTTGGGCGAGTAGTCTCAACATTTCAGTTGGCATGAGAACTCGGTTGTGTTGGTCTCGTCTGGGTAATTAAGGACCGAACTTTGATGTCATTGACCCAAGCATTATTTCCAGTACAACCACATGTCCGAAATGAGCCAGACCTGGCCAAGTAATTTACCAAGTTCGAGCATTGATCCCCACAAGCTGTAGTCAGTATGTGTTATCTGGGAAGTGCAGATGATAGTAAAGGATGTCCATGTCTGTAGGGCACGTGCAGTTGTTTTACACTAGAAATCGCTTAAGATTTCTATGCGTGGGGATTAAGATTGCGTGTGTGTCAGTGTACAAAGTACACAAAGATAAATAACATACAAGAATCAAAAGGTTAAGGAAGCATGCATTTGATTAATCCTCATGGAATTACAAAATACAAGTCCCTTATTATTATGCGCCCATGACTTGTCGATGTGGTTCTGGTTTCGGGTCTCGTAAGACTCGCTTAATTACTCCCGGGTGAACTCGTAAGATACCTCCGATTAAGCCGCGTAGTCATCATCGCCGCCTTCGCTTCACGTTTTCCATGAATATGATGTTGATGAATGATGGTGTAGATGTTGGCGTTGGGCAAGATCCATAGCCTCGCAGGTCTATGGGGCCGTTGGTAGTGTGGCTTTCGCACGACCACGCCTGCTGATGTCATTCGGCCTTGTCGGTTGCGAACGACAATAAAGTGGAGTGACATGCATGGACTACGTCAGGCTTGGTCGACAAGACGGGATGGCGGTAGCATCGACGTAAAAGGTTCAACTCAAAAAGAGTAAAGATTGCTGAGATGAACGCCGGGATGTTGATGAGGTCGTTAACGACGAACAGGATGAATCCAATGCGCATAGTGGAGGCGCAGATGGGAGAAACTCTAGTGTCACGAGGGAAGATCATCAGCCTCATTGGTAGGAACAACAGTGTTGCTGACAAACATGAGGTCTTGGACAGCACAGACATGGAACTATGAGATATGTAGACGCCGCTTGGCGGCCGATGCGGCAATTCCGGCGGATTCGGCTTCTCATTAGTGTCTGGCACAGAGCAGGAGATGCAGTGGCATCGACGGCAGGTATGGCCATCTCGGCGTAGCATGACCTTGTTGGCAGTGTAGATGTCACACTCATGAAGTGTGGAGGTGCCGCAGCCGACAGCCCTGACATCTGATTGCCAATTCTTTCCTTCTAAAGCTTTTGTTTCCATCCAAAAGAGGTTTGCTTGTAATTATTTCCATTAACCGAAGATATGGTGTAATGATCTTTCCATTGCAAAAAGATACACTCGTGACAAATCTTCCTTCTAACCTAGTGTGTATGCCGCATTGTTTGGTCGCGCGCCCACCGCAAGACCGGCATGAGTCGCGCCCGCCATGTACACACCGACTATTTCGTGGGCAGCTTGTATGCTGTTTTTAGATCGAGTAGAGAGCATAATTTTTGGCAAGATAACACCTTTTCATCGCTATATACATAAATGGTCGTTGTCGAATTTTTTTGCAAAAGTAGCACCCTACCACACAACCACCATGCGCAGCCCTCCCCGCGCCATGCAAACCCTCCATACGGCCACCGTGCAATGGCCCGCCACCGCCATGTGTCCTCCACATTAGGGTTTCAATTTAATCTACGGATTAGGGTTTCGCTATGTTCTGCATTTTAAAAGCAAATTAGCTCAAAAAATTATGAAATTTATGTAAATGCTCCCAGCACGGTGTACTTTCTTTTGTAATTTTTTTCCATAATTTTACTCAATCTAATTTTACCTCGCAATTTCATTTAAGTGTACTGATTTTATCCCGCCACGTATCACCCCTTCCCCTCCCGCACGCATGGCCCCCCTCACGCCAGCCTTGCTCTCCCCCTCCTGCACGCCCCCTCCGGTGGCCACCTTTTGAACCGTCCATCCTCCCGCCTTCGCACATCTGTCGACTTCTCACGCCTGTCCCCCCTTGCTCACAGTGTATCTGAAATTTCCGGCGCCAACGCAGCGGTTCCTCCTTCGCTCGCCTATAAATACCGAAATATCACGACGCTCTTCGCTCATCCTAATTGTGTTTCACTTGCTCGCGCTGTCGTCGAGAACTTAGAGAACTTAACATAATTAATATTTTTTAAGATTAAGTATTTGCTTGCACTCGCCACTCGCCACTCGGTTTTTTTAATAGCTTACCCAGGAAGCGGGTAATTTGTTGGATGCTTTTGTCGTTATTACCGTAATTAGTTAGTATAACGTTATTAATTAGTTAGTTTATCGTAATTAATTAGTTTAGTGGCAATTAGTTAGTTTATCGTAATTAATTAGTTAGTTTAGTGATAAATAATTAGTTGTAATTAGTTTAGTGGTTATCACCCGCATATTAAATTAGTGTGAATTAACTACTGTAATTTATTTAGTGGTAATTAATCAATCATAATTAGTTAGTTTAGTGGTAATTAATTAGTCATAATTACTTTAGTGGTTATAAGTTTGCCATATTATATTAGTGCAAATTAAAAACTCGTGCAATTAGTTAGTTTAGTGGTAATTAATCACATAATTAGTGACTTTATTCATAGGTAATTAGTTCATGGTACATAATTACTCATAATTAGTGTAGTAGTTATCACCACCATATTATATTAGTGCAAATTAACTACTAGCAATTAGTTTAGCTAGAAATAGTTACTCGTAATTAATTTTCAAAATTGCTAGTCCCCATTAATTAATTATTCCTATTTAATTACACATATGCAATACATCACTTGCATGCAATTTTTGTATTTAATTACACATATGTACCACTTAATGGGGTTGTTGTGGCTTTAGGTAATTTTGAATATGCAAGACTTGTTAGTGTTTTATGGTGATGATCTCAGACGCTAGACTCACGAGTTGGACTGCCGAGATACAAGTACAAGGTGGTCCGGCAAGTGGGGCTCGACGCGATGAATATTCACGAGCTTCTGAGTCGCATCCGGAGGGAGTTCGCCACGGAGGCAACGACGAAGAAAGTTGTGATCGAGGGGATTACCTGCACAAATGATGTGTGGGAGCTCGTCAAGGTGGTTGAAAGCGTAGCATGAAGCCAGTACATGCAAATTGCCTCCCAATCCGAGGTGGCCATTTACGTAAAGTGGATGGTGTATGTGAATTTCGCACCAGACGCCGAGCCACCTTGATGATGCCAGGGCCTCTACAAGCGGGCAAGCGTAGCCCGAGTCCGAAGACGGTAGCACGGAATGTGCTGCCTCGGAGGGGAGACTCACGCATAATTTTGTGCGAAATAAGGGGGCAAAATCGTGGTGGTCAGCCTACATTGACTGCCACGACTATCTACCAAACCAGCCTCTCGGGCTAGAGTCCGACGAGGATGCCGACCCAAGCTCGGATGGTAGAGACGATGACGCACGCCGGGCTAGTGGTCCAATCGGGGGATTTGTGTCATCGGAGATGCCTTGCGTGGCATCGAGACTTGATAATGTCGTAGTGTGTTTGCTCGTACTGCCGTAGAAGAAGGCTCCCACTGGGGGTTTGATGCCGACACCCTCTTAGTTGGGCAGCGCTTCCCTACCAAGGAGGTTGTGCAACAAGCTATAACACGGTACGCCTTGTCTATCGGGCCGTGTACCAAGTGCACCGCCCAACCCGTGACATTACACGCTGAAGTGCGTAGTGGAAGGTCGCCTAGCAAAGTTAGCACTCACCGAGCAAAGATCTTCGCCAGATTCGCAATCAAGGCGTGATCGACCACACTTGCGAGCTTAGCGAGCCTCTGCGCAAAGATCGAACGTGGCTTCCGTGATATGTGGCAAACCTCATCAAGAACCTAGTTATGGTAGACGCTTCGCCTTCCCAAGCCGCCGATGTCGAAGTCACCAATCGTGTTGGTTATATAGTTAGCTACAAAGAAGGTCCGATGAGCCAAGCGTATGGGCATCGAGTCCATGTACGAGACATATGAAGAGGCGCATAACCTTATGCCGAGATTGCTTCACCGATTGTCGAATCAAACCCCGAGCGCATAAACAAGCTTGATCATGAAGCTACCGACGGAGGCCCAACCGCTTCATATTGATTGGGTGTTTTGGGCTTTCGCCCGTGCCGCTCAAGCTTCCGCTCGTTGTCCCGTGCTCACGATGAATGGCACTTTCTCACGGGACGCATAAGGGCACCATTCTCACTACGGTGGCGGGTGACGCGAATGACCATTTTCTCCCGGTGCTATTTGCCATTGTGGGAGTGAGAACACATCCGCTGGTTGTGGTTCCCGTGAGCGTGAAGCGGCAATGCGTGGGAGACCGCCCAACGATGCCTTATCATAGACCGCAATGTCAAATTGTTGGTGGCCATCAACACTATGCAAAGACGGACGTAACCCCGATCCAAAGGAACGACGCAATAATGTGTGGTACATGAGGCATCATGCATCTAACTTGTTCAAGCGTTCCACACCAAGACGCCATCAAGACGCTTTAAGGCATTGTGTCTATAGAACCAGAGGCGAAGTTTGACTCCATCCGATAGACCTTGAGCACCAAACTACGAGGCATACAAGGGAGTCTACTCTGGAGGTACTGGAGGGAAAGCAACCCCGCAGTGCCAAAAGTTTCTCGGAGTGGATTAATGGCCATGCTCCTGAATTAGAGAAATGGTCCATTCTCTATGACACAGACAGTGCGAGGTACAGGATTATGATGACCAATATGTCCAAGGTGTACAACAGCGTCCTCAAAGGTGAGCGGTGCCTCCCTATCACCACGATCATCGAGGAGACATGGACTCGCACTGTTGGTTATTTCGTCAATAGAGCTACCGCAGCCAAACGATAGATGGAGGAAGGTAGGCAGTGGTCTGAGAACAAGCAGAGGCACATGGACCAGAAGATGGACAAAGCACGAATGCATGACATCCGGGTGATCGATGACCTCAGGAGGAAGTACAAGATCAGGCTTCGGCAGAAATACATGAACAGTCATGCCAGGGGGGCAAGGAAACAGGCATGCACCCTAGGTGATGTGGCAACATGCACCTGCAACAAGCCAAAGCTCCTACATAAGCTCCTACGCCACACATATCGGAGTACTACGACATGCAGCACCTTTTCGGTACATGGAGTGCGGAGTTTCACTCGTACAGCTTGAAAATGAACTACAAGGATCTTTGGTCGGACATGGTGCAATGGGGCCCGAACAAGGCCTTGAAGACAACAGGGAACTCATGAGCACTTCGTGTGTGAATTCATCAAACCTTAATTAGAATGTGACCTCGCTCTACAAAGCAGGATGTGACCACACTCTGCAAAGTAGGGCGTGTCCCGACCAGGCAGCTTTGCGCAACGACATGACCTGACAAGGCAGCTTTGCGCAGTGATGTGACCCAACGAGGCAGCTTTGCGCAGTGACGTGATGCAACGAGGCAGCTTTGTGTAGCAACGTGACCTGATGAGGCAGTTTTGCGTAGCGACGTAACACAATGAAGCAGCTTTGTGCAGCGACGTGACCCAACGAGTCTGCTTCGAAGGGCGCGTCACACAGACGTGAAACACAACTACGTCCATTCCCGCTATAAATACACCGTGGCTCAGCCAGCAACTCCACACAACCAACACTACCTAGATAACATCCGTGAGCTCTTGTAGGACCGGTGGGCCCAAAGAGACCGCCGCCGCCACGTGGTGTATAGTCGCAGCCTTACACACACCACCCACCTTCTAGGTCGAGCCGCGCCCCCTCCTATGCCCGATGAACACCCTCCAGAAGAGCCCCGACGGGGGTGGCGCCACCCCTTTACTAGTGTCGGGACGCCTACAAGTGTGTCAATCAACCAACGAGTGGACCATTGGGCAACGCTATTGGTGCTGCCAAACCATCGCGCGGACTACCCCGACCACGGGTTTGACACGCAGAGCCACATGCAGCCAGTAATGAAATCACATTTCAGTTCACATCACTATTTACCATCCTATTACACAGTAACCATGTCTCTCTTCTCAACGCAGTCTCCGCCGCGCCTATACAGCTTCAACCAATGGATCGATGACAAGATCCACCCCTACGACATGTGGATGCTACTGATAAGGAAGCAGTAGGATAGGGAGGACTACGAGGCCCGTGAAAGGCACCTCGAAGAGCTGTAGGCTGAGAAGGCCGAGAAGGAGAGGCAGGAGAGGCTGCACGAGGAGCAGGAGCGCGAGCATGCTATGCAACGCAAGGCTGAGAGGGAGTGAAAGAGGGCCACTGCGATGAGAGCTAAGGCGCAAGGTGAGGAGTCAACGTCGAGCTGGGCCGCAAGGGCAAATAGCCACATTCCATGCAGTAGTTTGACCCTCTTCGTCCATATGTTCCATTTATTCCTAATTCCCTAAAGGCATGCGTGTACCATCCTTAGTTCGTTAACCTACGTGCCATGTAACCCCTTTGTCGGATCAACTGTCGTGTTGTTATCGTTGCGTTATTTTTTCAAAGTTCTCCAATGGAGTTGCAATGCAACTAATTTTTGGAGCTCATTCATACATTACAGTCGTACCCACCATCTCATCGGCCAAAGATTGTTTTCCAGAAGTAGGGAAAAGTATAGCATATGCGTATTTGGAATATCCCACAACCACCTCTAGGCCGCTAATATACCTTGCTGTCAAGACATCTATATCACCAAAATGTAACTCAGGATGTTTATATACAAGTATGTCTCTAGAAAGCAACATATTGTATATCGATATCTCCAATGGAGTTGCAATGCAGCTTTTTTCTATACATTCCAAGTCACATGAAATCATGAAAATATAATTTCCGAAACCTCAAATCCAAATTTTTGTGATCTAAATCTTGAATTCTCGAGACAATTCCAGAACACATAAAAATGTCAAAAAAGTACACAATCAAGTTCACTATGTGAGGAGCCTTAAAAAATCATAATTTTTTGAGCTCATTTTCTACATTTACAAATTGCATAAACAACACACTTATATGAAATTGCAGAAAATTCTGAATGAATAAAATTATAGAAAATTTACACAAGCAAGTACATTATGTCGGAAGGCTCCACATAAAATTTTATAATTTTTTGAACTCATTTACTATATTTAAAAAATCTGACGACCACAACCAAAACCAAAACCCTAATCAAAGTGAGGACATGTATAGTCGCGAAGCATCGCATGGTCGCCATGCAAAGACCACCACCACACGGCGTGTCGGCGGCACCACACCGCACGGTGGTCGTGCGGCAATGCCACCAAATGGCGGTCGTGCGGCAACGCCACCACATGGCGGCTGTGCGGCAACAGCTGGCGTGGCGGGCGAGGAGCGGCTGCTGCACGGTGGCCATGCGGTAGGCGGCTATTTTTGCCAAAAAAAATTATACAATGACTATTTCTGTAAATACGTGGTGAAAACATGTTAGTACTGCCAAAAAATCGTAGAAAGCATGGACTAATACTTGATCATGACCCATCCATTATCCATACATGCATACATATGACTCACGCACGTGTAGTCACAATTCACATGTACATATTTATGGGGTGATGAAGTTAACATTTTGTTTTGTACATGTTGATCTCTAAAGTTTTAGATTCTGTATCATTTAAACCAAGTGTCGGATCTATGATCCGTTTGAACCACCGCGCTCCTTACGACGAGTACAATGCATGGAGTCCAATATTGGATATGTTATGCGTAGAAAAATATTTGACTGACGTGCGGGGCCGCACATCAGTCTTGGTTCAGATAATTTTGTACGCTCGTAGGCTTCCTTTATTACTTACATGTGGGCCGCTGCCTCTTTATTTTATTCTTTTTATTTAATTAATTTTGCATACAAAAACTCATCAAACAGTAGTAGATGATGGTAATTAAAGGACGTCCATGTCTTACAAGTGTTACCAACACAACTATGAGCTCTCTTGATGAAAACACGATTAAAACCCGAGAGACTAACATACGGACCCCGGTTGTCAGAGAATAAAATCAAAATAGGTTTAATCATTTAGTTAATAAATAATGGGTCTATGACATGTGGGACCACCTCTGCTTTATAAATAAAAATAAAACTATGAGTCACCAAAAGTAGGCCCCACATGTAAGTTAACAAAATTTTAGAAAAATGAGAAAGTCGCTTTCGATTGAAGGAAAATACGCTTTCTATTGAAAAGCGTAAACCTTGGTACAACTCATAGGAAAACACACTTTCATCGTTGGAAAGTGTAAGCATCGATAATATGCTTTCGATGTCACCATTTTATTAATTTCTGGAATTTCAAAAATGAAGCAAATTAAAACGTTAATAACTTTTGCATACAAACTCCAAATTGAATGAATCTTTTTTATAAATTCATCTAAAATCATGCTCTATCTGAATATGCAAAAATATTTGTTTTTTTTGTTGTTGAAATTATTTTTCTATATTTAATTTGCTATCGGCTCTTTTTGAAAAGATGTCGATACCTCGAACAAAATTTACGACGATCCTTCATCCTCTTATTCAGAGCAACCATAGCAAGGCAAGAACCTCCTTTGACCAAGTTGATCCTACTATTTTAATTATTGTACTACTTTTGCAAAATCTATTATGCATGTAACACCCCAGCCTAACATGAGCCCGGAATGCTACCAAACTGACAAACTAACCAAATAAAACTAATGTGTTTCTCTAAAAAAATCGGCAGAACCTCCTTAGTATAGAGGGCTATACTGGAGGTTTAAACAGTTTAAAAAAAATCAATCACAATCAAATCCTCCAATATAAACGAATCATCAAAGGATATCCTAAATACGCTAATCAACTAATACGTCAATGATCAGCATAACTACAAGGGTTAAATGAACTCAATCAACGAACGAATGAGAATATAAAGGGATCATCCATGATCACTTAACAAAACATCCACCACGAGGGTGGTCACAGTGTTCAAACTAAGGTAATTAACAAGAATATACATTGTGGATAATTGGGTTTGATTATTCAGCATGGTTTGTATTTTATAAGTTGTGCACCATGTCTACCCCTTCCCATGCAAGACGCCGCGAGAGGTACCTAGCAAGCACAACACAACAAGTGTGAGTCCACGACTCAAACAAAGTGCAACAGAACAATATGAACAATACTAAAAATAGCCTAATAATCATAGAATACAATACAAATGTGGAATGGATGAATAAGAACGAATCGTCACATTATAGAATATGCGTAGAATAGTGGAAATCACATAAATGAGTGAAATGCATGAACTCCACTTCCTTATACTGC
Source organism: Ampelocalamus luodianensis (assembly GCA_036346255.1). Lineage (NCBI taxonomy): Eukaryota > Viridiplantae > Streptophyta > Magnoliopsida > Poales > Poaceae > Ampelocalamus > Ampelocalamus luodianensis. Next base: position 65,878 of record JAYEVH010000151.1, on the reverse strand, counting down.
AGATAGCTAGTGACACACCGTCGGTGTTCACTTCACCGTATTTATCGAAATATGGGGATTCAAAATACCGTATGAAGAATGTTTCATACGGTGTTGTCGAACCCGATTAATATCCTGCATCCTCTGTGGCATTTCAACTAGTCCCATGATCGTGAGCTAGTTCACACAAGAAACAAATATGGTAACAAGATTCATATCACAATTTTAATAATAAACAACGAGTTGATTACAAAGGATGCTTACAGCCCACAATAAAATAAACACAATGAAGACGAAGATGTAGTAGGCCCGATTAATCGCCACAGCAATCGATCGGGAAGCGATAGTCGCCGAGGTCCACATCGAGAAAGTTCTTCTCCTCTCAAATTTGTTTGCATAAGCAAGAATAAGCACAACTTCCGTGCTCGCAAGTTACACCCGCCAAGTAATGTAATGACATGCATATGGATGTAACAAAGAATGGCTTAAGGGTTGATTTGCATAAAGCAAGATTTCTTTAAATACTTGTACTAAGTTCCAAAGGTATATTTTATACTTCAAATCATTTTATATAATTCTCGCTTTATAGTCGATAACATTCACACATGAATGGTGAAGGATACCTCCTATCACATGGCTTCTCGCCAATTCCCATCCGATAAACCGCTTTGAAGAGGTCTTTTCAAACAAAATCAAAGTCTAACTTTTAGTAGTTCGCTAGTATGTCCATGACCGTGACACGCTATTCGAATAGTTTTACACTCGCAGAGGTTGTGCAGCTTTACCCACAAGACACGACTTCTCTAGTTTATTCGGCATCCGTCGATACCACCGCCACTACAGAGGTAAGCGCTCTAGAGCATGTGTCAAGGCCTTTACAATGCGCCATTCCACTCGTAGTTGCCCTCGCTAAGGTTTCGCCACCCCCTTTGGAATAAAGACCTCCGGTTCGGCCCTCTGCACTAGGTGGGACTAACATAAGTCATAACATGACTACCCATTGCATCTGTGGGAACGACCACGGTGGAACATTGCAAATTAGTCACCTGTGTCCTACTCCCATACCGAGGACATGTGGTGGTACTGCATGGCTTAGCATCATACATTCGAAGACCGGTCCTTAACTGACTTGGGCAACTTTCCAACAAAATCCATGGGCCTCAACCATCCCCGATTGAGCCCGTGTGTAAACATGCACCCACCAAACTTCCATTATGCCCAAATCCAAACCCATTTTTATTTTATTTTCCAAGTATAAGCATTTTATGAACTTTCTATGGCAAAACAATACCATAGACCCAATTTAAATCACATTTGAAAGATTTGACTAAAACTTTCGAAATACAAGATTTGATCTAAGCATTGGCTAAGCATTTAATTATTTCCAATATTATTTTATCTAATGGTGACAAGGAAACGATAATCAATATTCAAATTGGCTATACACAAGGAATTGGAATAACTAAGTATTTAAACAGGGATTAAAATATCCGATAAAAATTATGCATGCAATAGTAATTTAAAACAGTAATTAAATAAGTTTAAAATAATGGGATCGATATGATCAAGGGTATAACTTGCCTTGCTTGATTACTCGTTGCTCTCAAACGATGTCGAAATCCTACGTCCAAATCGTCAAATCTATACGCAAAACGAGCTAAATTCAAATAAAACTCAAATAAAATCCAAATAAAATCCAAAATGAATATCGAGGAAGGTATCGACTTTATATGAATTTAGGAAGTTGAATCGACTAATCGGAGTTTGTATGAAGGAGAACGAACATCCTAAGGTTGATTATCACAAGAAAAGATGAAATTCCGAATTTCAAAATTTAAGGAATTATTTTTCCAAGGAAATCCTTTATTGTGTTAGCATGATGTCTGCAGTGGTAGAATGAATTTTCTGGCCGAATTTATTTTGTAAAAAAAATGGTTGAGTCAATGACATATGAGCCCGGTCCACAAAATGGGTTTGGTCCACGCGATCGCCCATGAATAAGATCGTACCACGCAAGTCAAGACATACCGCCGCCACGCTTGGGACGATGAGGTGATCGTGACATGGCGGTGGTGAATTATTGCAAAATTCAAAATTTTGTTTGAATAGAAAGGTAGATAATATTGAAAGGAACATGTAGGTAAAAGGGTTCGAGCAATTACCCAACGGATGAAGAGATCGGGCTCGTCGGAGTTTTCGTCGGACTTGGGGAAGAAAATGTGGCCGATGGTGAAAAATTAAGTGAATCAAAATTCCACTTGAATAGAAATGTGGAGAATCTCAATAGGAACTCATGGGTCAAATTTGGTGCACAACGGAGCAACAGATGAGGAGATCGGGCTCGCCGAAGTTGTCGCCGGAGTTGGAGAAGATGACCGTCGGTACTTTTATGGCCGCGGTGAACCAATAGGATAATCAAAATTCGGCTTGAATAGAAATGTAGAGAATCTCGAGAGGAACTCACCGGTAAAATTTGGCTAACAATGGAGTTGCGGATGAGGAGATCGGGCTCGCCGGAGTTGTCGCCGGAGTTGGAGAAGATGACCGTCGGTACTTTTATGGCCGCAGTGAACCAATAGGATAATCAAAATTCGGCTTGAATAGAAATGTAGAGAATCTCGAGAGGAACTCACCGGTAAAATTTGGCGAACAACGGAGCTACGGACGAGGAGATCAGGCTCGCCGGAGTTGTCGCCGGAGTTGGAGAAGAAGGCTAGCTGAGGGGTTCCGGAGGATTTTGGCAAATCTGAGCGAGAGGTATGAGGAATGGGGTGGAGAGGCTACGGCTCAATTTATAGGAAGAAAGGAGAACGGTTTGCCGGGAATTAATCGCCACAAGTTATGGTAAAAATTACGCTTTCGCCGGTGTTATTTAGAGACGGAATATTCCCAGGAATTTCTAAGGAATATTCTTTTTGAAAATTCGAAAAACTCCAATTAATTCCGAAAAATAGCAAATTAATTCTGAAAAATCCGAAATAAATCACAGGTATTAAATACAACATTTTGAATTCAAATAAAATATTATTAATAATAATAACAATTTTATTATTACACAGTAATTATTTTTATATTGCTAAAAAAAATTGATTTTAAACTTGAAAAATAGTAATATAGGTATAAAAATTCAATGAATTTTCAGAGTAGTTAAATAGGGTATTTTGAGCTTAAATAAAATATTTTCAACACAAATTTGGTTTTTATTTGCGGACAGCAATTCATTTTTAATTGCTAGATATTACAAAAATCAAAAAGGGACTTTTAGAAAATAGCAAATAGAGTTCCAAAATTCTATAAAAATTCAAGAAAATTCCCTGAATTATTTTGAACTTAATAAAAATAATTCCAACTTAAAGTTGGATTTTATTTTTTGAACATCAATTATTTTTGTTTTAAAATAAATAGTAAAAAGTTTTTTAAAAAAAATTCCAGAAAATTCCATAAATTACTTAAAATTTTATTTTTCACTTTACATCTAATAAAAACTCATAAACTCAATAAATTTTATTTTTGATTTTTTTAAATATAGGAAAATCAAGAAAACACTATAGAAACTCAGAAAATCCAATAAAAGAATAACTTTATTAATTTTTTATTTTGGTAACAGAACTTTGGGATGTTACAGGTGTCCAAAACTGCCCACATTGAAATGGTGGGACTTAACATACCCATACTGGAATTGATGGGACTTTAGACTCCACTCCCGTGGACGGAACATGAACATGAATGCATGAATGTCCTTATGTATTATGACTAACATCATATCCACACATATGAAAAGAATATATCATCAAAGCTTGTCACATATCGAATGAAAATACAACACGAACAATAAACATCCAATATCCACAAAACATATGATTGTCGGTGTACTTATGAATAAGGACTAGCATCATCTCCGAATATATTAGACTCCACTCCCGTGGACGGAACATGAACATGATCATCGAAACTTCTCACGTATTAAATGAAAACACAGTACGAGCATCATGCACAATTCATACAAACAACAGTATACTTGCACTTGCCTCAACCGTAAGACAGAAGAAAAGGCGGAACGCTCTAGCACCAGGGTTCACCACCACCTGGCAACCAAGAAGGATACTAGGTATCAATCAACCATGCATAACAGGACACTACTCGCAGCGTCCTACAACGATTTCCCATAACCCAAGTTATAGAACTAATCCCATCCATTGCTTCCTTTGTGCACAATTAATCAGTCACAATTAAAGCTATGACATAGATGTATCATGTTGAAAGGCTTCGTGAACCAATGAGCGAACCTTCCTCAACCAGGATATATAATTATGCAAAAGACACATTGAGCCAGGAAACCCACAAAGAGTCATTTCTGCCCACATGCAAAAATGATGATACTTGTAGGCTATAGCGCTTCTTTGAGTTCTAAGACGTGAGATGATATACCATTAAAGGTTAGTTGAAATAATTGGGTTTATGACATGATAAGATCTGCATTTAAAAGCCCTGAATATTCATGAGATAATTTATGTTCTCTCAAGCATCGTCATAATCCACCATATTTAGTGCACAAGCTGTAATATAATGGGACCAAGCTCTAAGCTATCACAATTTCATGGGCCACCCTACGTATACGAATGAGCAGAAACCTCCACTATACTACGATTAAGTAAATTAGGCTCTACCGTACTCACAAGAACCAATCCGTATCATAATAGAATAAAATCTACTGAATGGAACACTCGACCTGGCAACCCCAATGCTAGCCATGAGCAAACCACAACATAGTATGTTCAAGTTTAACTAGGATAATTGGAGGCAAGAAACCAACACAATAGAGATCATCACCTTCTAGATATTGAGCATCTAAGAACTGAGGATTCCGAAGCTGCATGAATACCAAAAGCTCCTCATATCGGATTCAAGAAATGGCTTATGACGCTTTACTCTCCATGGAACATCAAGAACATCGTCGATAAATCCAAGAAGAATCATAAAGTAGACTGATGCTAATGCATGACGAAGTCCCATATCCTCCAAATTTCCCACTGGCACAATTCTTTTCTTGGCCACATGATCGACACCAAACACTCGGCAGCGGTTGGGAGGAAACCACGCACCGCGATCCTCGCACACGCCGCGCAGCTCCTAGGCAACCACGCCGTCCGGACATCACTCGGCGGCTACAACATGCGCACACCCGCAGCGCGGCCTCACGTTTCTAGCATGCACGCGGCAGCGCCATGCGACCAGCGACCACACGCGAGCGCGGCCCACAATGGAGAACCGCGGCGGTGTAGATGGCGGCGCCGCCCTAGGCCGCTAGGAGCATCCGGAGGCGGCGCCGAAGTCATGCCATGGACCACGTGAACGCAGGGGTAGTAGGGCCGGCGGCGGGCAAGGAGCCGGAGAGGAGGTGTCGCCGGCGACGCACGTGCAGGAGGAGTGGGAGCGAGCTCGGCGGTGGATCTAGGCGAAGTCGAGGTGGAGCGACCAGACGGCTCGGATGACGCGGATCGGGCGGGTGGGTAGGAGAGGAGAGGGGACGCCGCGGAGGCGGCGCGGCGGCGGCGCGGGAACCGCGAGCCGAGGCGCCGTGAGGAGGAGGCGGCGACGCACAGCAGCAGAGGCGGCGGGTAGGAGTCGCAGGCGACGGGCCGTGCCGGGGCCTTGGCGCGCGCCATAGGAAATGGCGCACCGGAGTGGAGAATGGGGAGGAGGTGGGAGAGCCGGGAGGAGCGCGATCGTTAGGGTTGGGAGGAGGTGCCTCCCTTTGACCCATTAAGGCCGCCCAACAAGGGTCCCTTGCTTGGGCCCAAAGCCCAAGACCCAAAACCATTCTAATTCTGAAATTTTTCGATCTTAATTCCAATTCTAAACTATGAAGCAATCGAAATTGAATCAATTTCGCTCTCCCGAACATTAATCTTTCTAGTTGAAATTTAGGGTATTACAATGCATGCGTGTATGTTTGCTTAAAATTACTATATTTTGGGATAATTGTAGTTATAGTCCTATTCGATGCATGATCCTCCTTGAAATATTGTTATTCTTACTATTTTAGCCATTAGGGTATGGTTTAGACAATAAATGATGTCAAATTGGGTTTTTTGAATGTGAAATCGCATAAATGCTTAGCCGGGCTTTAGTCTTTACTAAAACTGGAAAAATGGATGCATGTTGAATATGATTTTGGGAGATTTTGAAATGATGGTCCACAAGGGTTTACCTCTGTTATTTTGTATAAACAAAAAAAAATAAAAAAACTTAGTTTGTGACGTGGGCGAGTTATATTATATTTTGAGAAATGTGAGAGGTGTATCTCACAAGTAGATAGGGGAGATACTCGTCCAGATCAATTAAGGACCGAACGCCAGTGCCACCAATCTAAGCCTAAGTGTACAACCACAGGTGTTGGATTGGGATGACCTTACCTAATTAAGTCACCGAAAACTAGCATTGCACGTTGGTAGGCCGTAGTAGTGAGCATGACTGGTGTAGTCACGTTCGAAGGGGCACCCTTCACCACGGTATCGGGCACAAAGCATACCGACACAATAGTAAAAGCCTCACTAAGACGAGGGAGTACCCAGGTGAAGTGAGGGTGTTCATTCGTCGGGCTATTGTAAGGTTAGGACTAGGTGATGTCAAGGCTTCGATACGTACTCTAGATTGCTTACCAAAGGATAGTGAGTGGTGGTATTGACGGATGTCAAATAAACTAGAGAATTCATATGTCGTGGGTAGAGTTGTACACCTCTGTAGAGTGTAAATCTATTTAAATAGTAGTGCTCATGGTCATGAGCATGCTTAGTGCAGTCACATCGGGTATAGCCTTGGTTTTTGCAAATATGATTCTTGTTGGAAAACAAGGGAAGGGCTTTGTTGTTGGTATTTGAGTTGAGTGATATGTTGTCGATGATCGAGTCGCCGATCTTATGAAATAAAATAGAGAAAATGGCACAAAGTTCTTGGGAGAGAAAGGGACTGCTCTTTATTGCAATGAACTGGAACCTTACAGGGATTGCCCTTGACAAGTAGTGGACTAGCCCTAATTACACTTAGTGGATTGCCTACTATGCTATTACTTCGAGATGAAATCCAATTGCCTGTTGATCCCATAAAATTGGATATGTCCTTTGATCACTCACTCTTCTCCTTTAAGTAGTCGACGAAGCGGTAGTAGTTAGACCTTTGAAAAGGCGCTGGAAATGTCATGACAAGTCGGAGGAGGCAGCAGCTGGTAAAGTATCAATCGTCGAGTAGTTGATGTCGTTGAAATAGATAACCACATGGTGGTTGTTGTCGCGACTTAAAGCTATGAAACGTCATACGGTTTGGAACGAATAAGTCACATGCTCCATTCGTCATACGGAAGGAATATACTTGGAACGGGTCCAAGTGCCAGTATATTATTTCTACGAGCAGTTATCTGGTTGGGGACTAGGTACAGGACCTCATCCAACTAGGGTACCCACGATGTAACCTCTGGAATCCTTACACCCATAGGGGTTGTTAGTCTTAGTGGTTACGACCACGAAGTCGTGCGGTAATTAATTAAATAAGAGAATATTTAGAGATTTTAATCCTCGTCACATGTCTATGGTTGAAAGTAAGATGTTGATCACAACCGAGGAGGGTGGAGATTTATTATTTATCAAGTATTTACTTGTTGATTCTTTAATTACTTAAGTGCTCTTTAAATTCCGTTGCAAATTACTACAAATTGATATTCCAAATAAAACTTGCTTAATGCTAAAAATAACTTGTAGCATAGAGCCTCATCCCTTGTTAGCCATGCATATATATAAAGTTTGTGATACACTACAAGTCTTGTTGAGTACGCAATGTACTCAATCTTGCTTAAATTGTTGTTCAGAGATAGAGGATGAGCCTATGTCGGACGACGCGTTCTTTGCACCCGGTACTGAAGGGTTCGGCGATGGGTCTTTCTAGGTCTTTTTCCTTGTCAGTTGTTTGAGGGTTTGGATGGGCATGCCGCTGGATTTTTGCTTCTAAGTTATTATATTTTCGCTACTACTTCTAATACTTGAGCTTTTATTTGGCCGGTTGGCCCTTGTGATGTATGTACCATATTTGTCGGTGTTTTAGAACCGATCTTACACAAAGATTGTTTGATTCGGGGGGTCTCCACAATTGATCACGCAGGCGAAAGAGACACGGGGATTTTTATACAGGTTCGGGCCTTCTCCAGTGAGAATAACAACCCTACTCCTGTGTATCTTGTATTGGGTATCTGGGTTACAATCAGCTGAGTGTCTTACTGACTAACTCTCCCCAAAAAAGCCTCTCCTTCTATCTCTAAAAGATACCTATTTATATTACGCAGTGGTGGCTGTTGTCGTTCCAAGCTAATTAGTCGCTCATTATTGCGCAATAATGAGATTAATTACCGGAGTAGTAACCTCCCCATACTGTCAAACGGTTATCAGTCAGAGATAGTGGGGCGTTTTCTGTAGTTATGCTAAGCATAACTACGTATTTTGACTGCTTGGATTCTCACCATTAAATGGGCCTTCTGACAGGTGGACCCAGTTAGTCGTGAAGAATTCGTAGCAGACCTAGTCATAATAGGACTTACGACTAGGGGGGTAGTCGTAGGAAGACTTACGACTGGGTACTGGTCTTAGAAAGACTTACGACCGGACGTAATCGTAGCAGAACTCACGATTACACTATAGTTGTAGAAATTCTTACAACTAGGGGGTAGTCGTAGAAGAACCTACGACTTCCTGATTTGTTCTTTCCTTATAATATTAAGGGGTATGTCATGTGATGTCATATTTCATGATTATGGAATAATAAAATGAGGATTATTTAGATCCTTGTCATCTAGCCCTCCAGCTTCAAGTGGAAATAGCTTACTTGATCGAAGGGTCGTAGATGAGCTTTTGACCACTAGGAGGTCGCGGGTAAAATGTTGAAGGAAAAACTCTTCGACACCCGTTTCTCTCGACCAGGAGTATGCTTGATCGAGGCAATTTGTTAAGACCATTACGACTACAAGATGTCGTAGAATGTCTTACGACTTCGAAGCAATCGTGGCCTTACGACCGGAAGCAAAACCTTTCCGATCGACTTTTCATTTGACTCGGGGGTCAAGATGGTAATTTCACTTGAGGTGTGAAAAAGGTGTCTCGGGACTTTCGATCGGGCAGGTAAAAAGTCTGTCCGTCGAAATAATTCCCAAAGTGGTGGAGACTGTTGGGATTCCACAGCGTTTCGTTCCAGGCGTGTGGTTATAAACCGGGTCGTGGAGGTAAAACTTAGGGTTCTTTACCTTTCCATCCAACAGTTTGTTGCTTTCTCGTCTCTTCCGCCGCGGTGACTCAGTACTTTTCTTGGAGCTTTCCCAAATCCAATTCTTCCGCTTCGAGAGAAAATGGCCAGATCGTCTCGAGTGGGCTGAGTCGGAGATGGATGACGCGAAGATGACCGCTCAGTCGCCGAGAAGATCCCCGAGGACTTCTCGTAAAGTGGATTGCGCGAATGAGCGGCATTGGCCGTTAGGAGAGAAGTCCAAATTCGGTTTTCGAGCGCATCGTGAGTGCGGTCTTCGATTGCTGCTCACCCTTCCTCACACTCGTGCTTGAGCACTTTAGGGTGGAATTAGTGAACCTTGGTCCTAATTCCATCACAATGCTGAGCGTGTTTGTGTACCTGTATAAGGCCTACACGGGATTCCGGCGGACACTCGAGCTTTTCCAAGATTACTACGAATGGCTCGTCCCACCGGATCGCCGTAGTCGTGGTCCAAGCTCCACGACGGCAAGTCGAAGGAGTACATTCAGATGTTTACCCGGTCGACATGGCTGGGGTGGAAGAAGAGGTGGTTCTACTGGGAGGTAACCAAGGAAGACAGCTTTTCATTCGCTGGAAAGGCCGCCGAGCGGTCTTCTTCCTGGGACTCAACTCCCAGTAATCTCGACCAGATAGCCCCCTATATTCAAGCTGTCAAAGACTTGAAGTCGGAGGGGCTCACCGGTTGGCATGTGGTGAAGGACTTCATCACGCGCCGAATCAGTCCTTTAAAGACAAGGGTTCCTCCCATGTGGAGGTACTCAGAAAAGGACGACCCAACCAGGGACTATAAGGACGGTGAGTAGAAAAACTTACTCTTTTGGCTTTGTCCTTGATTAATTCCGATATAGTCTGTTAATCGTGTTGTCCATGTATTCAGATCTTCCGCAAGCGGAGGTTGACGCGCGTGTTAGGCTCATTTGCGAGAAGCACCCGGCCAACACAATGGCTCCTCAAATCCTTGCGGTTTTGACCACAAAGGAGAAAGAGGAGCGCCTAAAGGTAATCGAACGATTTTGTCATTAGGCGTTTTTGTTGTCGTAAAATGATATACGACTAACGGGTTTGTCGTAGGAAGACTTACGACTGGGTACTGGTCGTAGAAAGACTTACGACCGGACGTAATCGTAGCAGAACTCACGATTACACTATAGTCGTAGAAAAACTTACGACTAGATACTGATCGTAGAAAAACTTACGACCGAACGTAATCGTAAGATGACTTACGATTAGACAATGTCGTAGAAAAACTTACGACTGAACATAATCGTAAGATGACTTACGATTAGACAATGTCGTAGAAATACTTATGACTTTTGAGCTGGTCGTACTATTGATCGGCTAGTGATCGTAGAAGATCTTACAACCACTTTCTCTCTTTTTTAACATAAAGTTGGCATGGAGAACCGCCAGACGACGAGGAAATCGACTTGGTGGTTATCGGGCAATCACGCAGCAGAGTCAACGAAGTCCTCCAACCAAGAAGCGTCATCGGTGAAAGTCTCGTCAAGGGGGTTCGAGATCTACCTATAACATCCCAATTTTCAGAGCTTAAAATCTTTTAATAGTTAGTAGGGAGAAAATTCACCATTTGGATTTTATTTGAATTTAATTTCAAAAGCTTAATATTGACTTTACAATAAAAACATTTAATGTGAATAATCCCAAGTGGAACAATAGCCAAAACTATTTTATTTGGGTTCTATGTGCTCAGATATATTTTCTAGATTTTTCTAGAATTTTTCTGAGTTCATTTGCTATTTTCTATTGCCCATTTGAATTTCTGGTATTTTCTAAATTGGAAAACCTATTAAAATCTCAAGAAATCGCCGAATCTCTCGGCCCGATCCTCGCTTCTCGCGCGACGCCCACTTCCCGGCCCATCTCCCGCGCAGCCCACCGCTCTCCGCCCGCGACAGCCCCGCTGCGTCGGCCGTCTTCGTCGCGGACTCCGAGTCCGTGTCCGAGCCGCGCCGCGCCGCCGTCTCGCTCGCGGACTCCTCACTCCCGAACCCTATTTAAAGCCGCGACCGCGTCACGAGGTTCGCCTCGCACTCCGCCGCCTTTTCCCCAAGACCAGAAACCCTAGAGCGCCGCCTTTTCGCCGAGATTGGAGCTCGAACCCTAGCGCCGCCGCCTCGGTTCTACGTCGATTGCGCCGCCGGTGGTGAGGTTCCGTCGCTTTGAGACACTCGAGTTCGCCGCATCACGGCCTACATGATGCACGCTTTATCTTCGCCGGAGGAGCCCGGTTCGCCGTCGCCTTCTCAAGCGCGCCGCTCCGCTTAACTAACTCGCCGCCGCCGTTGTGGTCGCGCGGCGAGATCTAACCGCGTCACCACCTTCGTCGTGTCACGACGGTCCAGATGCGCACCTTCGCCGTCGCCTAATCGCCGCCGTCGCTAAAACCGGCGTCGCGGGCTTTGTCGACGCTCAGCCGACGTGGCGGTCCGACGTGGACGCCACCTCCGCCACCTCGCCGCCACCTCGGCGCCCGCGCTGCGTGTCGCCCCGCGTGGTCGCCGCCGTCGGCCGCGTGGGCGCCCACGTCCCGAAGTCGAGGCTCGGTGGACCTAGTCCACCGTGAGTTTAGCCTCGACATGTGGGTCCCACATGTCGAGATTTCTTTATTATTTCTTTTCCGAAATCTCGCGACGCCACTGTGCATTAAATCTGATTTTCCTTTAGGAAAATAATTCGGTAAATTCATAAAATCTGTTTTTCAGCATTTTATGTAATTTCAAACTTCCAAAGCTCATAACGTTTGCATCCTAACTCCGATTGAGCCCATTCAAATTTCTAAATTTGTCTAAATTCAAGCTCTATTTATCTGAGATTTTTACTTAATTTTTGGAGTTTTTTTTTCCTCTGTTATTTATTTGTTTTGTTTGTTTTTATTTCGTTTGCGAGTAGACGTCGATTCGTCGGGAAATTTTGTGGAAGAAGGAGCACCCCAAGATCAAGACCAGTACATAGACCTTTTACAAGGCAAGTCATACCTTTGATCATCTTGAACCCAGTTTTCAAACTACTTTGTGTTAAGTTATTGCATTCTACTTTAATTATTTATTTAAATACTTTGGACATAGTTAATATCCAAATTGTTATCACACCTTGGCCTTGTATGTCATAATTCCTTGTCACCCTAGATTGGTTATGAGTTGGTAATAGTATAGCACCAACGTGGGTTGGTTAGATGCGAGTACAATTGCTTAGCCATGCTACGAGTCTCACATCATATGTAAGTTGCAAATACTAATTATGACTAAGTGACTATAGAACTTTGTGTAAAACTGTGTGCTATGTGTTATTACTTCGTGATGGCATGTGTTGCACTAAAACCAACTGGGTGGTAAAGGATTTAGACTGAGGCAAGTGGTGGAGACTGTGTGACATGGTGGTCTATGTGATGGGAATGATAGTCTTTGTGACTTAGTTAGAACATGGAAGTCTTGTCTTGGTCAATTAAGGACTTAACTTTGTGCGCTATTGAACTGAGCCTTACTGTACGACCACATGCCTGGTATGGGACGGGCCTAACTTAGTAAGTTATGGATTCTCGGCATTGATGTTCGGTGGATAGGTTAGGTGTGTGACAGGTGGAGGTGTGACTACTTAGTGGTTGCATCGCGGGGCGATTCGCCTTCCCGCCCAGGTGTGTGTTATACCAATTCTATGTGAGCTGGTATAGCGGTTTGTAAGCACACTGGGAATGTCAATGTTTGAGATGAAGTTTTCGAACTGTTTTGTTACGATTGGTGCTTGCTACACTAGTTGTATCTTGTGGGTAAAGTGTACAACCTCTGCAGAGTGTTAAATCAATCTATTCGAATAGCCGCGTCCGCGGTCATGGACATGCTCGGGGATTTCACACAAGGGGTAGTTTTCATAAAATGTGGGAATGGGAGCTGTGTGATCTCAATCATATGGCTATGTGAAATAATCAGTTTAGCGGTGTGTGTCTTTGTGAAAACAACTGTTAAATTAATATTGTCTATTTGTTTTGAAGTATGTTTTCAATCTATTATTGTATTCAATTGCAAATGTTGCTTTTATGCAAAAGAACCACAAAAGCCTTTTCCTTTCGAATAAGCCTGCATCTATACATTGCTTTCTGTGGTATGATTTGCGAGTACGGTTGTGTACTCACGCGTGTTGTAAAACTTGCGCCCAAACCTACGTAAGAGGAGGAGTCTACGCCGCTGAGGAGGAGTTCGTCAAGGCCGATCGTTCGTTAAGTCCGATCCCACGGTTGCTCGTGGTGAATTGGTGGGATCTACGCCGAGTTATTTCGCTCATTCTTTGCTTTATTTCTGTCGACCTGCGTGGCTTATTAAGTGTAAACTCGACCTTAAGGTCAAAACCCTTATTTGTTATTCAAACTAATCGCTTACTTTATTTATCGCTTGTGGATCGATATTTCTGTGTTAACCTCTGTGTGCACTAGCGTGATCTGGACTAGTGCAAGATACGAGAGGTTCCGTACTGTACTGGGTCCCGACATCGGCTCCTCCTGCTCCTTTTGTTAAGTTTGCCGCGGACATAGCTGCGGCAGAGAAGAAAGCAGAAGAAGAAGTCCTTGCCCTTAAGCGCAAGGTCCCCAAGGTTAAGGTACCCTTCTTTTATGACAACAAGTCATTCGCAGTTTCAGCTTCTCGTGGCTTCATAAGGCAACTAGAAAAGGAGAACTGGAAGGACTTCATGTCTTTTGTGAAGGAAACCGCTGCTCTAGTGGGATCTGAGGCCGAGGGGAGCAACGTTCTGAAGGTGGTCGAGACTGATCTCAACCGCCTAGGAAGTCGAGAGGAGGTGACTCCTGTCGTCCTGAGTGCATCTCGACCGGCGGTGGTCGAGAAGAGGTCGACGAAATCTTCCGTCGGGAAGGTTGCTCCCAAGTTTCGAGTTAGGTCCAGCACGCAGAGGTATGTAAAAAAAACATAAGTGTAATAATTGCACTTACTGTTTGTCTTTTACGAGTTGACTTACTTCTGCGTATTGTGATCTTAGCTCGACGTCTTCAGCCCCCAGGGATGCTCCGGTTGAGGAGCCCGCTGCCACTCCTTCAGCTGGCGAGGGTGTGACTGTGGTAGTAGCCGAAGGTTCGGCTACTATTCCTGTGGCGGAAGAAGCTGCGACTGCTGAGGTCGCTACGACCGCTGAGGATGCCGAAGTTTCTACGACAACCGAGGCTATTGTAGAGACTAGAGAGGAGGCGACAGATGCCTCGAGGGAGATACCGGAGGTTGGTGGCAGCGAAAGTGCTGACCGCCGTGCCGGTAAGGAAGTTGTCGAGGACGTTCCTTCCAGCCCTCCAGGTGGTGTTCCCGTCACTGAGTCAAAGGAAGAAGAGTACTTCAACTTTTGCTCTGATTTCTTTGGCCCTGACTCTATCGTAGGATCTTCTGCCTACCGATCTCGCGACCGAGTTCCACACCCCAGCAGTATTCCCAATTGTGGGGATGTTTTTGACAACGAACGACTTGAGGGGGTCTGGTGGAAACGAGTCGAGGAGATGGATGGGCTGAAGGATCCATCACGAGTAATGTCCATGTTTGCTTGGTCAAATATGAACGTAAGTATTTGTTGATACTTACTCATGGTTTTTACTTCTTTCTCTTATCATTTTTCTCCCTTGTAGAGAGCCGTGGAGCAAATCGCTACGATTTGTGAATACCATCGGCAACTTGTCAAGCTTCGACAAGAGAAAGCAGTACTCTGCGAGCAAGTAGAGAGGTGGTGAGTAACCACTCGTGAATCGTTCGATTACTTGTTCAGTACTCGTAGAAGGTTGTCGTAGAAAAACTTACGACTTGGTACTAGTCATAGAAAAACTTACGACTAGGGGGTAGTCGTAGAATAGCTTACGACCACTTATCGATCATAGAAATACTTACGATCACCTATTTTAAGTGCGTTCATGTCTTCCCTTTACCCTTTCAGGTTTAAGAGTGACGAAAAGACCTTGGCTGATTCACTCGACTTTGAAAAAGCCGAATCGAAAAAGCTGAGGGATAAAGCCACCGACCTCCTGAAGAAGCTTCAGGAGGCTAACTCTGCAACCCAGCGGTTGCAGGAAAAAACAAACAGTACGTGTAAACACGACTGCTTCTGATTTTGGTTCCCACCTATTTTTTTTTAATCTCTCATTCTTTTTTAGAAAAAGAAGTAAAAAATAAGGCCCTTCAGGCCGAGGTGGGGGCTCTCCGGATCGAAGTCCAGGAGAAATCCTTAGTTGTTCGTGAAGTCTCCCGCATCGCAAAGGAGAAAGATCGGGAGATCGAGAACTTGGGTTCTCAATTAGCTGGTAAGTAGAATTTTTACCTGCTATTGATTTGTTTTATCTTCTCATAGAACTGCTTCATCCAATCAATCCTTACTCTTTCCAAATCGATTGATTGAAATAAAACAATTCCACGAGGCTTCGGCTTATTCCCAGGAGGAGACAAAATCAATGAAGATCAATATTCAAGATAATATCCCACTCCTGAACAATGTACTCGATGGGCTTCGTGTTGGGAGGATTGCTCCTCGCGACGACACGATGGCTGCTCATACGAGTGCCATTGGGGAACAGGTCGGTACTTTGAACGAGTTGGTGTCTACTCTGAAGACTAACCAGAATGATTCGATAAAGGAAGCGGTCAAAGGAGCTGTGAGTTTTGTTTGAGCAAAACTCAAGGCCCGTGATCCTAACCTTAATCCTCATTCTGTTGAAGCCGACTTTGACCGCTTCGAATCAAGGCGAAGAAGCGATCAAGAGATGCACGGTTGGCGAGAAGGTCGCAGAGGAGATGCAAATAGAGTCTCCCTTAATAGAGTAGTCTTGTAATACAAACTTGTAAAGACAAGTCTTTTTGGTGGTGATGCGTAAATATATGATCCTTTCTTTTTTCCTGCAAATTATCTCGTGGAGTAGTTAGTAACTCGTAAGATAATGAAAAAAGAAGAAATAATCAGACCAGATATGAGCGATTCCTCCTTTCTCCTTCATTTTCCCTGCGAATCATCTCGTAGAGTAGTTAGTAACTCGTAAGATGACAACTTGGAAAAATTAAGACTAAGAAATGAAGTCATGTTTATAGCTTTATCTAGTTCCGATCACTTACTTAGTTTATTAGAAATAAACTAAGAAAGTGGTAAAGAAAGGGTTTATGAAAACAAGGAGGTTTGTTCGACTCGTAGTTGTCTAGTATCGACTTTTTTGCACTAGTCGAGAGAGTGAAAACAGATCGACGCTAGGAAGTTCCCTCTAGTGGGCAGGACCACGTGCAGAGAAAAAGGCTTCGACTAGGTGATGTTACCATCCCCAACCAGATTAATCAAGTCAATAACAACAACTTGAACGAAACAAACGTCTAGAGGACCTTAAGAATTCATTCGACTATTTTCGTTTTTTCCTGACGAAGTTGTCATGGCAGCAAAAGTAGGAAACAGAACAACTCTAGGAAGTTCCTTCTAGTGGGCAGGACCACGTGCAGAGAGGAGAAGCTTCGACTAGGTGTGTTTCTTCCTCCGGCCAGTAAAAACCAATCAAGTTAATTGAAAAGTAGTCGAACGCATCCCAGAAAGTGCACTCTTCTTAGTTTATTTTGCAAGATAAATAAGCTAAGGTGACATGAATTTGCTTAACAACTTTCGACCATGTTTGTGAGCCCAATAAGCGTTGTACTGGTTGTTGTAGTAAAGAACAAAGCGACATTAGGAAGCTCCTTCCAGCGGGCAGGACCACATGCAGAGGGGAGAGACTTCGACTAAATGTGTTGTCCTTTTGGTGACCAGATGTCTGATAGGAATGAGCATAAAAAATGGTCGAAAATAAAAGCGAAATTCAGAAAAATAGACAAAAAAGGTAGGGAGAACCTGATACTTTATTGTCGTAGAAGCTTGCTACACATAAAATTTACGTAACTGATCAATATTCCAAGAGTTTGAGAGAACGCGGTCGTCCTCCATTGCAAGTCATACCGATCCTGGACGCGTTACTTCGACCACGGTGTAAGGACCTTCCCATTTGGGGGAAAGTTTGTTCCGATTAGACTGGGATTGAATAAGCCCCAATACCAAGTCACCTTCAGCAAGGCTGCGAGGTTGGACCTTACGATCGTAGTATCTACGCAGGGCTTGTTGGTAGACTGCAGAACGGATTAAAGCTTGGTCTCTCTTTTCCTCGAGCAGGTTAATGTCGTCCGTTCGAAGTTGCTCTTGAATGGAGTCGTTAAACTTATCGACCCTTGTTGACCTGATCTTTAGTTTTGGCAGAAGCATGGCTTCAGCACCGAAAACTAGAAAAAAGGTGTTTCTCCTATAGCTCGGCTAGTTGTCGTCTGGTGCCCATAATCATCGAAGGTAGTTCTTGTACCCAAGCCCCGAGCGCTGACAAGCTGATCGAAGACTCGGGTTTTGATTCCCTTCATTATCTGGCCATTCGCTCTCTCGACTGCCCCGTTGCTTTGGGGGTGAGCGACAGAAGCGTAACACAAACGAGTTCCCAACTTGTCGCAAAATTTCTGAAATTTTGCGCTTGTAAACTGTTTGCCGTTATCTGTGATAATTCGACTTGGTACTCCAAACCGAGTAATCACGCATCTCATCATGAACCGTTTTGCTGCTTTCGTTGTTATCCCAGTCACAGGCTCAGCTTCTATCCATTTTGTGAACGTATCGATGGCCACAAAAAGGAACTCAAAACCTCCTGGACCTCTAGGTAACGGTCCTAGGATATCAAGACCCTAGGTTGCAAAAGGCCAGGACAGCGGAATTGTTTGCAACGCCTGAGCTGGTTGGTGTATTTGCTGGCTATGAAACTGGCACTATACACATTTTTTAACCACCTCCCTGGCATCGTAGAGGGTTGTTGGCCAATAAAAACCTTGTCGAAAGGCTTTACCAACCAGTGTTCTGTAGGAAGCATGAGTTCCACAGATCCCTCCGTGTATGTCGTGAAGGAGTTTTATGTAACATCCCAATTTTGGGCTTGTGTTTCAAATGTAAGAAAATGAGTAGAAATTAAAACTTTTTCTTACATCATGTATTTCCTTTGTGTACCGAACAAGTATTGTACCAAAGATTATGGAAGTACAAAGTCACAAGTCTTTTGATCCAAATCTTGTCCTTCCAAAAACAATCTTGTCAAATCTTATGATCATCCTCTGGATATATTTTTCCTAAGTCTCTGTGGTGGTATGTGACCCCTCTGAAAAATTTCACAATTTTTGAAATTGTTTGAATATTTTAGAGGCGATCAAACCTGTTTGACTCTCACCAAACATTAAAACAGAGCCTTGCAGAATTTTTGGAGATTTATTCGCAGCATAAAACTCTCTGAAAATTTTTCGCAAGGTCAATGTCTCACCAAGAAGCTCCTGTAAAAATTTCAGAAATTTTGGAGTTATTTTGCTACCCCAAATAAATCCTCAAAAGTCTCACTTAATTAAAACCTAAAACCAAATTCACTATTCATTGGGTTCGAGTCGGACTCGAGTCCGAGCCACTTGACTCGGTTGAACCACCTAAGCGCACCGAGCCGCGGTTTAAAGCGCGCGTGCAATCTCACCGTTGGATTCGGATCGCGCGCCCATGTTCGTGTAAGCATTCGACCTCGGTTGCATTGGCCAATAGGGACCGTTGGATTTCAATCTGACCATCCAGATTTCCGTAGGCAATCGGACCGTCCGGCGAACTCGCTCAATCGTGACCGTCCATTTTTAATCCGACGGTCGTGGTTTGTTTTCGCTGTTCTTCTTCCTCCTCTCGCTTCTTGGAGCGCGCATGCAATGGCGAAAGAGAGGGCGAGTGGGTGGCGTTGATGGGTCACCTCAAAGTTGCTTTCGTCAACGTCTCTCTGTGGAGCATTTAATGCGCTCAGGCTTTCTCCTCCATTGTCCCGAGTCTCACTTGCTCCCATCTTTTCTGGGTCTACAACCGGAGCATGAACCGAGCTCACCATGGGCTCATGTTCTTGCTCGAAAACCCTAATCCCCTTCCTATAAATTGGCTCCCCTAGGTCCTCCTGGTGTTCTTTTACACCGCACCTAGCTATTCTCTGTGTTTGAGCTCAAGAACACCTCTCACCCTCAAAACACCATTGTTGGCCGTAGAGCTCCAATGGCGGCCTTGGTGTCCAGTGGTTCATCTTCAGCATTTCTTGCACCCTTTTGAACCCCTCAACCTCCTTTATATTTCCCCTAACTTGATTTTGGGTTGCATTCACAGAATCACTCAATTTTAAGTTTGGAGATTTTCGCTTAGTTTCACCCCTTTCTTCTCCACTCAGTAAGTGATTCTTTTTGCAATTACTTGCTTTTGGAGCCTCTTTGAGCTATAATGAAGCTGTGGTAATGAGTTGGTTCTTCTCATTTTGCTCAGAACCTCATTTTCCACTTCATCTTCTTCGGCTCCGGTGGACTTCATCGTGTTCAAGTCTTCCCCGGCCATCTTTGAAGCTCCTCTCGGTTAAGGTAGCTCCTATATAGTCCCTAGAAGTCATGGCACTCGCTTCCTTGGACTGCAGCGGAGCATTTTGCCATTTTCGTGTTTTGCCGTGTCGGCCTTCATCTTTGCTTTCCGGCTCGCCGGCGTTCCAGACCTCCACCGCCGGCGAGGTCACCACCACTGGGTCCGCAACACTATTGCGAACCCATTTTGATAGTTTGTGGGCGCCGCCGCGACCGGAGTCGCCGGCGACCAGCCGGCAAAGCCATTCGGGTTTTGTCAGCTGAGAAGCTCCCGTTTTCGTCAGATCATTAGGACACATTAATTACCAATCATTAGCTGTTAATTGTGTCTTAATCATTATTATTGAGCCACTGACCTGTGGGCCCAATCTCCTTAAATCAATCTGCTTTTCACTCCACACTTTATTCGACATCATTAATGCTTAATCATTGATTAATAAAATGTCGACGCATAACCCCGCTCGGAAACCTTCTGCGGTCGCCGACTTGTGGGCCCAGTGCGCTGTGCACGTGGGTTAAATCGTTGCGGTCGTGACTCGTAGTCACTGACATGCGGTCCCACTCGTCAGTACCTCTTTTTGAACTTCGATCTATAGCCGCCGTCCATTTTGTGATCTGCGGCCCAGATCTTGCATGCATTCGGACCATCCGGTTCCTCGCATCGGGCCGTCGATCTTGCGATCAATGGTCGAGATCGTGTGTGCAATCGGACAATCCGGTTGTTGGTGCGTTCGGGCGCCCATCCGCCGACCGCGGTGATTGGCCTAAGCAACCGCACCGTCCGGTTGCATACACTCGGGTGAGCCGTTGGATCTTGATCCAACGGTAGGTTTCATATGGGTTTGGCGTGCGCTGTTTCGTAGCGTAAGCCGTGGGATGTTAGATCAAGGGTTGTGGGGTTGTCCACGTCATTTCCTTTTATTGAATTGTTACGTATTTGGTAAGCAATTGTTTATCAACTGAAAATGATATAAAACTTTAGAAACTCATAACTAATTCATTTTAATCGCTTTTAGTTAATTCCAACTGTAATAAATTATGTTATCACTTTAGCTTATTATAAAAATGGATTTAAGCATGTTCCAAAGAGTGTAAAATTGTATAAATAGGAATAACTTGATTTCTGTCATTTTGAATATTCCGAAAATGAATAAAACTTTAGAAAATGCATATCTTGCTCTGTATGTCCAAAATGAATGATTCCAACCTTGATAAATTTGTTATTAACCCAATGTTAATGTAAAAATGATGGTAAGTCCAAGATTGTATGAAACCTTGATTAATGATTTAGTACCTATTTTCACAGATTTAGAAAATTCGAAGACTTATAAAATGCACCAGTAATTCTCTGTAAATCCTAAAAATAGAAATTTGATGTTAGGAAATCCCTCTGTTATCATTCCATAATGTGAAATAGGTCTTGCACATGTTTATATTTCTGGAAAGTGCATGATACTAGTTTTGCATCTTAGAAAAACCATAACTAAATCATTTTAACTCCAAATGACCTGAAATTTTATATGGGTTACCTCTATACCAGTAGGTAGCTACCATAAAAATTCCAGCTTCAAAATCTTTCTAGAAAATATTTTTGCTACAGTGCTATTTATGGCCGAAAATGGGTTTTTAGGTAATATCTTTTGCACCACAAATCCAAATTAGGTTTTTCCAGTTTCTATGTCTAGGTATATTCGTATTCTACCTGATGTGTAAATTTCGTCGCATTTGGTTAAGTTTTGCTTGCTCTTTTGTTTATTTGTGGCTCGTCTTATTGGTTGTTCTTGGTTCTTTTTGCCTTTCGCTTAGGATTCGACATTTGCGGTAATCCCGAGAACGATCCTCCGCAACCAATTGAGCAACAGCAAGAAGGCAAGCAGTTTGATCATGTTAATCCCAGTATTTTAAGTATTTATGTTGATTACAAATTCTATGTATGCATTGCTACTTTGTTTTAATAGTTGGCCTAGTAGATGCATTTCCTTAGCAAATGATTATCCTCTACTACCATGAGCCTAGGTTACTTGCTGTGATTTAGAGTTCGTGGATGGGCTCTTGTCACTTAGTAGTTGCGAATTAATTGCTTAGCCATGCTTAGCTTCGGTAGAAATGGGCGGTTATCGACTTGTCGATAACCTTGATCACACAAACTTATTATGTATTATGATTTCCATCTTGTGCCATGTCTACTTATGAAAACTAAAACTGAAAACAAAATGATTTAGACTTGGGCACAATGGTATGATGGTGTGATTTTCGGTGTGGCGGAATGGTGCCTAAGTCAACAAGGACCGAACATCTTGTTACACTAAACCAAGCATTTTAGCGTGCTAACCACACTAGAGGGTATGGGACCTCTCTTGACTTAGTACTTTGGCGTGTATTGGCTCGGTCGCAGGAGGTCGCAGGAGGGATGGTGTTGGGAGCATTGTAGTGTCCGAAAGACTTCACCCGGATGGGATTTGTTGTCTTTCGCTTGCAATGTAAGCGCATGGTGTTTCTACCCATACGAGCTGCTCGTAGTTAATACACAATATTGGAAAGCGTCTCGTAGGACTTAGCCGTGCTTGCATACCTACGAAGTGTGCTTTTGGCTTAAAGGCGATCCAAGTGTGGGTACATTGGTACACCGCGAGGTTAAAACTATTCGAATAGCCTCGTCCTAGGTTATGGACACGCTTGGGGAGGTCTTTCAAGAGTTAGACTACAACCTTTTAAATTAAAACTTGATGGGTGGTACGAATCGGGGTTCAGTGCTATGTTGTGGTGACTATTGGGATAGTCACTTCAGTGATTACTTGTATGTATCTTTACTTATCATGTTACTTTGATAACAAAACAGATTTGCAAACTTGCTTTTGAAATGTATTACATTATTGCAAATAAAGTTGGCTTTATGCAAAATGAGACATACAACCTCCACCTAAATAAGCTTGCATGTAGTTATGAATAGGTCCGCTATTCCACACGCTGTCTTCTTGGTACAAAGACAATCTTTGTACTCGGATGCTATGCTTAATTGTTTTGTTGCAGAGGAAGAAGGTGAGCCCGAAGGGCCTCACTTTTGTGAGTGTGTTGTGGTAGCTATGGGCGACTAGCTTGGCGGCCCGGCGGTTGCCTGTGGGTGTGTGGCTAACCGGTCGACTTTTGTTCTAGCCATCTTATGGCGCTTTTGCTTCATTGTCATTCTTGTATATTGATCTATTTGGCGGTCGGTTCTCTTTTGTAATAACTTTACTTTATGTATGTCGTTGTTGAACTTAGTAATGTATGTGTATGGAATTGATGTGTATTTTGTGATGATGTACATATGCTGCAGTGCAGGAAGCATATGTCCATCGAGGCTTAGAATGTTTAATTAGTAACGCTAGAACCAATTGGAGGTTAAGTGTTACTAGTTAAATATTCCGGTCCTCACAAAGTTGGTATCGAGCCATCTTGACCGTAAAACCCTAGCTTGGTCGCCTTGTAGGATGTTACGAAAACCTACTTTCAAGAGTCAAATGGTTTATGAAAATTAAGTAAGTTATCAGATTTTACTCCTTACCTATCTTAGTTTTCTTCACTGCCTTGTTCTGGTTTGGGTTTTGAAAATTGTTTTCCTCTCATCTTCTTCCAAAAGATAGTCCTTATCGTTTAATTTGGGTTTTGGGGACCAATGAGTTTGGCAAATTGAAGTGTTGGCTGCCCTTCTACAAGGTTTTGAAGCTTCGGAATGGAAAATTTCGACTAGGAGCTTGATGCAAAATCTGGACAGCAAGCGCCAATTTCGGACAGCAAGCTCAAAGGTTCTAAAGAAGGTAGATAATGAGAGGATAATTCAACTAAAACGGTGGGAATAAAAGGGTAAGAAGTGATATGGAATTAGCTAATGTCTATACTCTATCAGTGGTTATACCTTGATTTTGGACTGTTTTGAGCCAGATTTTAGTTCTGAAATTTTGGGTCTTCTCAAGCGATTACTGCTCTTCCATACGGGTTAGTCGTTTGGAAGTGGATTCGTGACTTATGACCTCATGTTCTTTTGTGGCTGTTCGTTGGTCATGTTAACTAAGTTTGATTCTGTGTTCTTGGGTCTTGAATCGTATCTAACTTGTCTTAGTAAATCGGGATGGTGGTGGGACACGAGCGGCGGAATCACCGTAGTCCCGATGAGGAGCTTCCTCCTCCACCATGGCGGAAGTCTCATGCAAATCGAACGCAATCGTTCGGAGGACCGTAGGGTGTTGGAGGTCATCGCCAGAACACCTCCACTCACTCGTGCCTCGGATCTCGGAGGTGGTTCCCGCCTCGTGGGGACTTGCGGAGTTCCTCCGCACTCGCCTCCCACCTTCTCCCGGCCCGAGGATCCCTTGGACGCAGACGGCGGCTGCGCCTCGGTTGAGCGAGCTCAACGTTGCTCGATGCCGAGCGAGGCGGGCACTTTCGCATCCCATCACCGGAGGGTGCGGCACTCTCATGGTGGGAGAACTTCCTCGCCATGCACCTGCGGGACACGTGGTCTCGTGGGAGGAGTCGATCAGCTTTTCGTCGGGCCCATGTCCCCGGCTGATGAAGTGAAGAAGAAGGAGTTCCTTGCGCCAAACAGGCGCAAATCGTGATGAGTACCTCCATGAGTTCAACCATTTGGCGAGGTACGCTCTGGCGAGGTGGCCACTGATGAGGCCAAGCAGGAGAAGTTCGTGGAGGGTTTGTCTGAGGAGCTTCAGGACAAGCTCTCTATTGTGGACTTCCCCGACTTCCAGACCTTGGTGGACAAGGCCATTATCGCCGAGCACAAGGCGAGAGCGGGCGAGTCCCGCAAGCGCAAGTGGGAGGCCCAGCGGTCTGCACAGGCCGGCCTCGTTCGTCCCCGTGTTGGACCTGCACCGGTGGCCCGTTCTTTGGCTTCACCACCGCCGAGGCCTTCAGCACCAGCTCCACGTCCTCCGCAGGCCGTGACTCAGTCACGTGCGCCTGCGACCCAGCAGCAGGGTGTTCCCCGCAACCCCGCGGCCGACGTCACCTGCTTCTACTGCCACGACAAGGGCCACTACGCGAGTAGTTGTCCTAAGAAGACTGGAGCGGCCCCTCGTCCTAATGGAGGACGCGGGCAAGGGAGTGGTCACCCACCTGACCAGAAGACCCCGGGCTTGGGGAGCGGCCGAGTCAATCATATCTCGGCTGAGGAGGCACAGGAGGCACCCGACGTGGTGTTGGGTACGCTCCTTGTTAATTTGCGTCCTGCTACAGTTTTATTTGACTCTGGGGCCTCGCATTCTTTTATTTCGAGGTCTTTTGTCGTTGATTGTGGGCTTCACCGTGTTCCTCTGGGATTCCACTGCTTGATTCGCTCTCGGGTTCGAAATGAGAGCCACCAAGTATGCGGGATGTTCCTATCCACATCGAAGGAGTGGGATTCTTGGCGAGTCTTATCTGCTTTCGACTCGTGCGCTTGGATGTGATTCTTGGCATGGATTGGTTGTCCCAACACTTGGGGCAAATCGATTGTGCGGAAGATTGTCTACCTCACGACCCTTCAGTGAACAGGTTGGGTTTCGCCACGATTGCGAGAGCCCCATCTTTATGTCCTTGAAGCAAAGCGGCATTGAGATTCACGACGTCCCCACGGTGTGTGACTTCGCGGATGTCTTTCCCGAAGACTTGCTCGGCATGCCACCTGCTCGAGATCTGGAGTTTGTGATAGAGTTGCTGCCCGCATCGCCCTATTTCTAAGAGGCCGTGTCGCATGCCTCCTAATGAGTTGGAGGAGCCGAAGAAGCAATGGGTGAGCTGCAAGAGAAGGGTTTTATCCGCCCTAGCTCATCTCCTTGGGGTTGTCCATTATCTTTGTGAAGAAGAAGGACAAGACCTTGCGCATGTGTGTTGATTACCGTCCGCTTAATGAGGTGACGGTAAGAACAAGTATCCTTTGCCCGTATTGATGATCTTTTCGATCAATTGACCGAGCACGAGTCTTCTCAAGATTGACTTGAGATTGGGCTATCATCAAGTCGATCGTGGTCGAGGATATTCCTAAGACGGCTTTTGCTACTCGTTATGGCCTTTACGAGTACATCGTCATGTCTTTTGGTTTGACTAATGCTCTGCTTTATTCATGAATCTTATGAACTCGGTATTCATGGAGTATTTGGATAGGTTTGTGGTGGTGTTCATCGACGATATCCTTATCTACTCCAAGAGTGAAGAAGAGCACGAGCATCTTAAGCTTGTGTTGGGCAAGTCGCGTGAGCACCAGGTTGTATGCCAAATTCAGCAAGTGCAAGTGCAGTTGAAGGAAGTGGCGTTCTTGGGCCATGTTCTTTCAAAGGAGGTGTGGCTGTGGATCCTAGCAAGGTCGGTGATTGCTATCTTGGGTCACCAAGTCGGTCACCGATGTGCGGAGTTTTCTTGGTTTGGCTGGCTACTATCGCGCTTTATCGAGAATTTCTCCAAGATTGCAAAGCCTATGACCGAATCGCTCAAGAAAGACAAGAAATTTGAGTGGTCCGCCGCTTGTGATGTGAGTTTTCAGGAACTCAAGAAGCGGTTGACCTCAGCCCAAGTGCTTGTTCTCCCGATATTCACAAGAGTTTTGATATCTTTTGTGATGCTTCTCGTCGTGGTCTTGGTTGTGTTCTTATGCAGAGGGCAAGGTTGTGGCCTATGCATCGCGGCGATTGAGGCCTCATGAACTCAACTATCCTACTCATGACTTGGAGTTAGTCTGCTGGGTCCATGCACTCAAGATTTGGCGGCATTATCGATTGGTAACCGTTGTGAGGTGTATTCGACCACAAGAGCTTGAAGTACTTGTTCACCCAAACGATCTCGAACCTCGTGCAAAGAAGATGGTTGGAATTGATCAAGGACTATGACATGGGCATTCAGTACCATCCGGCAAGGCCAATGTCGTTGCGGATGCACTCGCTTGGAAGGTGTATTGCAACATGTTGATGCTCCAAGAGCAGCCCTTCCTCATTTCCAAATTCCAGCGCCTCAATTTGGGTTTGATCGAGCACGGTTCCTTGCTTCGTTGGTTGTGCAACCAACCTTGGTGGACCAAATCAAGGCGCACAAAGAGTGCGGATGTTGGTGTGAGCCAAATCAAGCGAACATCAGGATGGGATAGCCAAGTGCTTTTCGAGGACGAGCATGGCGTTGTGTGGTTTGGACAGGCGTCTTGTGGTTCCTAAGGTCATGGAATTGCGGAATTTGATTCTCCGCGAAGCCCATGATTCTCCTTGTCTATTCATCCCGGCTACCAAGATGTATCGGGACCTTCGCCGAGGTTACGTGGACCCAATGAAGCGCGAGATTGCCGTGTTCGTTGCGAGTGCGGCGTGTCTTTGTCGCGTGAAGGCCGAGCATCGGCGTCCAGCAGTCTTCTTGACCTTTGCGATGCGAGAATGGAAGTGGGATTCGTTGGCATGGACTTCATCACCGCATTGCCCCGCCACAAAGGGAATGATGCTATTTGGGTCGTGATCGATGTGTTGACTAAAGTGGCACATTTCCTTCCGGTCAAGACTCAGCTTCGTGTGGGGCCTTTGGCCGAACTTTATGTTTCGAGGATTGTGAGTCTTCACGGTGTACCGAAGACGATTATTTCTGATCGTGGTGCACTTTTCACCTCGCGGTTTTGGCATAGTCTGCAAGAGGCTATGGGGACCCGCCTTCATTTCAAGCCTTTCATCCTCAGACTGATGGTCAGACGGAGCGAGTCAACCAAGTGTTGGAAGATATGCTCGTGCTTGTGTTCTTTCCTATGGGAAAAGTGGGAGAAATGCCTACCTTTGCCGAGTTCTCCTACAACAACAGCTATCGTGCCGCCTTGGCATGGCACCATTTGAGGCTTTGTATGGAAGAAGATGCGAACCCCATTGAACCGTCGAGATCGTGGCGGCGCTTCGCCCGATTCGATTAATGAGGCCGAAAGTCGTTCGATTGATCCGCGAGCATCTGCGCACGCCCGATCCCAGCGTAAGAGCTATGCGGATCGTCGTCGCCGTGAGTTGAGCTCTGAGCCCAATGACTTTGTATATCTCAAAGTCTCACCCTTGAAGGGCCATCAGCGTTTTGGCAGCAAGGGCAAGTTGGCTCCTCGATATGTTGGGCCTTACCGTATCATCGAGAGAGTTGGAGCAGTTGCATACAGATTGGAGCTGCCAGCTGCACTTGAGGGGGTGCATGATGTGTTCCATGTTTCACACCTGAAGAAGTGCCTCCGTGTCCCAACTGAGGAAACTCCGTTGGAAACTCTCGATGTGCAGGAGGATTTGACCTATCGCGAGCATCCTGTTCGCATTCTTGAGGAATCTGAACGGAGAACAAGGAACCGTGTCATCAAGTTCCTTAAGGTTCAGTGGTCAAACCATTCTGAAGATGAAGCAACTTGGGAGCGAGAAGATCGCCTTCGTGCAGATTTTCCTTCTTTCTTCTCCGAGTAAACGGAATCTCGGGTCGAGATTCTTGTAAGGGGGGGAGAGTTGTAACATCCCAATTTTGGGCTTGTGTTTCAAATGTAAGAAAATGAGTAGAAATTAAAACTTTTTCTTACATCATGTATTTCCTTTGTGTACCGAACAAGTATTGTACCAAAGATTATGGAAGTACAAAGTCACAAGTCTTTTGATCCAAATCTTGTCCTTCCAAAAACAATCTTGTCAAATCTTATGATCATCCTCTGGATATATTTTTCCTAAGTCTCTGTGGTGGTATGTGACCCCTCTGAAAAATTTCACAATTTTTGAAATTGTTTGAATATTTTAGAGGCAGATCAAACTGTTTGACTCTCACCAAACATTAAAACAGAGCCTTGCAGAATTTTGGAGATTTATTCGCAGCATAAAACTCTCTGAAAATTTTTCGCAAGGTCAATGTCTCAGATCAGCAAGCTCCTGTAAAATTTCAGAAATTTTGGAGTTATTTTGCTACCCCAAATAAATCCTCAAAAGTCTCAGCTTAATTAAAACCTAAAACCAAATTCACTATTCATTGGGTTCGAGTCGGACTCGAGTCCGAGCCACTTGACTTCGGTTGAACCACCTAATCGCACCGAGCCGCGGTTTAAAGCGCGTGCAATCTCGGCCGTTGGATTCGGATCGCGCGCCCATGTTCGTGTAAGCATTCGGACCCTCCGGTTGCATTGGCCAATAGGGACCGTTGATTTCAATCGACCGCCCGATTTCCGTGGGCAATCGGACCGTCCGCCGAACTCGCTCAATCGTGACCGTCCATTTTTAATCCGACGGTCGTGGTTTGTTTTCGCTGTTCTTCTTCCTCCTCTGCTTCTTCGAGCGCGCGGGCGGCAATGGCAGAAAGAGAGAGGCTGAGTGGGTGGCGTTGATGGGTCACCTCAAAGTTGCTTTCGTCAACGTCTCTCTGTGGAGCATTTAATGCGCTCAGGCTTTCTCCTCCATTGTCCCGAGTCTCACTTGCTCCCATCTTTTCTGGGTCTACAACCGGAGCATGAACCGAGCTCACCATGGGCTCATGTCCTTGATCGAAACCCTAATCCTTTCCTATAAATTGGCTCCCCTAGGTCCTCCTGGTGTTCTTTTACACCGCACCTAGCTATTCTCTGTGTTTGAGCTCAAGAACACCTCTCACCCTCAAAACACCATTGTTGGCCGTAGAGCTCCAATGGCGGCCTTGGTGTCCAAAGGGTTCATCTTCGCATTTCTTGCACCCTTTTGAACCCCTCAACCTCCTTTATATTTCCCTAACTTGATTTTGGGTTGCATTCACAGAATCACTCAATTTTAAGTTTGGAGATTTTCGTTGGTTTCACCCCTTTCTTCTCCACTCAGGTAAGTGATTCTTTTGCAATTACTTGCTTTTGGAGCCTCTTTGAGCTATAATGAAGCTGTGGTAATGAGTTGGTTCTTCTCATTTTGCTCGAACCTCATTTTCCACTTCATCTTCTTCGCTCGGTGGACTTCATCGTGTTCAAGTCTTCCCGGCCATCTTGGAAGCTCCTCTCGCTTAAGGTAGCTCCTATATAGTCCCTAGAAGTCATGGCACTTCGCTTCCTTGGACCGCAGCGAGCATTTTGCCATTTTCGTGTTTTGCCGTGTCGGCCTTCATCTTTGCTTTCCGGCCGGCTGCCTGCACTTCCACCGCGGCGAGGTCACCACCATCGGGTCCGCAACACTATTGCGAACCCATTTTGATAGTTTAGGGCGCCGCCGCGATGGAGTCGCCGGCGACGGTAGCAAAGCCATTCGGTTTTGTCACCGAGAAGCTCCGTTTCGCTGCGGATCATTAGGACACATTAATTACCAATCATTAGCTGTTAATTGTGTCTTAATCATTATTATTGAGCCACCGACTGTGGGCCCAATCTCCTTAAATCAATCTGCTTTCACTCCACAATCGCTCGACATCATTAATGCTTAATCATTGATTAATAAAAATGTCGGCACTTAACCTGCTCGGAAACCTTCTCGGTCGCCGACTTGTGGGCCCAGTGCACCGTGCGATGGGTTAAATCGTTGCGATCGTGACTCGTAGTCACCGACATGCGGTCCCACTCGCCGAGCACCTCTTTTGAACTTCGATCTATAGCCGCCGTCCATTTTGTGATCTCGCGGCCCGGATCTGCATGCATTCGACCATCCGGTTCCCTCGCCGCCTCGGGCCGCCGATCTTGCGATCAATGGTGAGATCGTGTGTGCAATCGGACAATCCGGTTGTTGGTGCGTTCGGGCCGTCCATCCGCCGATCGCGGTGGGATTGGCCCAAGCAACCGCACCGTCCCGCTGCATACACTCGGGTGAGCCGCTGGATCTTGATCCAACGGTAGGTTTCATATGGGTTTCGCGCGTGCGCTGCTTTTGCGCGCGCGTAAGCCGTGGATGTTAGATCAAGGGTTGTGGGGTTGTCCACGTCATTTCCTTTTATTGAATTGTTACGTATTTGGTAAGCAATTGTTTATCAACCAAAATGATATAAAAACTTTAGAAACTCATAACTAATTCATTTTAATCGCTTTTAGTTAATTCCAATCGTAATAAATTATGTTATCACTTTAGCTTATTATAAAAATGGATTTAAGCATGTTCCAAAGAGGAAAATTGTATAAATAGGAATAACTTAATTTCTGTCATTTTGAATATTCCAAAATGAATAAAACTTTAGAAAATGCATATCTTGCTCTGTGTATGTCCAAAATGAATGATTCCAACCTTGATAAATTTGTTATTAACCCAATGTTAATGTAAAATGATGGTAAGTCCAAGATTGTAAAGAAACCTTGATTAATGATTTAGTACCTATTTTCAAAGATTTAGAAAATTCGAAGACTTATAAAATGCACCAGTAATTCTCTGAAATCCTAAAAATAGAAATTTGATGTTAGGAAATCCTCTGTTATCATTCCATAATGTGAAATAGGTCTTGCACATGTTTATATTTCGAAAGTGCATGATACTAGTTTTGCATCTTAGAAAAACCATAACTAAATCATTTTAACTCCAAATGACCTGAAATTTTATATGGGTTACCTCTATACCAGTAGGTAGCTACCATAAAATTCCAGCTTCAAAATCTTTCTAGAAAATATTTTTGCTACAGTGCTATTTATGGCGAAAATGGGTTTTAGGTAATATCTTTTGCACCACAAATCCAAATTAGGTTTTTCCAGTTTCTATGTCTAGGTATATTCGTATTCTACCTGATGTGTAAATTTCACGCATTTGGTTAAGTTTTGCTTGCTCTTTTGTTTATTTGTGGCTCGTCTTATTGGTTGTTCTTGGTTCTTTTGCCTTTCGCTTAGGATTCGACATTTGCGGTAATCCCAGAACGATCCTCCGCAACCAATTGAGCAACAGCAAGAAGGCAAGCGCTTTGATCATGTTAATCCCAGATTTTAAGTATTTATGTTGATTACAAATTCTATGTATGCATTGCTACTTTGTTTTAATAGTTGGCCTAGTAGATGCATTTCCTTAGCAAATGATTATCCTCTACTACCATGAGCCTAGGTTACTTGCTGTGATTTAGAGTTCGTGGATGGGCTCTTGTCACTTAGTAGTTGCGAATTAATTGCTTAGCCATGCTTAGCTTCGGTAGAAATGGGCGGTTATCGACTTGTCGATAACCTTGATCACACAAACTTATTATGTATTATGATTTCCATCTTGTGCCATGTCTACTTATGAAAACTAAACTGAAAACAAAATGATTTAGACTTGGGCACAATGGTATGATGGTGTGATTTTCGGGTGTGACTGGAATGGTGCCTAAGTCAACAAGGACCGAACATCTTGTTACACTAAACCAAGCATTTTAGCGTGCTAACCACACTAGAGGGTATGGGACCTCTCTTGACTTAGTACTTTGGCGTGTATTGGCTCCGGGTCGCAGGAGGTCGCGGGAGGGATGGTGTTGGGAGCATTGTAGTGTCCGAAAGACTTCACCGGGATGGGATTTGTTGTCTTTGGCTTGCAATGTAAGCGTATGGTGTTTCTACCCATCTGAGCGGCTCGTAGTTAATACACAATATTGGAAAGCGTCTCAGTAGGACTTAGCCGTGCCGCATACCTACGGAAGTGTGCTTTGGCTTAAAGGCGATGCAAGTGTGGGTACATTGGTACACCTGCAGGGTTAAAACTATTCGAATAGCCTCGTCCTAGGTTATGGACACGCTTGGGAGGTCTTTCAAGAGTTAGACTACAACCTTTTAAATTAAAACTTGATGGGTGGTACGAATCGGGGTTCGTGCTATGTTGTGGTGACTATTGGGATAGTCACTTCAGTGGTTACTTGTATGTATCTTTACTTCATCATTGCTTTGATAACAAAACAGATTTGCAAACTTGCTTTTGAAATGTATTACATTATTGCAAATAAAGTTGGCTTTATGCAAAATGAGACATACAACCTCCACCTAAATAAGCTTGCATGTAGTTATGAATAGGTCCGCTATTCCACACGTCGATCTTGCGGTACAAAGACAATCTTTGTACTCGGATGCTATGCTTAATTGTTTTGTTGCGGAGGAAGAAGGTGAGCAGAAGGGCCTCACTTTTGTGAGTCTGTGTTGTGGTAGCTTATGGGCGACTAGCTTGGCGCCCGGTCGGTTGCCTTGTGGGTGTGTGGCTAACCGGTCGACTTTTGTTCTAGCCATCTTATGGCGCTTTTGCTCATTGTCATTCTTGTATATTGATCTATTTGGCGGTCGGTTCTCTTTTGTAATAACTTTACTTTATGTATGTCGTTGTTGAACTTAGTAATGTATGTGTATGGAATTGATGTGTATTTTGTGATGATGTACATATGCTGCAGTGCAGGAAGCATATGTCCATCGAGGCTTAGAATGTTTAATTAGTAACGCTAGAACCAATTGGAGGTTAAGTGTTACTAGTTAAATATTCCGGGTCCTCACATTTTAATCCTTCGCTCTGCGGAACACATCGCATGAGCACCCCTTGGGTTCCTCATTTATAGAGGAAACCCTCGACCAAAGTATACATTTTGGCCTTCGAATAATCGATGCATTACGGATCTTCATCGGGTAAGGAACCCGTCTGAAGGTACTCGTAGATGGGTGCCATCCATGTATCTTCGTACTCTAGAGAGGCTGTTTCTATAGAGGGTGTCTCTAGTTCTTCGACTATAGATGGCTTTTGAAGCTATTCCAAAAACACCTCTTTCGGTACCAGGGATAGGGAGGAAGCTCAGCGAGCCAGTTGGTCTGCGAGGAAATTATCCTTTCAAGGGATAAATTGTACCTCAAAGCCCAAAAAGTGCTTTTCTAACTTGCGAACTTCCGATAGGTACCGGGACATGGTCGAATTAGAGCACTGGTACTCTTTTCCGGCTTGATTCACGACTAGTTGAGAGTCTCCTCTTACGAGTAGTCGTCGAATCGAGAGCGCTTTCGCGGCTCGTATACCAGCTAGCAAACCTTCGTACTCTGGCACATTATTAGTGGCTTGAAAGTTTAATTGTATGGCATACTTTAAGGTTTCTCCTGTAGGAGATTCCAGGACCACCCCAGCCCCTGAGCCACTTATTGTAAGTGACCCGTCAAAGTACATCGTCCACTGATCGTGGGAATCGTACTGGGGATCCTGAACAGGTTCAGGATTTGTCCCTTCGGCGACAAAGTCTGCCAAGATCTGGGATTTAATGGCCGTTCGGGACACGAAATGGATGTCGAACGCCCCAAGTTCGACTGACCACTTTGCCATGTGTCCCGCTGTTTCCCTATTCTGGAGGATTGATCCCAAGGGAAACTCAGACGGCACAGCTAGTTTGTGCGCCTGAAAATAATGTCTCAGTTTCCTCAAAGACATGAGGAGGGCATACAGAAGTTTTTGAACCTGAGGGTAACGCTCGTTAGGTCCGTGCAAAACTTCACTAACGTAGTATACCGGTCGTTGTATGTTTTCACGTTCAACGACCAGCACTGCGCTTACTGCCTGTGGCGTGGCAGCTAGGTAAATTAAAAGCGTCTCTCCTAGTTTCAGGGAAACTAGAATAGGAGCACTCGTAAGATACCTCTTGACTTCCTCGAAGGCTAAGTTAGCCTCTTCTGACCACTCGAAACCTTCGTGTTTCCTTAGAAGTTTGAAGAAAGGCAATCTTTTTTCTCCCAGTCGTGCTATGAAACGACTTAACGCCGCCATGCATCCTGTGAGTTTCTGGACTTCTTTCTTCGTGGTCGGGGGGGGGCGCATCTGAGTGATGGCTTTTATCTTTTTAGGATTCGCCTTGATTCCTCGTGCAGAGACCAGGAATCCATGTAATTTTCCTGAAGAGACCCCGAACACACACTTCTCGGGATTAAGTTTCAAGTGGTGTTTTCTGAGGTTGTCGAAAGTCTCCTGCAAGTCGGTGATATGGTTGAGTCATTTGGTGCTTTTTACGACTAGATCATCAATGTAGCCTTCTAAGTTTCGGCCTAATTGAGGAGCGAAAGTCGTTTGCATCAAACGCTGAAAAGAAGCTCCAGTATTTTTTAAGCCAAATGGCATTTTGACATAGCAAAATATCCCAAAGGGCGTAATAAATGCGGTCTTCTCCTCATCTTCTCGACACATACTAACTGGGTGGTAACGAGTATGCATCCAGAAAACTCAACATCTCACATCCTGCGGTAGAGTCAACCAGCTGATCGATACGAGGTAAAGGGAAATCATCTTTTGGAAAAGCTTTATTAAGATCAGTAAAGTCTACGCACATACGCCACTTGCCGTTAGACTTTCTAACCATTACAGGGTTGGCCAACCACTCTGGGTGGTTGACTTCTCTTATGAAGCCTGTCTTAAGCAACTTGTCCAATTCTGACCTAATACCATCTCGTCGATCAGGGGAAAATCTCCGTAATTTTTCTTTTATGGGTAGTCTATCAGGCCGTAAAGCTAGCCTGTGCTCGATCACTTCCCTGCGGACTCCGGGCATGTCGGATGTTCGCCACGTGAAGACATCAGCGTTTTCCTGGAGGAAAGTGATGAGGACGTCTTCCTATTTGGGGTCGGAAGAATCCCCAATGCGAACAGTCTTCGAGGGCTCCCCTGCGTCCAGAGGAACCTCTTTGACCTGGTCGTTCGGCGTAGGTGCAGCTTTAGGCTTCGACTTGCTAGTCGAAGGCTGACTTTCATCCCAAGTTGGTAGTTGTCCAACCATCTCGAGGGATCGATGGTCACAGGAGTGCGCCATCTTCTTATCACAGTATATCGTGATCACTCCTTTGGGACCTGGCATCTTAAGACATTGATACCCATAATGAGTAGCTATTAAGAATTTTGCCAAAGTAGGTCGTCCGAGTATGGCATTATACGCCGTATCGAAGTCGACCACATCAAAGGAGACCTTCTCTGTCCTGAAAATGCTTGGTGATCTAAACGTTAAAGGAAGAGAAACTTGGCCAATTGGTTTGGCCGAAGATCCCAGTACGATTCCGTGAAATGAATATCGTACCGGCCTTACCTTTGTCCTGGGTACCTGCATCTCGTCCAGGGTACTCGTAAACAGAATGTTTAGCGAGCTTCCACCATCAACTAAAACTCGATTAACTCGACAATTGTTGATGGTGGGTTCACCACTATCGGAATCGACTGATCTAGTCGAAGGGATCGGGCAATCACCTTTCTCAAAAGTAATGGTGACTTCCGACCACTTCGGTAATTTATTGACAAGAGGGGAGTCGACTGTGTTTACCTCACGTTCAACAGCTTTCAGCTGTCTCCGCGATTCGTATGCCGAAGATCCCCCATAGATGTGATCAATGGTGTGTTGTGGATCCTGGAACGACATCTCCTCATCATTTGACTCTTTCTGTCCACTGGTTTGACCTACCTGTTCAAGAGTAGGAAGTGGCCCCTTGCCAGAGTAATAGTCTTCGAGGTTCTGTAGGAAAACTCGGCAATTACGAAGATCATGCCCTTCTTTTTTATGAAAAGGACACCACGTGGGTTTGTCGTTTCTCCGATCTTGGCGCTTACCTTTACCTCGATCGGGATTTTGCTTGAGGTTGCGTGGCTCCTTGTCACTTACGGCCAGAACCTCCTTAGAACCAGCAACTGAAAATTTGTGTCTCTTTGCCTTGTTCTTAGATTTCCTAGCCTTTTTATCCTTTTTCTTACCACTTTACTTTGCCTCGAGGGATGTTGTCTTTACGATCAATAGTATTGTTCCACTCGATCGCTTCAAGAGCGATCGATATCTATCGGCCATCTCGAAGAGTTCGGCGACGGTGGCAGGTGGATGTAAAGCGATATCCTCTGTTATCCTACGCACGGACTCCACGCTGAAAGCCCGATCACGGATGAGTCGAAACTTCCGAATAGAATTTGAACTGGTAGGCGCTGATGAATTGGCGTAGCGTTTCATGGTCGTTCTGCCGTATCCGGTGCAGGTCATCCTCTTTTCCAGGGCGGTTGTAATTGCCCTGGAAATTTGACAGCAGAAGATCACAGAGGTGTTCCACGAGTAGATCGACTCGAATGGCTAGTTTAAAAGCCATGATCGTGCCGATCCTTCAAGTACAGTAGGAAGGTAATTCGCCATGACATGCTCTCCTCCTCCTGCAGCTCGGATAGCTGTAGTATAGATTTGGAGGAACTCGATGGGATTTTGAGTTCCATCAAATTTCTCCATGTTCGCGCGGTCGGAAGCGTGGTGGCCAGCGGACCGCTCGAAGGTCGGGTGAAAACGCCCGACACCCCGAGATGACCTCTTGTCTCCTTCTCTGCAGAAAAGAAGGGTTAATATCGTCGGGTGATCGAACTCGTCGATACCTAGCCACAGGAGGGCTGGACCTACGATAGGTCTCAGCTTTACGAGGGAAATACTCCTCATACTCCACTTGCCGCCGTGCATCTCGTCGCGGAAGTGGTGAAAGATCACCTCTCCTGTGGGTTTGTGGCGTCTTGCTCAGGTCGGGAGAACGACGTGAGTGAAAATCGTGCCGCCTTCTATGTGACGAGTTATCTGAACGGCTGGCAGAAGGAGTCGTAGTACTTTGACTTCCTGGTTGTGGTCGACGAAGACGCTCGAGTTTGGCCATCGTGTCACGAAGCTTTGTGTGATTTCTTCTGCAAAGAGATCATAACCTGGTGCTCGAGCGAGTTCTTGAGTCGGGTTTTCCAGCAAATCGTTGATATGCTGGAGTTCTTGAGCTTCCTCCGACTGGGAATAAGCACGCTCAGGAAGGTTTTTCTGAGCTGCCATTTTCTTCCGTCGGGTTGTCTTAGAACGGTCTATTTCAGACCCCTGAGTTTGCTTTAATGGAGGGCGAGAATGTTGAGGATGTCCCGCACGTTCATTAAAGTGTTCGTCTCGTTCGCCAGTGGTGGTGTCCTTGCCATTGCGACGAGGTGGCGTAGAGTATGCTCGTCGGGAAGCATTGCCAATCCTTCTTCTGGGAGAACGATCCTTATCAGAGGGAAGGATGAAGACCTCCCGTGGATGACCTCCACTTGTGCTCGAGACCTCCTCACTTGAGGAGTAGTTGAGCGATACCATCTGGCGACTTGGAGTAAACCCCTCCAGGTAGGGGAACTCTGGGTTATAACCGTCTCCGTCTGCAGGTGAGTCCTGCGTCGGGACGGTTGGATCTGGATGAACAGCGTGTTCGATCCTCTTCCCTGCGGAAACACTCGGAGAGAGAGAGGACCATCAGGTGTCGATGGAGTTCCGGAATGATGGCTTCCAGAACCTATCTTGCCAAGTCGTACTGCCTTGGGGGGACTCGAACACTTAGAGGAAAAGCTCTCGTCGTGTTGTGAGTTTGCCCCGAGACAGTCCTGTTGTCGGTCATGTTGACCCTTGCCCGCTGAGGAAATTGGTTCCTCGACTGGGCGTACTGTCGTGGGGGATAAGGATCCCTCCTCAACTCCGTTAGCGACGTAGTCTCCGAGATCTGATAGAAGATCTCCAGAGGCGGCAATACCGTCAGAAGATTCGATACTCGGTTCGTATTCGAGACCGGCATCCATGTCGATGTCTGCGTAATTGGCCAAGTCGAACCAATTCTCCTCATTCCATTCTCCTGCCATGGTAGCATCAAAGAGAAAAGAAAGAACTGTTGACAAAGAATTACCAGAAGTTCCCCACGGTCGGCGCCAACTATTGGTGTTTTAGAACCGATCTTACGTAAAGATTGTTTGATTCGGGGGGTCTCCACAATTGATCACGCAGGTGAAAGAGACATGGGGATTTTTATACAGGTTCGGGCCTTCTCCAGTGAGAATAACAACCCTACTCATGTGTATCTTGTATTGGGTATCTGGGTTACAATCAGCTGAGTGTCTTACTGACTAACTCTCCCCAAAAAGCCTCTCCTTCTATCTCTAAAAGATACCTATTTATATTACGCAGTGGTGGCTGTTGTCGTTCCAAACTAATTAGTCGCTCATTATTGCACAATAATGAGAGTAATTACCGGAGTAGTAACCTCCCCATACTGTCAAACGGTTATCAGTCAGAGATAGTGGGGCGTTTTCTGTAGTTATGCTAAGCATAACTACGTATTTTGACTGCTTGGATTCTCACCATTAAATGGGCCTTCTGACGGGTGGACCTAGTTAGTCGTGAAGAATTCGTAGCTGACCTAGTCATAATAGGACTTACGACTAGGGGGGTAATCGTAGGAAGACTTACGATCGGTGCCGGTCGTGAAAGACTTACGACCGGACGTGATCGTAGCAGAACTCACGATTACACTATAGTTGTAGAAATGCTTACAACTAGGGGGTAGTCGTAGAAGAACCTACGACTTCCTGATTTGTTCTTTCCTTATAATATTAAGGGGTATGTCATGTGACGTCATATT
Organism: Ampelocalamus luodianensis; assembly: GCA_036346255.1. NCBI lineage: Eukaryota > Viridiplantae > Streptophyta > Magnoliopsida > Poales > Poaceae > Ampelocalamus > Ampelocalamus luodianensis. The sequence goes on along the minus strand of JAYEVH010000151.1, from coordinate 26,881 downwards.
TCATGATTATGGAATAATAAAATGAGGATTATTTAGATCCTCGTCGATATTTTTATGGATGTGTATGTCAAAGTTGTGGATGTGTGTACTAGCCACTGATCATGGGACTAGTATGGTACACACACGAGAGTTTCGGGTATTCAAAGCCTAGGGTCCAACAATAGAAGTCCAAAGGTTAAACTTCTATTGGAACTGTTCCCGATGAAGTGTGGGAAAGCAAAGCATCACCATCTCTTTGAGAACACCATCTCTTTGAGAACTGTTCTCAACAAATAGAATTACAAGAAATGGTTGGCATTCTTTATTCTGTAGCCGCACAAGGCGAGATCGAATCCGCAATGAGAATATACGTGATAGGGTGAGGGTAGCACTAATTGAAGAGAAGCTTGTCCAACATCGCTTGAGATGGTTTGGACATCTCCAACAGAGGCCTTCTAAGGCACCAGTACGTAGTGGAATTTTAAGACACACTGAAAACGTAAGAAGAGACAAAGGTCGACCAAGACTAACCTGGGAGGAAGCAGTTAAAAGATATTTGAGGGATTAGAATGTAGCTAAAGAATTAGCTTTGGATAAGAGTGTATATAAGTTAGTGATCCATGTACCAGAACCATAAGAAGGTTTAGGGGCTGTGTTTTAGGCTCTCGGCTCAGATGGCAGGATGCACGACTTAGGGTTTTAGCCTTGTAGGGTTTTTTATTATTATTTTATTTTATTTACAAGGCTCTCGTCTCTTTGACCTTGAGGAGGTTCCATTCCTAGCCTACCCCAACTTGTTTGGGACCAAATACTTTGTTGTTGTTGTTGTTGGTTGGTTGGTATTCTTTATTCTGTCTGTTCGGAAAAAGGAGTTTTATTTTTTAAACCCAAGTAAAAATACCTTTCTTGACCAAGTCAATTTCTAGTAAAAAAACCAGTAGAAGACACTCAATCTTCTACCATGATCCTACAACCTCTTTTCTAAGTAAGTCATTTTCACTTGAAGTTGGGGGGCAAGATGACGGGGGTCCAATAATCCTTAATTAATTAAATTATTTATTTTTAATATTCATTACAGAAGATAATGTCTTTATACAACCTTCAAGGATACCCCTCAGTATCAACAATGAGGGATATTATAAATACCTAGTGGTCGTAAGCTATTCTACGACCACTCTACATAGTCATAAGTTCTTCTACGACCACCTATTGATCGTAAGTCCTACTACGATCATCTTATGATTGTAAGTTCCACTATGATCACCTAATGGTCGTAGGCCTTACTACGACCAGGTCATTCACGACCACCCTATGGTCGATAAGAACCACAAATATGTGGATCCAATCGACTAGGGACCACATACACTGTATCTAATTATACACAGTAGCTAATATATGTGTCGTTGTTCTCTAGTATAACTGTGTATTAATCTATGTTTCTGGTATAACCGCAAGGCGAACGTGAGGTGTTGTCTCCTTGACAATAAATGTAACATCCCAAAATCCATATTTTGTGAATGCTTAATAGAAATGCATTGTGAAAAATACTTCGATCATTTTACATATGAAAATCTACCCATGCTTGACATTTGAATTTTTGTTTAAAAGCAAATCATAAAATACAAAAAAAACATGTACTTAAAAGAAATTAGCTAAAAAAATAAAAATAATAGGTGAGAGAATTATCTTGGTATAATCTCCTAGGAAAAATTTATTAAACAACTTATGTGAAACTTTGTTAAGAATAACAAATACAAATACATAAAAATAGAAATTTGTAAGAATTTTAGAGAAAATCAAAGAAGAGAAAAACTTCTAAAAAAATTACATAAGGAACTTCATTAGGTCAGGTGCGATCACAAAAAGTTTCATAAATTTTTTAGATCTTTGCTAGGTGTAAAAATTTGGCAAACAACTCAGCAGTTAAACCCAAAACCCTAACCTAATTCCTCTCCCTCTCACTGAGAGCGGCCCCATTAGCAGGGACATTCGTCCACCTCGGCTTGCCCCCTTGCTCGTGAGCCCATCGCCATGCGCCCACTGCTTTGGCTACGCCCCTGGTTTCGCCCAACCGCCCCTTTCACCTCCACTCGCCCATGCTTGCCCTAGCTCGCCAGCCGTGCCACAATTCTGTCAAAACCTCCGAGAGCTCTGCCGCCTTGCTCGTGGGCACGCTCACTCCTCCGTGTGTCTTCTCTGCCCCATCGCCTATAAGAAGCTTGCCAGGGTTTCTTCTCTCTCTTAACTCGCCATTCCCCTTATTCTCCTACCTTCTCCTCTCCTCGAATGAGCTTAAACAACCATAGAGCTCGAGCTTTATTTTGTCCACCGCACCACTACCGCCATTTCTGCCACCCCGAAGGGTTTCTCTTCAATCCGCTCATGTCATCTCATGTTCCAGAGCACAAGGAACTTTTCCCCTCACTCGATTTCCTCTTTGGTCCCCAGGAGCTTCTGCATCGTTGCTTCTTCCCCAACTCCAGCCGACAATGTCGCCTTCGCTACTGTTTCCTCCTCGGTGAACCCCGCATCGATTCCTCATGGCCAGAGCGCTCCTACATCTCCCTCATCCTTCCCTGACCATCGGACGGAACTCTCCCTCGCCCGAACACCTCCTCCACGTGAAGCCCCACCGTGCCTCCTTGGTTCTTCGTCGTAGGCCTTCTCCGAGCTTCCCCGAGCCCTGTCTTTGCTTTCAATGAGCTCCTAGTGACTTGTAGATGCTCATGTTCATGTTAGTTAGACAAGGATGACGTTGTGCTCGTAGTTGGCTTGTAGCCGTAGCGTCGCCATCGCTCATCTTTGGTATGCCGCTACGTCGAGCCACCCTAGCCCTCGTCGCTAGCACCATTAGGTGCGCAAACCCATGGGGAACCTATTTTGGGCTTAACCTGGCACCGCCGTGCGCCACCGCGCCGATGATGAGCGTGGCCGTGAGCACCCGAGCATTGCTCTGTACTATCCGAACGGAACAAGCATTGTAGCAACGCCATTAATTAACCCAAATCCCTGTCGTTTAGACAAAGCAATGATTAGTTGTTGATTAATTGCTATGGTGTTTCAATAACATGTGGGGCCACAAACAGTTAACGAAGTTCATTTAAAACTAGGTTTCACTGACGAGTCAATGACACGTGGGCCCATGCATTAAGTGCACAGTGACACCTACTTGGTGGACCAAGGCGCTGTGCGTACAGACTTTCGGTCTACGCACTATTTCCATGAGCCTAGCCATTGACATATGGACCCCACCCATCGAAATAAAGAAAATCGAAAGAAAATATAAAGTACGCTTTTAGTTTTGGGGAAAAACGCTTTCTCTATTTGGAAAGTGTAAACCTCAGTAAGTCTAGAGAAGAATACGCTTTCCTTAATGGAAAACATAAACCTCAATATATCATATGAGAGAATACACTTTCTCTATTGGGAAAATGTAAATCTCAGAAAATACGATTTCGATGTCATTTTTCTTTTTCTCTGGAATTTCCAAACCGAACCAAATTGAAATCTTAATAACTTTTGCATAAAAACTCCAAACTGAATGATTTTTATTTCTAAATTCATCTAAAATCATGCTCTACCAGAATATACAAAAATATTTGAATTTGGTTACTGTTAAATTTATTGGTGTTATTTAATTCGTTTCTGGCTCTTTTTGGATTAGACGTTGATTGCTTGAACGATTATTTCGATGACCAACCATCCACATGTAATACTCCAAAAAAAATCGGGAGAGAATAATTAAATCGGGAGAATATTTATTTTAGCAAAGCGATTGAACAGGAGAAAGAGGGGTTTTAATGTAATACTCCGATTTATTCTACGAAAGAAAGCATTCAAAAGAGAAATTAAACATAAAAAAGGGGGGTTTCTGCAGTTCTTCGGCAACTTGGGCCTCAGGCCTTGGCCCAGGAGGCCCATGAGGGGTCGGGCACCAATAAAAGGAAGGGGGAAACCCTAACTTCACTGTAGCTACAGTGTCACTGCCATCACTGTAGCACGGCTACTGTAGCACGCCCTCTCCTCCATGGTGGTACCCCCTCCATTGGTGCCTCCCTTCCTTGCCGTCGGTGCTCCCTACTGCCGATCAAGTGAAGAAAGGAGAGGAGATCAACTTCGCGGGGAGAGTTCATCATCTTGCTGCGATTCTACAAGGGTAACGTCGCGTGTTCTTCGTTGGTTGATGCGTCGTAGTTGCGGCTGATGTTGTTTGGTAGATTGATTTGCGTCGGTTTAATAGATCGCGTTCTGTCCAGATTATTGCGCGGTCAATTTCATGTGTTTAGAGGCCGAATTAGGAGTTTTGATCTCCTAGAGTTATGTAGGTCTTGTTCTTAGATTTCAATGGCCGCCAAGAACGCCCAAATACGATTAACGGTTAGAAAGTTATTAATTGTTTAGTGCCGCTGTCTGGTTAATCTGTCAACATCCTGACAGTCTGTAGAAAACTGAGTTAAACTATTAGTTAAAGACGAAATCAGAGGATCTCAATATAACGACAAATGTAGGTAATTTCCATACCTTTTCATAGAGATAAAGAACGCAAGATTTGGACTTTCGTAGCAAAAGTTATGGTGGTTTTAGCGTACTGTCCAGAGAACCCGATGTGAATTCTGATGTCTGAAAGATTGATTTGCTAGGGGCCGTTAAGGGCAGAATAAGAAGGGCTCCCCAACTAGGTTTATTTAGATAATTTAATTACCTTTTCAGAAAATCCAGGAACATCTTATTTGGACGCCTGAGCAGAAAGTTATGTATTTTAGAAGTTGACTGTTCACAGGGTGCGCCAAACCAATCGTTAGAAATTGGAAGTTGGGAAACACTTGGGGGGTTTAGCAAGTTCATTTGTGTTGTTCTTTTGCTCTTGGTTCAATATGTTGGTCTTAGATTGGGTTATCTTAATATTTAGGTGGGAGCGTGGTCCCAGGGGAAGCACCCTCGTCGCGTCCACCGTTCTCGCACAGTTGAGGCAAGTATTCGGGCTATAATATATGTATGCTTGCATGATGTGATTGTGGTGTATCTTGATCGTATAGCCATGCATGCCTGTTTATGAGATGAGTTACTGTTTATCTTGATGACTGCTAGTTATGGTTAAAAGTTCTTCCGCATGTTGTTATTGCTTCCGTGCCAATGAGAATATGTTGTATTCCTGCATATACAAATGTTATCATGGTGCATATGCATGTTGAAAGCATACAGGTGCCTTGGTCACGTGGTGACCAAGCACATACAGTTGAGGTCCCCGTCATGTAGATGACGGGCTTGAGGTCCCCACATTCGCGGAATGTGGGCTAATGAACAAAGAGGTCCCCATCATTAAGATGATGGGCAAAGGTCCCTATACATGTGGTGTATAGGCTATTGGTCCCTGTGCCAGAGGGCACAGGCAAGGGTATACAGCGACGGTTGTATACCCCGCATTACCGGTAAAATGCGAAAAGAGATAAAGTTCAAAGGAGCATTGCATTGGTTGCATATCATGAGTTAAGTGGCTTTGTTTAGTGTGATGTTAATTGAGGATCATCGATGTTGTGTTTGTGTTCTTGTTTATGGCCTTGTTGATACTTGCTGAGTCTTTAGGCTCACCCTTGCTTTAATGTGTTTTAGGTACCAGAGGCAGGAACGACATGCATGGGAGGGAGTAGATGTTGGATGCACTCACTATATCACACTCTTAAGGCGTTTGCTGCTTAGTCCCAATTTAGAATTAAATAAACTGTTGATTAACACCCATGGATGGTGTGGTTGAATTAACTGTTTAGTTGTAATAATGAGGTTGCTAGCCTTGGTTGGTTCATTTGATAATCATGCATGTTTGGGATAATTTGATTATGAGAATTTTGTTTATGCCATGTGATCGTATTGAACTCTCGCTTTAGTGATTAAACAAAGGTGACTCTGCTAAAATTTGTATTTGTGCTAGAATAGTTTAATTCCAGTAGCATTCCAGGCTCTTTGAGAGTTGGGGTGTTACAGTTGGTATCAGAGCGGGCAGTAGGTCCGTGGTAAATAAATTGTTAAATTGACACACCGTGTACGATAAGTTGGGGATGGGTCAAGCATTGCATTTACGCTTCGTTGTATTGCTTTGATCATTTCGATGTGAAATGGGTATGAATACTTATGGGTTGCCTTTAAGATTGTTATATTTGATGATAGTAGATGATGAGAGGGTTAGCTTGTGGTTTTAGCCTTGGGTGCCGAGATTGCACCACCATCCGGTTTCTTTGGGAAGGCTATTGTCTTCCTTGAGTTGGAATGGTTATTCTTGGTTTGACCCGTGGATGAATTCTCTTGGGTCATGGTTATTTCAGTTGATGAGTGTTCATCGGTTGTTATTGGCTCCTTAAAGCAAACATTTGTTCTCCGAATGATGAGTTGTTTTGTGTTTTTAAACATAGATGGTCTATAAGATTGATCTTTTACTTGGAACTTTGGTCAATGGAAGCTTTATTTTATTTGTCCTTACAATGTGAAAGCTTTGGCCCCATGCACTCTTTTCGGATTTGAGTTCAAGTTGATACTTCTCTTTTATGAGAGGAAGCATCAAAGTTCTTTTGGCTATGTCGTGTCTTGGTTAAGTCGTAGATTGTAATAAAACAAATTGTTAGTGTTGTGGTTGCAATTGGCCCATCTTTGTTTTACAAAACAATTGTTGACTTGCCGAGTGTGAGCTATCTTTGCGACTTGCGAACGTTCTTTTCTTGAGAATCTTACCTTTCCTGTTGATGAAGGTGACCCGGGTGTCTGTTTGGTATTTTGGATATGGGAATTATCTTTCACAAAGTTCATTGAATAAAGTTTTGATTCTACTTATTTCTTTTGGAGTAGATGGAGTGTTGAAATTTAGACCCTCTTCATAGAGAAAGAGAGTGTCAACTCTCTTTTGCAATGATTTGTTGTGTTAAGTGAGAATTTGTAAGTATGCGAGATAATTGATAGCGGTTGTGATGTCAAGTTGGATTAGTGGCAAGGTGCATGATTAGCCTTAACTAGTGTCTTAGAAAGTGAAATTGATTAAGTTGATGTTGTCCTCTACCAGTTCTTGATGAACTGTATATGAGTAGTGACTCAGAGTATGTCCACACCTATGTGGAGTCAAAAGACATATTAAGAAGTATGGAACATTGATGAATTAGTCCGGCCATTAAAATCGTTTAGGTTGCTAAACTTGTTGGGTTCTTTGGTTCCCATGGATTAAGTTAAATGTGTGGGAAGGAAACTAGAGAAATGCTAGATTTACATATTCACTAGTATGATTAGTTATTGGAATTGTGTACAACCTATTGAATGGATTGAATATCGGTGGATCTAGAATTTATGGGAGGAGTTCTATGTAGTTCTTCTATATAGGATGACACGATGAATTGGGTTATAGTGTTGTTGAGACTTTTGATCGATAGAAGATTTCGATTTGTGAAGTTTTAGTGTATTTTTGCCAAATTCAAATATGAGGAGGAACAGTTGAATATGTGTTTGTTAATATCCATGTGATTTGGGAAGGAAAGTAGGTAGCAATTAGATTTCATAATGAAGCGCTTGATAACAACAATGGTTGTAGTATAAGCTGTGTGTGTTGAAGTTTGATGTTGAGCATCGCTAAAAGTTGAATTGATATGATATAATAGGTGGCTTATGCCCACATGATTGTGAAAATATTAGATGATAATGTGCCCTTTATGAAAGATTGTTGGGTAGGACCTTTTCAATTGGGTGGTAGACCCTTCCAAACTTAAGAAGTTTTGTAGTGGGGTAGTATGGTTTTGGTATACACTGCTTTGAAGATGGGATGAAAAGGAAGTATGAAACAATTTGGTGAAACTTTGGAGGCTTTCTAATGAAATAGTTGATGACAAAGATTCGTGTTCGAGTGTATTATTCTTGATGTTAGTAAGATTATCTGCAAGAGATGGTGACTTGTGTGTGTGGTGATGATTCTTTTAGGAATAAAGTAATTGGATCGTCTTTCGTAATTTTTATTTAGTAAAAGTGTTTGAGTTTTATGCTTGTGTTCAATTGGACCTCTTGAGTTATGTGGTCATTGAATTTGTTTGAGCAAAGTAACTTCTTTGAAAGATTTTATTGGTTCTTAAGTGGTTCTTGTGATTTGGGTTTTAAGACCTTATCCTATTTAAGCTAGCCAAGTGATGTAGTAATAACAGAAAATAACCTTCCTTGTTAAAGGAAGGAGTGAAGTATAAGTAATTGAGATTTAAGTCACGTTTCGCATTTTGCAGTTTATTTGAGTATGCTTAAACCTTATGTAGTTGGTCCATATGAGTTTATCAATTTCCAAAGGACATTACCTTCTTCTCATTTGTGGTTTGGTATTCGCTTTCAGTAGGGCTTGAGCCCTCGACTGTTGATTTTCCCTTATATTTTTCGTGTACTTGGCCTAAGTGACCATTTTTCTGGTATTGTGTTCATCGGGTGGCACATGTTTTCCTAGTGGATGAAAAAATTTGATTCATTTCGCTCTTTCTTTTGAGGAAGAATCAACCTATTCGTTTCACCCGAGTCTTTTGAGGTGTTTAATAATTGTAGTTGTGAACCGTGGGTTTTAAGTTATTCGATGAGCATTGGAGGATGAAATAATTTCGTAATATAGTTCCTTGAGAGAAATTTATCTCAATAGAAGATTGTCTTTGGAGGTTAAACTGATTGCATTGTTACAACTAGTAGAACCTATAGTGATTGTGATCCAAGATCTTTGTTTCACTTGAGTGGAACATTAGAATTATCAAAGTATGAAAATCTTGATCAATTCTATAGAGTATCGCAATTTGGTAGTATTGTGAGGCTATGAAAGTTATTCTTGATGATGTGGTTTAATGAGAGTGGGAATATAAAGTAATCGAATCGTCATGCCAATTAATGGGATAATGGAAAATGTTAAGTTAATGTCAAGAATGATTTGGCTTTAATGAGTAACCTTCTGAGAGTTATAATCTTTGTAGAGGTAAACAGGTCAAGAAAATATTTTCATGATGATGTTAATGAGTGAGTATGTTGGAATTGTGGAATTTTAGGGATTTAATCTGAGGATTTCCCTATCTTGTATATGAGAATTTCGTTGCAAGAGTCTTAGAGGTTAAATTTGGGCTTTGCATTATTATGCTAGAACTTTGATCGCCCAATGATAATGTGAAGAAGTAGTATAAGGGTGGATTTCGAATAGTGGGACGATCATTGATAGAAATCTTTTGATGAAATATATGAGACTATGTGAAGTGAATTCCGAGTTGTTCATTCTTAAGGATTGAGGTAACGTGATTACGTGTGAAGATCCATTTTAGGATGCATCAGAAGTTATCTATCAAAGTAATTATGTCGGAAGAGGAGTTGACTAGAGTATTGTTTCTGTGGGGTTGATAGAGCCTCTCTGAGAGGTGTGGTTGATGTATTTCCGTTTGAGCATAGCGTTAAGAATGCCAAGTTAAGAGAGATGGGTTAGTGTGTTATGCGATGAATCGGGATTCCAAAAAGTTGAGAGAAATTTTATTTCTAAAGGAGAAATTGAGAAAAGATTATTTCCTCGAATACTGAAACGCTCTCTTGATTCTTGTATGAGCTATGAGTTTATGACGGGTGTCTTTCACCAATTGGGCTTGACTTTATGTTGGCATGTGTGGTTCTTATCTGTTTAGAAAGAATAAAAGAAATGATGAATTTGGATATTCGAGTGATTTCTCTTTTGGCGAACGTGGTGTTTATTTGCAAATTTTCTAATCTGAAGGTGGAAAGATTTTCGTGATAAATCTTCGATTCTGAATTTAATTTTTTAGTACTGAGTTGGTAACGTTTGGTTGCGATGAGAGTCCTTCATTTTCAGTTGGGCTATGTCGGTAAAAGAGTGTGTTTAAAGCGAGTTCTGTTGTGTGTCCCTCGTTAAAGGAGGTGATCTTTGTTTGGGTGAACAAGTCCGATTGAGAGGTGGAACAAGAGTTCAGTGCTCTATGCGCATGTTGCGTGGTTTGGTACCACTGGGGAGGGTTGCCCCATGGTACATTGGGTTGTTTTCGCTAGTTGGCGTATCGCCAGGACTGTCTCGAGTCCGTGCACGGAGTACATAACATCTTGTCTGTTCTGGTGTGAGTGAGTACCTGGGAGATCCAGAGTTTGAGGTTTCATTAACGCCGTCGACCACCGAACAATATCTCACCTTCGAGTCTCATCCGATACTTGTACTAGAGAGGTCAGAGAGAGTGTTGAGGTAGACATGGGTTTACGTTATGGTGTTTTGGTCACGTCGGTCTGAGCGAGAAGAGACTTGGGAAGTAGTCTCGCATGATCAAGCTTTAACCAAAGTTGTTCACGTCGGGTACATCTTGTTGGTTATTAATTTTCCAGTTGTGGTTGTTGTTGTTTTTCGAGTAGATGATAGGTAGAATTCGGGGTCAAATTCTGTTTAAGGGGGGGTAGAATGTAATACTCCAAAAAAAAATCGGGAGAGAATAATTAAATCGGGAGAATATTTATTTTAGCAAAGCGATTGAACAGGAGAAAGAGGGGTTTTAATGTAATACTCTGATTTATTCTACGAAAGAAAGCATTCAAAAGAGAAATTAAACATAAAAGGGGTTTCTGCAGTTCTTCGGCAACTTGGGCCTCAGGCCTTGGCCCAGGAGGCCCATGAGGGGTCGACCACCAATAAAAGGAAGGGGGAAACCCTAATTTCACTGTAGCTACAGTGCCACCGCCATCACTGTAGCACGATATCGTAGCACGCCTCTCCTCCATGGTGGTGCCCGTCCATTGGTGCCTCCTTCCTCGCCGTCGGTGCTCCCTACTGCGATCAAGTGAAGAAAGGAGAGGAGATCAACTTCGCGGGGAGAGTTCATCATCTTGCTGCGATTCTACAAGGGTAACGTCGCGTGTTCTTCGTTGGTTGATGCGTAGTAGTTGCGGTTGATGTTGTTTGATAGATTGATTTGCGTCGGTTTAATAGATCGCGTTCTGTCCAGATTATTGCGCGGTCAATTTCATGTGTTTAGACGCCGAATTAGGAGTTTTGATCTCCTAGAGTTATGTAGGTCTTGTTCTTAGATTTCAATGGCCGCAAAGAAGGCCCAAATACGATTAACGGTTAGAAAGTTATTAATTGTTTAGTACCGCTGTCTGGTTAATCTGTCAACATCCTGACAGTCTGTAGAAAACTGAGTTAAACTATTAGTTAAAGACGAAATCAGAGGATCTCAATATAACGACAAATGTAGGTAATTTCCATACCTTTTCATAGAGATAAAGAACACAAGATTTGGACTTTCGTACCAAAAGTTATGGTGGTTTTAGCGTACTGTCCAGAGAACCCGATGTGAATTCTGATGTCTGAAAGATTGATTTGCTAGGGGCCGTTAAGGGCAGAATAAGAAGGGCTCCCCAACTAGGTTTATTTAGATAATTTAATTACCTTTTCAGAAAATCCAGGAACATCTTATTTGGACGCCTGAGCAGAAAGTTATGTATTTTAGAAGTTGACTGTTCACAGGGTGCGCCAAACCAATCGTTAGAAATTGGAAGTTGGGAAACACTTGGGGTTTAGCAAGTTCATTTGTGTTGTTCTTTTGCTCTTGGTTCAGTATGTTGGTCTTAGATTGGGTTATCTTAATATTCAGGTGGGAGCGTGGTCCCAGGAAGCACCTCGTCGCGCCCACCGTTCTCGCACGCTGAGGCAAGTATTCGGCTATAATATATGTATGCTTGCATGATGTGATTGTGGTGTATCTTGATCGTATAGCCATGCATGCCTGTTTATGAGTGAGTTAACTGTTTATCTTGATGACTGCTAGTTATGGTTAAAAGTTCTTCCGCATGTTGTTATTGCTTCCGTGCCAATGAGAATATGTTGTATTCCCGCATATGCAAATGTTATCATGGTGCATATGCATGTTGAAAGATCTGCAGTGCCTTGGTCACGTGGTGACCAAGCACATACTGATTGAGTCCCCGTCATGTAGATGACGGGCTTGAGGTCCCCACATTCGCGGAATGTGGGCTAATGAACAAAGAGGTCCCCATCATTAAGATGATGGGCAAAGGTCCCTATACATGTGGTGTATAGGCTATTGGTCCCCGTGCTGGAGGGCATGTGCAAGGGTATACAATGACGGTTGTATACCCGCATTACGATAAAATGCGAAAAGAGATAAAGTTCAAAGGAGCATTGCATTGGTTGCATATCATGAGTTAAGTGGCTTTGTTTAGTGTGATGTTAATTGAGGATCATCGATGTTGTGTTTGTGTTCTTGTTTATGGCCTTGTTGATACTTGCTGAGTCTTTAGGCTCACAATTGCTTTAATGTGTTTTAGGTACCAGAGGCAGGAACGACATGCATGGGAGGGAGTAGATGTTGGATGCACTCACTATATCACACTCTTAAGGCGTTTGCTGCTTAGTCCCAATTTAGAATTAAATAAACTGTTGATTAACACCCATGGATGGTGTGGTTGAATTAACTGTTTAGTTGTAATAATGAGGTTGCTAGCCTTGGTTGGTTCATTTGATAATCATGCATGTTTGTGATAATTTGATTATGAGAATTTTGTTTATGCCATGTGATCGTATTGAACTCTCAGTTTAGCTGATTAAACAAAGGTGACTCTACCGAAAATTTGTATTTGTGCTAGAATAGTTTAATTCCAGTAGCATTCCAGGCTCTTTGAGAGTTGGGGTGTTACACCACATATTCAGAACAACAAGTGCAAGGCAAACACCTCCTTTGATCATGTTGATCGCACTATCTTACTTATTGTACTTTGTTTTGCAAAATTCTATTATGCATGCGTATATGTTTGTAGGAAAATGCTATGTTTGGGAAGTCAGTAGTTGTAAATCCTATTCGATGCATATTTCTCCTTAAAAAATTGATGTCTTACTGTTGTAGCCGTTAGGTTATGGTTTATATAATATATAATGTCATTTGGAAGTTTTTGAGTGTGGTTATCGCATAACTACTTATTAGAGCGATAGATTTTCCTAAAAATTTATAAAAAGACAATATGATTAAGTGTGAATTTGGGAGATATATGAAAAATGTCCAGAGGGATGTACCTATGTTATTTTGTATAAAAAAATAAAAATGCAAAACCTAGTTTTGGATGCGGGTGAGTTATATTATATTCTGAGAAGAGTGAGGGGTGTACCTCACAAGTAGATAGGGGGAGATTCTCGCCCAAGGTCAATTAAGGGTCGGACGCCAGCAACTCCAATCTAAGACCTAACGTACAACCCTATGTGCTGGTATGTGACAGCCTTAGCTAATTAACTCATTGAAAACTAGCCTTGCACGTAAGTAGGTCGTAGAGTGCGGACATGACCGGGTAGGCATGTTCGAAGGGGCTCCCTTTACCACGATGTTGGGCACAAAGCTTGCTGACACAAGTGTGAATGCCCCACTCAATGAGGGGTACCTGGGCGAAGTGGGGATCTTCCTTCGTTGGGCTAGTGCAAGGATAGGACAAGATGATGTAAAAGCTTCGACGCGTGCTCTAGACTGCTTACCTACGGTAGTGAGCAGTGGCATCGACGAATGCCGAATAAACTAGAGAATTCGTGTACTATGGATAAAGTTGTACACCTCTGCAGAGTATAAATCTATTTAAATAGTCGTGCTCGCGGTTATGAGCATGCTTAGTGCAGACGGTATGTGTTTACTTTTGATTTTCATAAAAACTGTTTTATTGGTAAAAACATGGGTGATAGCTTCTGGGTTTTTGTTTGAGTTAACTGCCATGTTATGGCTGAAATTGAAATGTTGCTCGCAACCGAGGAGGGTTGCAAGTTGTTGTCATTATCCTTTTGAGCTCGTAGCCGAGGAGGGTTGCAAGTTGTTGTTATTATTCATTTCTTTGCTTACTTACTGTTCTATACATATTTAACTATTGTTTTAAATTTTTCGTTGCAAATTACTATGTATTGATATTGCAAATAAAAATAGCTTTAAGCAAAATAGCAAGTAGAGTAGATCCTCGTTCATTGATAGCCTTGTATTTATATATAACTTTGCAATACACTACAAGTCTTGCTGAGTACGCATTGTACTCAATCTTGCTTATATTGTTGTTCAGAGTTTGAAGATAAGTCGACGCCGGTACATTTTTACTATTCTTATCCCTTCTTTTCGTACTAATGACTAGAAGGTTGCTTTGTCCCATTCTCAAACTCTAGCCCTGTTCTTTTCATTAGTCATAATAGAAAAGGTATGTAATTATCATATATGTGAGGAATGTTGAGAGTGATATGCCAATTTGAAATGTTTTTTCTTCTGAATCTTGCAATTAGATGTTGGAGCTTATGTGGTACTCAAGCATGGATGCAATGGAGGCCGAGGAGGCACTGAGCACAAACCAGATGTCAGCGGCAAAACTAGTTGCGATCGGTGACACTGTAGGGAAAGTTAGGAGCTTCAAGGTGGACAGGACGACGTATGTTCCCCGGGATGGGAAAATTCACGATTGCTCTGCAGGGAGGATATACGCAAACCTTGAGACGATTGCAAAGGTTGCCGCTGTGTGCAATGATGCCGGTATGGCACATTCTTCCCATCAATATGTTGCTACTCGAATGCCAACTGAGGCGGCTTTGAAGGTGAGGATTGGTAAAGTCGCATGGTATTCTCATGTTAAATACTGCATTATCTTAATCCAAGAGTATGGTGCTCAGTTAATCCACTAGTTAAACATACTTCAAATTCAATCATTTTGTGAACAGTTTTGGAAAAGTGACCACTCAAATAGTGTTCTGCCATGTGCCGGTACAAATCCAGACAATACTGATGTTGGGAAACATTCCGTCGTTAAGCTCTCATGATAACCTTTTTGTTGGTTTCTTCTAGGTCCTTGTTGAGAAAATGGGATTACCTGAAGCAAAGAATGGATTATCCTTGGATCCGTCTGAGACATTAGGTAAGCAAGCCGTGCTTTTCAGCTTGTTATAGCTTCCCATTTCCTAATACGTGATCCGTAATTAAGACATGCTTGCAATCATGTAGTGAGTGGACTATGATATTGTTTGTCGTCAAGTCGATGGTGGAGCAATGTTGCCAAAAGGATAGCTACCCTTGAGTTCGACCGTACAAGGAAATCAATGGGAGTCATTGTTATGTCCAAATCAGGAAGCAATGCTCTACCTGTGAAGGTGCTAATGCTATATTTCTTCCTATATTATCATTTCCCATTGATTCGTTGGATCAAAGATTTCTCTGTAATTTTCATTTTTTTAATATGTTCCCTCGCGTCCATTATGGCAGGGAGCTGTTGAAACCTTACTGGAGAGTAGTAGCCACATTCAGCTGCACGCAGGATGGTTCAGTCATGCCATTAGATGAGAAATCAAGGAAAACTATTTTGGCAAACCTCCATAAAATGTCAACTACAGCTCTGCATCATGGGAAAATGAAGAACATACTAAATAACAAAAACATTAGTTATGTTTTTTGGTTTGATTCTATTTACTTTATTTAACAAATTTTATAGCCACTATAGTTCAGTGATTTGCTATGGAGCATGATGGTGATACTAATGATGATGAGGAGGAGGAGGATGGGGTGATCCACAGGTGATATTTTATTCCATTTCAAAACAATATTTTGCTGCATTGTATCTCAAACAATACGCTTCTGTTCGAAATTTTGAATTTATAGATTATGAAAATTCAAAAACAAAAAAGTTTACCATCACCGTAACAGTTCTACTTCTATAATTATAACTATCGTCTACATCTCTGTGCCTTCTATCACCGATGGTTCCTTGATTCTAATCACACTCTCGCGTCTTTAGTTCCGCGCGTCAAGACGCGCGTGTACGCTGAAAGCAGGAAGACACGTACGCTGGAAGCCAATCCTTCAATCCTTGTGCGAACGTAGCACGTAGCTGGATGACGATCCTTGTGAAGCACACGCACAGCGCACGTGACGATCCTTGGCAAAGCAAAACACACACGTGGAAAAGAACGCGAATACCCTGGAAGCAAGACACGTACACGCTCTGGAAAACTCACGTACACAAGAAATCGGCAGAGATTTTTGATGCTGCATGCACAGCGCACGGCAGCATTTTTCTTTTTCTTTTCTATTGCTTCAATCAAACTAATTACAGGAGTGTTATTTATTAAAAACAAATAACTATTCGTATCCGACAAAGACTCTATGTATCCAAAAGAAATACTAGACAAACTCTAGTGTCTATAATGAATAGGGGGATTGGTATATTTGCCACACCACTTTATGTTGAAAATGAGGACAATATTTTAATTCCAAATTTTATTAAAAGACAAATATTGCAAAAGACTAATGATGCATAAAACAGTACTGACAGTAGACAACTAATTGTACTTCGCAATGTAGGAAAAACAGGATGTAAACAAGTCAAACAATCACACGATAGACTTACAGATGGGTCTGATGAAGAACAGGAAGCAACGCAGACACGATGCAATGCAGAAACGTAGATGTCGCAGTGCAGCAAGCGGTCGCGCAGATACGCTGCCCAAAAACCTTATTACCGCCCCCGTGCAGGTCTTCACGGCAGCAACGGCTCGGAGATACCGCTTCCCTTCTTCACGGTGCACGCCGAGAAGAAGAGTCGGCGAGGTTCAGGCGGCGCAATACAACAACACAGATTTTCAAAAGGAAGAAGGAATGGAGGCTATTGTTCTACGCAATATATACTGGACGTCTTCAGGCATATATATATAGATGGAGACTGGTAACTGCAGATTAAATAGCCATTTACCCACTGGTAACTAGCACACTTAACTAGTCATTTACCCACTGGTAACTATCACACTTAACCAGTCATTTACCTACTGGTAACTGTCTGTTATCATCACCCAATAAAGCCTCAAATTCAAACATTTGAATCTCATTCAAATAGAGAGAGATGAATGGTTCAACAAAAATAAGGTGGACTTAGTCTGCCAAATGGCGCGCCACGTTACGGCATGGTCACGCGTCGCAAGTCACACGATTTTTCACGTGAAAATACGCGAACGCGCGCGCGCGTGTGTGTTTAGCCAAAGCCCTCCTCATGCCACCCTCATCCATGTGTCATATGTTTCAATGAGTGGCAAGAACTCCACCTTATATGTTGGTCACATCCACCTAGCCTTAGCAATATGGTACTAAACTATAAATGCTTTGGAATTATAGAAAATGGGTCTCAGTCAAATGGGCCAATTTCCAACACTTTATGCCCAATTGCCAGAATGTCACTCAATGTCATATACACAAACTCTCCCTGAAATCTAAATATGCCATATACATAAAAATTACCTAACAATCACTCCCTAATCTTTGTGCACTTACTTATTGAGTCAGTCGGTCTCAACTACGACTTGCCCAACTATTACTCAATACATGACGGTTTACGCATGTTCTCAACATCCAAAACTCAACTCAGGATGACAAACACATCTTCTCAACGTTCCGAACTCCACTCCACAGACACATACAAATACGGCACCGCAACCACCTGATACCAACACAACGCTTTTACCTTTGCAACGCGCAACTCATCTTGTGTTCCACTGACGTGCATAATTATCTATTCCACATGCACACATGCATGCAAACAACTAACTCAATGTACTAACATGCACACACACATGACTTAGCACACTACTCCTACATGCATGGACTCACCCCTCCAAGGCAACAGCTAGGGTTTCAAATTTAGAACTCTGATACTAATTATTAACCCAAATCGTGATTTTAAACCTGAAGTTCTGATATCAATTATTAATCCAAATCGAAGAAGACTCACGCTTCCATGGCAACTGGACTCACGCACGGCAGCAACTAGATGGCGCTAGAAGCCAATCGAAGATGAAGACACACTGAAAGCCGGAAGACACGTACGCTGGAAGCCAGTCCTTCGATCCTTGTGCAAACGTAGCTAGATGACGATCCTTGTGAAGCACGCACAGCGTACGTGACGATCCTTGGCGAAGCAAGACACACATGGACAAGAACGCGAATACCCTGGAAGCTAGACACGTACACGCTCTGGAAAACTCACGGCAGCGTTTTTTTTTCTATTGCTTCCATCAAACTATAGAGAAACTTTTTTATTAAAAGAAAACGACTATTCGTAGCTGATAAAACTCTATATATTCAGAAGGGATACCAAACAAACTCTAATGTCCATAACGAATATTATCTAAATACGAAACACAAACTCTCCCTAAAATTTAACGGATTTGTTAATTTTCAGTTGTCTAAAATTTTCTTATCTATCAGTCACCTACAGTTGTACAGTACTAAGCCTAAAATTATAGTGCTAAGTGAAGTACAATTTTAGTACAGTTCTACCACTACTGGAATCAGGCGCTTTGCCGAGTGTCCCAGGCACTCGGCAAATCCCCAAATGCACTCGGCAAAGGCTTTGCCGAGTGCCACACTCGGCAAACAACACTCGCCAAAGAAACTGTCGGCATAGCCTTCTTTGCCGAGTGTCTTTTTTCGGACACTCGGCAAAGCCTTTGCCGAGTGCCGCACCGACCCTCGGCAAAGAAAAGTTGCCGTGATGGCGAGGGCAACGGTGACGGCAGATTTGCCGAGTGTAAAGTGAAGACACTCGGCAAAGCCCCGTCCTTTGCCGAGTGTCGAAGTCATCGACACTCGGCAAAGTTTTGGTCACTTTGCCGAGTGTTATGACCATGACACTCGGCTAAGTTTTGGTCACTTTGCCGAGTGTTATTACCATGACACTCGGCAAAGTTTTGACACTCAGTAAATTTGGTTACTTTGCCGAGTGCCTTGGTCATGACACTCGGCAAAGTGACCAAAAACAGCACATTTTATTTATTTATTACTTTCCAACCAAACAATCATCACATTTATATCACAAACATCACCAACATCACATATATATCACAAACATCACCAACATCACATATATATCACAAACATCACATGTGTCACAATATATCACAATAAGTTCACAAGTAATCCATCATTCACAACCACAAGTGCTGAGTGCGACAAATGAAACCACAAGTAATCCACAAATAACAAAGAAACTGTTCATTGCGACTGTCGGGGGTGATGAGGCCCAAGATTCGATCCCGGCGACTCTCCGAGGTGACGTGGCACATCATTCGATGCCGCCGATTGATTCTGCACAAAGGAGAAGAGATTGCATGTATGAGACAAGATAAATATATACCATACATGACTAAAACATTCATACTCCACTAGGTTCCAAATAGTGTTATGGTTTGATCCTAAGCATGAACATACAAACTAAAACATTCATACTCACAGAGTAGTTGCATGAGGAGGTGGAGGTGGAGCGAATAGCCTGTGGCGAGGTACACCAGAAGCGGCGCCAAGACTTTGCATGTACTGAAACATCTCCGCCAGCCTCCGCTGCTCGGCCTCCCGCTCGGCCGCCATCCTCTGCCGGTCGGCCTCCATCCTCACTTCCATCTCCTCCCGTAGCCTCCTCTCTTCTTGCACTGGGCCTACAATATTTCACCCAGATGTTACAATAATGCAAAGTTAAGGTATGTAAAAATCAATTAACGATTTAATAAACAGAATAACCCGGAGTGCCTCCATCCGGTAGTGTGCAGTGTCCGGCCGTGGGCGTATGGCCGGGCTCGAGCTGGTGCTCCTTGCTCGAATCTGTGAGAGAGTGGAGTATCGGGCGTGTCGAGCGCGCCATCGCCAAGCCGCATCGCCCATGCTTCTTGCCTCCTCCCACCATCATGACGACTTCTCCATCAAGGTCCCGGGTGCTCGGATCGCACTCTGTCCCATGGACCGACCTTGCCATCGACGTACTCACCGAGGCGGCCGTGGACGGTCGCGATCGCCAGACGCCTCGGGCGGGTCCTCCGGTTGTAGTCGACGCCGGACGTCGCCTTGCCCTTGTGGGCCAAAGCAAATGCCTTGAATCGGGAGCAAGGCTGGCCACCATGGTGTGACGATCGCGAGAAAAACAACAAGATGATTAGAAATCATGTAGAATTGAGCGTTAGAATAAATAAATGAATTCCGCACCCATCTTTGTGCGTATCCGCCGAGGCTAAGGTTGCCTTGATGGTGTGGTATACCGGCATCATCAAACGCCGCTCGACGCAAGCGCCAGCGTCTCCTCCCACTCGGGCCGCACCACTTGTCCACCATCTGTGCCCAGCACTGGGGATGCTGGACGCACCACCACGGAATCGTCTACACGTCATCAAGTATATGGCATATAAGAAGATCAAATTAATCCTACTTAATCTCAAAAGAAATCAGTATTAATGTCCTATATTTACCTCTAGGTACTGTTGCCGGGTCAGCGTCATGCTTCTTGCGTCAGCTTTGGTGACCTTCCTTCCAAGGAAGCTTGCGTTGTAAGTTACGATGGCCTGGACGCGCGCAACATAATGCATGTCCTTCACGAGTTTTTTACAAACTTTGTTAGCCACCAAAGCCGCCCTGTCCTCAAATCTCTCCCGCATCTGAAGAAATCCTGCATATAGACGCGATGTATCCAGTCATTATTTCAAGAATGTCCAATGAATGCGATGTATTGAGCAATGTATTGGGAGGAAGACTTACCCACACTCGCCTTCACCCGCTCCGCCTTGTTGTTGAATACCGCCACCGATCTTCAAGATCGTCTGCGCGACGAGTGGCTAAACGTGTGGCCGGCTCCGTCACTCCGGCGTACTCAACCAAAGCCAAGGAAGTGTTCCCGCACGAAGCCCGTGATGCCATTGACTTGGCGTGTGTGAGCACTGCAGCCACTCCGCCCAATTCCTGCCCAAGTGATTAAGAAAATTATTAGTTTCTATTGTGATTTTCAACATATCATATGAAGTAGTGATAACATCTAAAGTTACTTACTTTTGCCCAGCTGGTCGAATCACAAGGCCCGTGAAGAGGTATCGGTCGCCGAGGAGGCTCGTGGGACCTGCAAATAGATACCCGACGAAACAAAGGAAGCGGAACCCCCTGCCGCCGCCTCCTCCTCGCCGCCCTCTGCAGCGGCACTCGTCGTCCGATCGCGGAACCTCCTCCTCCACCTCGCCCTCCCACGGCACCTCCTCCTCCACCTCGCCCTCTGCGCACTGCTCCTCCTCGCCACGCTGCGTGGCGGCAGCGACGGCCCTCCCGCGGCCGCTCCTCCTCCTCCTCCGTCGGCTCCTCACCGCAGGCGCTGGCCTTAGACGTCGGTAGCGACGCGATGTTCCTCGTCTTGCCCGCCATCGTTGTTCAATCACCGCAATTAAAAAGAGTAAACCAATAAGCACGATAAACAAGACGTACTTAGAAAGAGATGCAAAATAAACAAAACATAATTACAAAATAACATAGTATTACATGTATTAGAAATAATCTTCATGATCGGGATTAGCCGGATCATAAGTCTCATCATCACTATCAACCATGTCTAAATAATCAACACTATCCGAAGGAGCAATGTTGTCATCATTGTCATTGCCTAAATGTAATCGCTCAAGCATTTGTAAGTCCTTCACATTTTGCACCTCATCTCCAAATGGCCTCGTCAACAACCCTTTCATTGTCTACTTCCATTCCGATCGCTTCGGTTAAGTCTATCTCAAACCTCCCTTCTAGCCCTCTTCTTGAAAGAACTCTCCGTCATATGTGTTTCTGCCTAAGTTGTAATCTTCATCGCTTGGGACAGTAGTTTACTGTGTGGCGATACCTTGTACAACATACCAACCCTTAAGATGCTCTTTGGTTTGGCACGGGTATGACGTATAATAAACTGCGTGGCTGTTGAGCCACAATATAGACATCGCCTCTGGTAAGACGGAATCCTGTCGAATTTCGACTAGCCCAAGATTAGGAGTCCGTCTCGTTACTTCAGGATCAAACCAATGGCATTTGAATATGACAGGATTAAGAGGTTTGCAACCATGAAACTTGAGTTCGTATATTTCTTCAATTGTTCCATAATACTCGACCCCATCAAGGCCGGGCGTAAAAACTCCGGAACTTGTGGTTCTTCGATTGGGCCGACTCTGCTCGTAGCTTGTTGTGTGAAAGCGATATCCATTCACGTCATAACCGGTAAATGACCTTGACCCTACAGGCAAAGCCATCGGCAACTGCTCTCAACTCGGTACTCATAGACGCATCCCCGCCCGCAAGCTCAAGCGGGATAGATCGTTATATTATTCGCACGCACGAGGAACTTGGAATGTCAAACTAAGTCACGAGGTAAATTGGACGGTACCTTCTGCTTGAACCAAGAAATAAAATCGGGCATTCCATGTCCCGCACTCGCCTAAGAAGGGTATCGATTCTGCGGGTAGGTTCCCTTGATTGTAGCCGCATTGATGAAAAATTCCTGCACTCAACGAAACAAGGGGTTGGATGCGAGAATAGTGACGTATTGAACAAGTTCATTGAGAACTTACCGCATGTACGGCTCCACTTCGTCAAGGTTGGTCAACACATATAACATGATAGTGCGCCACCGCTCATGTTTCACGGTCTTGGGGGTCGATGCACTTGCGCTCCGAGGTTGCCCTCGGAAAAGGCCGAGGTTCGATTCATTTTCGCCAAGATTGTAACGAGGGGTGGATTATGCACGCTAGGAAGGTTCTCACTATAGTATGTTGTTGTAAAGTCCGACACCTCCTCCGTAATGTATGCCTCGCAATGGAAGCCTCAATTTTGCATTTATTTTTACATTTCTTTCAAGAACCTTTAGACATCTCTCGATTGGATAGCACCAACGGCTCAGACGGCCCCCATTCGTGCCTCATACGGAGGTGCAAAATCAAATGTTTGCATCGGATTGAAGAAGCGGGTGGAAAGATCTTCTCGAACTTACAGAGCAACACAGTGCCACTCTTTCCAAGTCCGCCATCACGGTCCGAGATAACTCCTTGGCACAAAGTCGGCGGAAGAAATAGATCAACTCGCCAAGACTAGCCGGACATGCTCGTGGACATAGCCTCGAACCATCGCCTAAGAAGCCGCTCAATCCATATGTGGTAGTCGTGACTCTTCATCCCATTCACTCGCAGAGTAGATAAGTTCACTCCTCCTCGATTCATTGCATACCCATCGGGAACATTAACGCTTGCAACCATTCAAGCACTTCCCTCCTTTGGGGCCCGGTCAAGACGAATTTGGCCTTAGGCCTTCTCCATGTCTTGCCGCTCTAGGAGGTCGCATTTCTTGCTTTGGTCTATCGCATAACGTTGCGGATCCACTCTAGCCTTAACGTTGTCCTTTGTCTTATCAGAATGTCCATGATTGTTGCCCAAAGTGCCTCGCGACATTCTTTTCAGCAGTGCATTACATCAATGTTATGTGGAAGAAGAAGGTCATCAAAATAGGGAGCCTCAACAAGCCCGAGTTATGAGTCCACATATGTTGCTCACCATATCCCGAAAACCACCTTCTTCTTGGTTGACTCGAGAGCCTCTATCGAGCACGAACCGCGCACGATCCATCATCTGCGGTGCGAGGTCCAGAACTTCGACACCTTTCGTAAAGTTCTTGATGTCTCGTCTGAATGCATGGTCAAGAGGGAGGAATTGACGATGTTTGTCGAACGAAGAATACTTGCCACCCTTCTGCAACCAAATGAACTTCAGAGCTGCCTTGCATACTGGGCATGGGAGCTTCCCGTGAACACACCAGGCACTGAATAATCCATACGCCGGGAAGTCATGCAGGGAGTAGTGGTACCAAACATGCATTTTGAAGTTTGTCTTTGTAGCTCGGTCGTATGTCCATACCCCTTCCTCCCAAGCACGGACCAATTCATCAAACACAGGCTCCATGAACACACCCATATTATTCCCCGGGTGTTCAGGAATTATCAACGACAAGAATACGTTCTGTCGTTGAAGGAGGACGCCGGGGGGGAGATTGAGGGGGATAACGAACACGGGCCAACAAGTGTATGGGGCAGCCAGCATTCCATAAGGATTGAACCCATCTGTTGCCAGCGCAACACGTACATTACGAGCCTCTAGAGCTTTCTCATGATGAATGCCATCAAAGCGGGTCCATGCTTCACCATCGGATGGATGTACCAGCTTGTCAGGATTGTATCGTTTGCCATTTTTGTGCCATGTCATCTGTTTCGCGGATTCCTCGGTCATGTATAGTCGTTGGATCCTCGGTATGAACGGAAGGTACCGTAGGATTTTCACGGGGATCCCAAGTCGCCTCTTCGGCCATCACTGAGTCTACCTCCGTGAACCTAGAGGATTTACACTTTGCACATGCACTTTGCTTCGCGTGTTCTTTCCTAAATAGGATGCACCCTTCTGACAAGCATGTATCTACTCATACGGCATCTTAAGTGCACGGGCGTAGTTTCGTGACTCGCATGCTCTTTGGCGAATGTGACCCTCCGAAGCGGTGCCGCCAATAATCATCAACATACCATCGGCGTCTCGGCTCGAGCTACATCGGGACTTTAACGCCATTACGCGTCCAATGGCATCCGGTTGAGAAACCGTTGTCCGCCGTGAAGGGGTCTCTGTGCATGAACATCATGTCGTAGCACGCCTTTGCGTTGCCTCCATCTCCTCCTCCCTACGCCCCGCAATAACGTGCTTCGTGATAGTCATCTAACATGTCTCCTACCCCAAAGATCGCATCACAATCTCAACGCGTGGTCTCACGACCTCCTCTCTCATACGATCGGCTTCACCATGGTACACCCACCGGGTATAGTCTCGCCAGTAAATCCATTCTTCCAAAGATGTTGCCCCATGACCTCCCTTGTTTGTCGACGTCTGCTTGCACATCTTCTGCGCAGGACACCAAGTTGGACGCGCCTTTACTCGGGAAATGCTAGTTCCAAGAAAGCATCGGTCTTCTCGATCCATTCATCGGTGGACCACGACTTGAGCGGCCCGTACATCCACTCACGGTCATCCATCCTCTAACATATATATCGTGAGTAATATAACCATCTATTAGGTGAGGATAGGTCCTAATCCACTCGACGATGCGTAGATGAGGTTAGTTTCCATGCTCTACTCTATCCGAGATGCATTTGGCAGAAGACTCTCCCATTGCTCTCCAAATACACGTCCCGCAGGAGAGTGTGTATCCGAGAACAACGGGGAGATGATGCCAAACTCGCTCTGACGGATCGAGCACCATGGAAACTAACCCCATCTACGCATTCGTGGCTGTCCAAAAACGTGGACAATTTGAAGCAGATACGGTTATAGATATGCAAAGATTCGCATATTTCCAACCGTATCTCTTTCAACAGAGACGCCTAATCGGGTTACGTCATCTACGAACATGATCTACGAAAATTTCGACAAGACTTCCTCGCACGTGAGGTTTCCAAAACACCAAGAAACCAACGCACGATGGCCGACAACCACATATATATCAACTCTCATCCTACTACCGCCGCGCCCACAACCACCACCACCACCCCGCGCCACCACCACCACCGCCGCCACAACCACCACCGCCACCACCACCCCGCCGCCACCACCACCACCGCCGCCACCACCATTCCACAAAGAAGAAGGGAGGGGAGGGAAGGAAGGCCATACCTAGTGGACGCCGGCCGGGCGCCTCGTTGCGCGGCGGACGGGCGCCGGGCAGGTCGTGGGCGGGGGCACCAGCCGAGGGGCCGGCCGGGCGGCGGGGCGCCGCGGGCCTCCTCCTCCTCCTCCTCCGCCGGCCTCCTCCTCCTCCTCCTCCTCCTCCTCCTCCTCCTACTCCGGCGTGCGGACAGGTGGCCTTGGCGCGCGCGTGAGCTGCTGCTTGCAGGCGCGATGGGCGTTGAGTGTGCGTGTTCGAGCCCGTGTGTGTCTCATATTTAACTTCTTTGCCGAGTGCCCGCGATCGGCACTCCGCAAAGAGGCTCTTTGCCGAGTGTCCGCGATCCGCACTTTCGGCAAAGAGGTTCTTTGCCTAAACCCTAAACCGAAACGCTCCTTTGCCGAGTGTCGCGATCGGCACTCGGCAAAGAGGTTCTTTCCCCTAACCGGAAACAGCTCCTTTGCCGAGTGCATTATGTTGGGCACTCGGCAAATATACTTTTACCGAGTGTATAAAATAAAACACTCGGCAAGAGCTAACTTTGCCGAGTGTTTCTTGGTAGACTGGCAAATTTATTTTTATTTTTTCCTTCCTTGCTCCAAACTTTTCTCTTGCTTTATACGCTTTATGGAACTACATGTTCAAATTTGGCACATTTCTCGATGTGTTTGCTATATTTAGTTAATTTATTTCATTTAATTGAATTTTTGGGATAAGTCAAATTTGAGCGCAAGTCATTCGAATAATGGAAAAAATGAATGGAAAAATGATATTCATGTTCGAGGTTAGAATAATATTGAAATCGCACGAAAGGAAATTTGAACATCTTGTTCACGAAACATGACCACGAACTTGTGGGCTAATTGTTTTAAATTCTATAAAAGCAACGGTCGGAAAATCATGAAATTTGTCAAGATGTCATGATATCATACGTGGAGGTCGTGGTAAAAATTTAAAAGGTTTCGCACAAGTTGTCACGACACCGCCAAATCTCACCGATCCTTCTTAACTCTATGAATCTTCTTTGGAGATGCTTTGATTTGGAAGCGGCAAAGTGATAACTTGTGCGAAACCTTTAAATTTTTTACCACACCTCCACGTATGATATCATGACATCTTGACAAATTTCATGATTTTCCGACTTCATTTGCTTTTATAGAATTTAAAACAATTCGCCCACAAGTTCGTGGTTATGTTTCGTGAACAAGATGTTCAAATTTTTTTCATTGCCCGGATTTCAATATTATTCTAACCTCAAGAACATGAATATCATTTTTCCATTCATTTTTTCCATTATTCGAATGACTTGCGCTCAAATTTGACTTATCCCAAAAATTCAATTAAATGAAATAAATTAACTAAATATAGCAAACACATCGAGAAATGTGCCAAATTTG